>JAKGUB010000284.1:807500-870000 GCA_026261675.1 Hippocampus mohnikei | reverse complement strand
CAGAAGAGGCCGGGCGGCGTGAATGAGCGTGGCGGCCAACAGGCGTCTTGGTCGGATGAGTGGCGCGGGAAAAGCGCCCTCGGAGGTAAGTTTGAGCACCGCAGAAGAGGCGGGCGGCGTGAAGGAGCGTGGCGCAAGAGGGCGTCGTGGTCGGATGAGTGGCGTGGGAAAAAGCGCCCTCCGGAGGTAAGTTTGAGCACCGCGAAGAGGCGGGCGGCGGGATTGAGCGTGGCGCAAGAGGCGTCGTGGTCGGATGAGTGGCGTGGGAAAAGCGCCCTCGGAGGTAAATTTGAGCACCGCGAGAGGCGGGCGGCGTGAATGGCGTGGCGGCCAAGAGGCGTCTTGGTCGGATGAGTGGCGCGGAAAGCGCCCTCGGAGGTAAGTTTGAGCACGCGAGGAGGCGGCGGCGTGAATGAGCGTGGCGGCCAAGAGGCGTCTTGGTCGGATGAGTGGCGCGGAAAAGCGCCCTCGGAGGTAAGTTTGAGCACGCGAGGAGGCGGGCGGCGGGAGTGGCGTGGCGGCCAAGAGGCGTCGTGGTCGGATGAGTGGCGTGGGGAAAAGCGCCCTCGGAGGTAAATTTGAGCACCGGGGAGGAGGCCGGGCGGCGTGAATGAGCGTGGCCGGCCAAGAGGCGTCTTGGTCGGATTGGGAGATTGAAAAAATTCCCCCATTCATTTTCAATGGCGGAGGTACCAGGGGCGGCGCTGGAGGTACCAGGGGTGGCCATGGAGGTACCAGGGGGCGGCCGGGGTACCAGGGGAACGGCCGAGGGTACCAGGGGGGCGGCCGGGGGTACCAGGGGAGCGGCCGGGGGTACCAGGGGGCGGCCGGGGGTACCAGGGGCGGCCAGGGGTACCAGGGGCGGCCGGGGGTACCAGGGTGAAGGGTGGGCGGCCCGGAGGCCAAGTGTGGCCGGGAGTGAGGCCCCTTGGTCGGATTGGGAGATTGAGAAAATTCCCCCATTCATTTTCAATGGCGGAGGTACCAGGGGCGGCGCTGGAGGTACCAGGGGTGGCCATGGAGGTACCAGGGGGGCGGCCGGGGGTACCAGGGGTGAAGGGTGGGCCGGCCTGGAGGCCAAGTGTGGCCGGGAGTGAGGCCCCTTTAGTGAAGCCCGAGTCGCGCCTGAATGGGACAAGGCAATACTCAGCATTGGCCACTAGGTGGCAGCGTCGTTGCGATGAAATCACCTGAAAGGTCGACGACAGTATTCTGTATAATTTAGGGTTGAGCATCATAATCTCTCTCTCTCTCTCTCTCTCTCTCTCTCTCTCTCTCTCTCTCTCTCTCTCTCTCTCTCTCTCTCTCTCTCTCTCTCTCTCTCCAGTGTGACGTCGCCATTCATTCAATCCCAAACGGAGGGGCGGTAAATTGGTGTGGTGCATTCAGGTTTACCCGTAAAATATAGCTTTTTAGAGCAACCGGCACTAATGTTACCATAATATCGTACTAGTTCCGAGATATAGATAATATATAGATTAATAGACGGATTTATTTCATCAGATTATGTAACGTGTTGGTGAATATTTGTGGCCAGACATAGTATAATCAACATTTCTGGCATCATGTCGTTTCGCGTGCATCTCCGGTGATTAACATGTCAACGCTCGACCGGAAGACATTGAACGCCCCACGGTGAGCGGGCGTGTGGTTTTTTTTTTTTAGCTCCTCGAACTTCAGTCGGCGGGAGGGAAGTGGCTAAAAAGGAAGACCGCCAAAAGACACCCACGAGCCGAACGGAACACCGGGCATGCCCCGGGCCTTGTGAACAGCCTGTTGGGACACCAAGATGACGGTGGATTTTGAAGAGTGTGTCAAAGATTCGCCCCGCTTCAGGTGAGTGATGCGTTTACGGGTTGTCCGCGGAGTCGACGGATTGGAAGCGCGAAGGGGTCGCCTTGAAACATGCTCGAGTTGGTCCGGTTTGAGAGCTCTTCGAACTTCGTTCATCTCTTACAACTCCCCGGCACGCCACCAAAACCTGAAGTATCACAAAAAGTATTCCAGAATTTGGGCAGCGACAATTTTAAACTTCAGTTTAGACTGTAATTCATTCTGCTCACCCGTGAATGTAACATTTTCGATCAGATCTTTTTTTGGGCATATCACATAGTTTGCCGTGTTTGGCACAACCCTGTTCCAGATCATAAATACAGTACCTAACACTTAAATAAGGTCACCTAAATGTCATGTGAATGCTAAACACATTTTAGCCTGAATCCAAATTACAACCCAAAGTGACGTCGCCGGCTGCTTTTCTCTTCTTCTCGATGGTTGATGTCGTTTTAGTGTCAATTGAGACACATTCGAGGGAATAATTGCTGCTATACTGTATGTCTGTGATAAAACAAAATGGTTTTTATTTTTATTTTTTATGATTACACGGTAGACTCATCCCCCCCCCGAATGTTGATTCAAATCTTACTCAATTATAGTTGAAATATAAATCAATATAAGTCAATTCTGAACTGACACCTGCTCTGAAATCATGATCTCCTCTCAATTTATTCACAAATGAGGTCCCTTCTACCATTTATTGTGATAGCGGTTCTTTTTTTTTCTTCTGCCTGTCGTGTTGCTGATACAGTAGTGATACACTCGCCGGACTTGTGGGAAGCGTGGCATTAGTTCCCCGCTCAGTAAAGAATATTGAATATTGTTGTAAGTCACTGTAACATTATGTACAGTTAATTCGTGTGACAGTAAATTACAAAAGAACTCGGTAATTATGGCGTAAGGCCGACAAGTTAGTAAAACTAAAAGATGTAGTTAAATAGTGATTAAGTCCAAATGTATTGCACATGAAAGCAAGATTTAACCCCCCCCCACAGTTCTTAAAGATGAAAAGCCACTGTACTCAACTTAAAAGTTAAATACAACAGAACTGTGGGAGGCTTGGCTTCGGACCACGGTGGTCCGCTTCTGGACACTTTTGGTTTGGACAAAAACTAAACCACACTTCAGCAATATGTATTACTCCTCGCAATGAAAGAAAGCCTCGTCGTCTTTGCGTCCCGTCATTTATGGACAAGAAAATGATTAAAAGCACCACAAACTAAATACATTTAGCCATAAAAACAAATATGTACCTATTTTGGCTGTTTCGTATTAATAGTAGCAGAGGATATTTGAATAAAAATAAAAAGCACAGACGAGAAATGCTGTTTTCCGCGGCTAGCCGTTAGCGCCCGTCATCAGTTCCCAGCGACGGTGACGGTCGGTCGGCAAACAAACAACGGCAGCGACGGAGGTTGCGCTGCAGAAACGGCTGCATTTATGGCACTCGTTCCCTCCGCTTGTTGAACTCAACTGAAGATGCTTATTTTGGCTCTACTCTAGGCGATATATTCTCTCTATTTCCTTCCGTACAATTCATTGCCTTTCATTAGGAGGAAAGCCAACTTCGAGATGGAGTGTTGTTGGTCTCAAATGTTGACTTTTTTTCTTCGATCCACATGTGTGGAAATAAACCGTGACTGCTGATTGGACGCCGCCGTGTTTGTGTTTGCTCTCGACCAACAACCATTTCGCGTCACGGACGCTCACTCTTCAGCAGCTACCTGAAGAGCACTAAATGGACAAAAGTATTCACCGCTCGGGTGCCATATTGTTGTGCAAAAAGTCGGACATTTTCTTTTCAAGGACAGCTAACACCTCCAAAAGTTAAATTGGAAAGCGATCATATGATTCCGAGTTCTGAGGGCTCGTGTTGGGGTATTTACGAACTCGGTCTGGATTTGTTTGGAAATAACGTTGCATAAGAAGACGGTCTTGGCGAATACATGTCACCGTCTCGTGAAATCGCACTCTCGTGACTGCTGATCCCCGGCACATCTCATTATTACTTTGTGTTTTTTGTTATTGTAAAGTGTCCTTGGGTGTCTTGAAAGGCGCTTATAAATAAAATGTATTATTATTATTATTATTATTATTATTATTCAATTAAATGAATTCATTCATTTTTTTATGATGACTTCAAAATCACATGATAAAATAAATATCAAATAATAATAAATATATATAAATATATATAAATAATAATAAGAATAAATAATAAAATAAATAAATATATATAAATACTAAGAATAATAAATAATAAAATATCGAATAAAATATCAAATAAAATTGCCAGTAAATTTATATTTTAAATTTTTGTATTTTTGTTTTTCTTTCAAAAGGGAAGACTGCGTAGATCAGGGGTGCCCAAACCTTTTTTCTACTTTTCGTTCAACCAACCTCACCACACACACACACACACACACACACACACACACACACACACACACACACACACATTATCGGTGAATTGTACACGAAGCAAACTCTGAATGAGAATAATGACGATCAAAGATATAGCGCAACAGCTTTATTTTTAAAATCTTTCTTTGGGAAAATGAGACTGATCGGATGATTAGGGTGCAGTGTGCATGAACACAAAAAATATATTACTAACATGTACAAACATGTACATGTTTTTTTTTGTGTGTTTTTTTTTCTCCTCGACACCTTTCGGATCTAATTGGGACGAGTCCAAGATCAGGATCGACGTAATGGGCACCCCCTGGCGTAGATAGAAGCCAACCAGCAGCTGCTTCTGACTTTTGAAGATTTTCGCGTTTGGTTGTCCTGGAAAGCCATCTCCTCCGGCGGGAAAACGACGGGTCTCGGCGGCGGCTCTCATTCCGCGTCCGTGCATCTGCTTTCCATTTGTTCCACTTTCTCTCCAACCCCCCCACCCCCCCTCGTTCTCTCCATCCCTCCCTCCTGCCCACTTCCTGTCCGTCCTCGCCCGCGTGAGGGCAGATCGCCGGTTACGGCCCGGGCAATGGGAAATGCGTCAGCGAGCAGAGGTCGATGTGAGGGGAGGACGTGGAGGACGCTGACTCCCTTTTTCCCAACAGCTCATCGCCAGTCAGGAGCTAAAAACTAAAAGCGGCGCCGCGGCTTTACAATCGAAGATCACCAATCAACGTTTTACGGTCCGTTTCTGGTTCCGCACCAAAATGAATGACTTGATGCTCTCAAGCAGAGCGAGGCAAACGTGTGCTCCAGGGCCATAATAGGATTTGAAAATGGGCCAATGCGTGAAGTCATTCGTAAACTTGGAGGAGGAAGGGAGGGGGCCGGGGGGGCTGAATGTAAAATAGTAATTAAAAAAAAAAAAAAAAATTTTTAGAATGTCATCTGATTCCACTCTTTATTGAAAGAATTTATAATTCATTTCAGTATAAAAATGACCTATGAATGAAATATATACTCAAATGGACATATGTAAAATAAAGATAAATGAATCCCCAAAAATAATAATATATATATATATATATATATATATATATATATTTTTTTTTTAATATATATAATATTTATATATATATATAAAAATATATATATTAAAAAATATATATATAATATATACATTTACTGAACCAATTTTTAAAAAATAATGCAAAATCAATAAATCAGAGAATATGGTTTATTTTAATAATAGTAATTCATGCTTATTTCTAAATGTAACTGTACCGTAAATAATTCATTTATTGTATGATAATTAATTCATCAAATAAATGTCAAATGGACAGGTTAAAATTGGTCTACCAGTCTTATTCTGATTGTATTTCTGACAATCAACCAATGGCACCAATGACGACATAAATGAAGAAACCATGTGTCAAAATTGGGGGTGGGGGGGGTTGCAGCGTCACGGTGATTGAAGCCGTTCCGCCTCGGCGGCAGTTGGCCGACAGAAAAAGCGTCGCTGGCGCGCTTCACACGTCTGCTATGTCGCTCCGCCGCGAGGCCGAGCTGCGCGCTTTGCCGGCAAAAAGGACTCCCCCGCTTCGCCGGGACCCCAGCCGGGAGATTTCAGCTATTTCTTCCCAAATTCACAGACGCTCGCCGTCAATCAAGACGCTGCGCGTCTGAGGGCTTGGAGGAAGACCAGAGTGGCTCTGCTCAGGAACTTTCAGCCCCCCCCGTGCTCCGAAACGGGTCGAACCGCGTCAAGGGGGCCGACGTGTTGCAGCCGCAAAGTTGCCATGATTTCCCTTTGTTCCTTTCTCTGCGTCCCATTCTTACTTTTCTGTCTCTTTCTGAAAGTGCTGAACAAGGGTCGCAGGAAGGCGGAGCCTATCCCGGCCGTCTTCGGGCAGTCGCCGGCCAATCGCGGGCGCACAACCATTTGCGCTCACAATCACACCTCAGGATCATTTGGAGTTTTTCCATTCACCTGCCGTGCATGTTTTGGGAACGCGGGAGGAAAGCGGCGCACCCGGAGAAAAGCCACGCGGGCATGGGGCAGAGCGTGCAAACTCCACAGGAAGGAGGCGGAATCGAAGCCGGCACCTCGGCACGGCGAGGCCGCCGTGGCGCCGGCAAGAAATATCTTCCGAAGCGCTTGATCCTCACTCGGGGTCGCGGGGGGTGCCGGAGCCTATCCCAGCTGTAGGCGGGGGACACCATGCATGTCTTTGGAATGTGGGAGGAAACCGGAGCACCCGGAGAAAACCCACGCAAGCCCGGGGAGAACATGCAAACTCCACACGGGGAGGCCGGAGCTGGAATCGAACCCGGTACCTCTGCACTGTGAAGTCGACGTGCTAACCACTGGACTACCGGGCCCCCCCAGCAAGAAATATGCTGGCTGTGATTGTTGATTCTTGCCAAAAGCGTTTTATGAAGACACCTTTGAATTGTGGCGGGGACGCATCATATTTCTCCTTTCAAATCTCTCTGGGGGGTCACCTGATTGATATCCCTCAATTGCAGCCAAGATTCCACTCCTTTCTGTCGACTTTGGAATCCCGCCAGTGGGAGAAACGCCACGTTGCGCACATTTTTCATCGGAGCGTTCCCGAGGAAGAATGCTCGGCTCCGTATGAGGTGCTCGCTCCGTGCCCCCGCTCGTACTCTCAGATCCGACCTTGGCAGGAAATGGTGTGTCCGCTAATCATGCAGAAAGTGCAAAACGATTGTCGAGCGACCACCGCGCAGCGTCTGGGTGCACGCGCAATGTGACACGCTCGCCCCACGAGCCCGTCGGGGGACCTCTGCGGCTCGCGTCGCCACGGTTGCCGTGACAACGGGCCTTTAGGGGCATCACGCACGTCAATTTTTTTGTTTTGGCGGGGCGGGCGGGGGGCACTTGGTGCGATGACACGGGACGACGGGGGGTGTCTGTAGCTTGGGGGGAGAGAAGAGGGGTGGGGGGTGAATAGTGCCGGCAGCTGTCCCCGCAAAGTGGCGCATGCGGATGAACAACTTTCACGATTGACTGGCGTCCGTTTGGTCCATTCAGGACAAATCGACAACATCATCGCAGTTGTGGAAAACCCGATCCGGTCCGCTCGGTTGGTGGACGACTTGATCCGACGCGTCGCAATGTGAGATTCGACCTTCCTCGTGGTCTGACTTTCACCGCCAATCACGCGCGCGGTCCATTTGACGAAAGACGCAATTTAGCGCCCGCTTTTGGCGATCTTTTCTCAACGCGCCGTGGTCGCTGTCGCTGCCGTGGTCGTGTCCGCCGTCACTCGTGATCAAATTCAGAATTTGCGCTCAACACCATCAACACATCGCAGAGTCGTTTGCGTTAGTGGCGGCTAACTCCCCCGTGATGCGGAAAAAAAAAAAAATCCAAGCAGACATTTATTGGACGGCTTGTCTCGCTTTTTTTTGTTTCAGGGCAAATATTGAAGAAGTGGAGACAGAGGTGGTGGAGATCGAGGCAAAACTGGACAAGGTAAGCGCCCCCCGTCCGCGCTGCGCCACGCTAACGCCGCGGCTTCTGGGAGAAACGATCCCTTTCAGATCGCTGGAGGGCGTGACCAAAAAAGTTCTTGCACGGAGAATCTTAACGAGGGCCAACTAACGACTCTGATGGCCAAAAAGTTTCAATCATCTCCAGAGCTGGTGCGCAGTGAGGAAAACGTTGAGGTTTTTGTCACCGATCAAGGCTGGAGAGCGTTCGGTGACTCCCCTTGAAATGCAAAAAACTCTGAAGTCATCTTGAAAAATCAGCCCCCGGATCACATCATTCATTTGCCAGCCATAAATTGGCTAGGGCAGAAAAAATCTCGAAAAGTCTGACGTTTGGGTTGAAAGGCGCCATTTTCGGGACTTTTTCCGTGGATCTGGTCCAATTTGTTGTCGCTGTTGTCCGCTCGCCGCCAAATGTGAGCACAAAAAGTCAACAGATTGCTGATGTCAAATTGAGCGTTTTCATCAATGCCTGGGGGGGTGGGGGGGTGGGGGGGGTAGCGTGCTGGCCAAATTTGATGACTCAGCATCAGGCAGGAAACTCCAAAAAGTCAACTCCACAAGGTCAGCTGAACCAAACGTCATCAAAATCCCCCCCCCCCCCCCGAGGGCGTGGCGGACATTTGCAAGACGTGTTTATCATGAGACGACTCATAAAAAGGTGTGAAGAAGCCACGCCCACAAAAGACGAGAAGCGTGCCATTTTGGGTGAAAGCGGCCATTTGAGGCTCATTGGCCTGAAACCGGTGAACCCACAACCAGACAGCTTCGAAGATTCAAACCCCCCCTCCCAAAAAAAGTCTCAAGTCCCTTTTCCCTTGTCCCTTTTTCGCCCACGCAGTTGGCGAAGCTCTGCGGCGGCATGATCGACGCCGGCAAGGCCTACGTCAGCGCCAACAAACTTTTCATCGGCATCCGGGACCTGTCGCGGCAGTGCGAGAAAGACCAAACCATCTCGGTGAGATGCGGCGGAATCCGAGCGACATTGTTTGGTTTTGCTTTGGATGTTGTCTGAGGCGCCTGGCTGCGGGTTCGACCACCTTGCCTCATGTTAAAAGCCCTCCGTCACTACTTTGCGTGTCTGTACATACTTTGTATTTTTTTTTCCTCGTGTGATTGCGTCGTCAGTCACCAAAAAAGCCTGTCGGTGTCAAAAATGCTCATATCGTGTTTCCCCCGGACATGCATTTGTTGTTGTTGTTGTGCCCCTGCTGCAGATCGGAAACTATTGGCTTATATGGAGGCACACTTGATTAATGCCAACTAACCAAATAACAAATAATGTGTCCATGAAGAAAAAAATAGAAAATGCTCGGCGGCCCGGTAGTCCAGTGGTTAGCACGTGGGCTTCACAGTGCAGAGGTACCGGGTTCGATTCCGGCTCCGGCCTCCCCGTGTGGAGTTTGCATGTTCTCCCCGGGCTTGCATGGGTTTTCTCCGGGTGTTCCCACATTCCAAAGACATGCATGGCAGGCTTATTGAACACCCTAAATTGTCCCTAGGTGTGAGTGTGGGCGTGCATGGTTGTTCGTCTCTGTGTGTGCCCTGCGATTGGCTGGCGACCGACTCAGGGTGTCCCCCCGCCCACTGCCCGGAGACAAATGGGAGAGGCTCCAGCGACCCTAGTGAGGATCAAGCGCTTCGGAAGATGAATGAATGAATAGAAAATGCTCTTAAATCCATGCAAGCTTAGTGAAACTACTTTTTAAGCTTACAAAACTTACAAAGGCGAACTGCGATTACTCAAATGTCCTTCAATTTTTTTAATCTTTGTTAATTCAAATGTGAACTGTTCTGTAAAGCGCTTTGTTTCAGCTGCAGCTATTGTATTGTATGTATTGTAAAATCATACATGAGCTTTCGGTTTTACATGAGCTTTCGGTGTTCCTTTTTTGAGGGGGTGGGGGCTGGATAATGTTGTACATCCATACCGAAGAAGGAAGGTCAAACAGGAGTTTGAGAATTCTCATTTATTTTATTTATTTTTTTAATGACACAATCTCTTGTGACCCCTTTTTTTTATCTTGCCCAAAAAAATGAAATCAATAATAACTCAACTAAAGGCATTTTTGAAGAATTTTTTTACAAAACTGCTTTAAAAAAAAAAAGTAATTAACACTAACTGGAAAAAAAACAACCCCAAGAAGAACTATCATGAAAAATCCCAAAGTAATTTTAACCCTGCCCCAGACACACAATTATTCATCTCCCAAAATTAAAAAGTCACTTTGACATCATATAAGCGTTTTTCAACCTGTGTGGGAAACAAACGTGGTCACAACCGTAACACCGCAGAGACCCCCCCCCCCCCAAAAAAAAACCCAATGTCTGTGTGTTGAGTGTATGCGTTTTTCGATCTTCCCATCATCATTTTTTTTTCACCCCCGCTTCCTCTTTGCTTTGCATTCCTGGCAGGAGTTCCTGGAAAAGTGTGGCCAAAGTCTTCAGGAAATCCTCAACTTCCACATCGTAAGCACCACGACAAGTCACGGGTCGCTCGACTTTTTCCGTCTCTCTTTTTTTTTTTTTTCCGCCCTTTCATCGAGTTCCATCAAACGGGGAATATCGCACGGCCCCCGTATTAAGGTTGGCCGCCGGTGGGCTGGATGGTTTGGACACCAATGCATTTTCTGCTTCGATCAAAATAGGCATGCAAAGAGTCGCTCTTCAGCACGCTCTTCTTGTTTTGCCGTCGCGACTTGTTTGGTGTCGGGAGGCAAATCATTGAAGCATCGAGCAGAACTTGTTTTGAATGGAATTACCGTATTTTCCGCACTACAAGGCGCACTGGATTATGAGGCGCACTTTCAACGAATGGCCTATTTTGTAAATTTTTTCCATATATTGGACGCACCGCATTATAAGGCGCAATCTACAATGCATCCACTAGATGGAGCCGCGCTCCTTCCGTTCGACTCGAGAGGCGTTCATGACCGCCTCTGAAAAACGTAAATTAACCATGAAACTAGAAAGAGAAAATCAAGCAAGGAAATCATAAAAGAAATTCTACAGCCCCCTACAGAATTTATTTTGGCATTTCCTTGAGCGTAGCTCCAACAGAACGATCAGATGTCAGTCAAATGTAGGAGACTGGACTGTCTCAGAAGTGTTTTGTTATTCGTTCCTTTGTTGTGTACTGTATTCACAAACGAGGAAATCACAAAAGAAATTCTGTAAGGGGCGGGGGGGCGCTATAGAATTTATGTTGTGATTTCCTCGCTTGATTTTCCATTTTGATGCATTATTTTCCATTTTCGAAGTTTCATTGAAGGAATGGTTAATTTACGTTTTTCCCAGGCGGTCATGAACGCCTCTCGAGTCGAACGGAAGAAGACGGAAAAGACGGAAAAAGACTGAAGCAACAGCAAGTTAGAACATTGTAAGCATGTCTCCAGCGAGGAGCCATCTTGGGGGGGGGGGTCGACATGTTACCGTAACGACCATACACAAGGCGCACCGCTGTGAGCTTTTCAGAAAATTGAAGACTTTTCGGTGCGCCTTATAGTGCGGAAAATACGGTAATTACAATGCAAAGTCAGATTTCAGTGGCGAGGGGGGAAAAAATGGGGAGTATTATTTTAAGGCCATATCGCCGAGCCATCTTGAGTCAGGATATCTGGCCGGGCTTTTTATTTGTCTTTTTTTCTCTCCCAACGCCGAGTCAGTCGTGGTTAACTTTTCGCCGCATGCGGTCGCGGCGGGACGCCATTGTGGCCGCAGGTTTCTTTCCGCTACCCCCCGCTGCCGTTATACTTCTGCTGCGGGACAAGCGTCGATTCGTGCTGATTTTCAAGCTCGGGTCACTCGAAAGTCACCTCCCGCCTATTTTTAAACGCGGACCCCATCAGGAATGTGGTCTTGATTCTTCGCAGAGCCGCCGACGACGGCGGCCCACATTTGACCAAAGGTCCGGCCCTCTTCCGGCATGTCCTTCCCTCCTCCACCCCACCCCGCCCGGATGACCTATTTTAGCGGGAATGCTGCAGGAATCTCCGAGCGGGCGCTCCCCATGTGAAATGGAAGCCGCTTGGATTGCAAGCGTCCAAGAAAAGGCGGCGTTATTGTGTGTCTGTGGGGAAAGGGTGGGGGGCATTCCTCCTCCATTCATTGCCGCCAACTGACATTCATGTGAAAGTGCACTCCATCGCTCTCTTTTGGTCAACGAATACCTTACGTGGGATTTGCTTTGGAAGCAGCAGATGGCAAATTTCGCTCAGGTTCCTTTGAAATATTATCAAGAGTAAACATGGCCGGGGAGGTTGGCCTTCAAATCTTTTTTATTTTTTATTTTTTTGCAGCCCAAAAAAAAAAAAAATCAATCTCAACTGACAGATTAAATACACAATAAGGATGTCATTCAAAGTTTAGCTCCGCCCCCTCAACGGGTTAGCTTGCTATTTTTCAACTCATTGGAGCTCTCTCCGACGCACGAACCCGATTCAACCTCCATGGAAGTAGTACAGCCGAACCTCTTTTCAACATACCCTGTTTACATTTCCACCGCAATAACGTTCACATTTTTTACATTCATGAAAATGTCTGAAACGCGGACACGCCATGAACATAATTTTTTTTTTTAAATGACAAATATGGACATATGTATTTTTACACAGGACAGCGACAGTTTGTTTTCTTTAACTCATCCAAATAAGTACGTACATGTCACAAATATGCATTTGGGTGGACGTTATTTTTTTATTTTATTTTTTTACACTGGGACATTGAGTGTTGGATCGATATTTTTGATTGGAATCCAATTTAATGACACAGGTATGAATGCATGCCGTTGACTTGCCACCAGTCCATTACAGTCAAACCTCGGTTTTCCGGCGTCTCTGTTCTCGACCAAATCGTTTTCGACCAAAAATTTCGAGTTTTTTTATGCCTCGGATGACGACCGAATTTCGGTTCTCGAACAAACTGAGCGCACTTGAATGCGCCATTTGACTCCTCCCGCCTTCCTTAGACGAGGAAGTGACGCTTCCTCGTGTCGCGTTCCATTGTGAGCAGACGTGTTCAATAAAGATTTTTTTGGTGGTTTCGGTTTCAGAACAAATCGGTTTTCGAACAGCCTTCTGTAACAGATTATGTTTGAAAACTGAGGTATGACTGTATTTGTCCATGTCAACCCTGTGATTGACTGGTAACCCGTCCATTGTTTGCCTTTATGTGCCCTGACATTGGCCGGCGACCAGTCAAGAGCGTAACCCTCTCACGCCCCCCCCCCAAATTCCGATGGGATGGGCTCCAGGTTATCCGTAATCCATCTGAAAAGACGCGCACGAATAACTGCCGTTACGCATTCATGTCAAAGTTTAACGGTCTCGAATGGATGCGGTCCTGACAGTTGTTGTTTTGTTTTTTTGTCGTTTCTGTCACAGATGCTTTTCGATCAAGCTCAGCATTCAGTCAAGCAACAGTTGCAGCACTTTGTCAAAGAGTGAGTTCATCACGCGCGAGCCGCTACAACTGCATTTGTGTCGACGCGGTCAACGTTCTACATTGTGTTTGGGAGAAAAAAAAAATTAAAGTTCCGAGGTGCTTGCTGACACTTGTCGGTCAAATTGCAACAACTTGGTCTCGGGGGTGATGTGAAAATGAAATGGTCCCACTGTTACATCACAGCGGGACAAATTTGAGAATTTGTACTGTTACCTGACGAATTGAACTTTGAATTTAAAAAAAAACTCCAAAAGTCGACGAGATTTGAGAGTTTGCCACCTCCAATCACTTTTAACTCGGGTGCGTCCGATTCCTTTAGGGACGTGCGCAAGTTCAAGGAGACCAGGAAACACTTTGAGCGTGTGCGCGAGGACGTGGAGATGGCGCAGGTGAAGAACGCGCAGGCGCCCAGGACCAAAGCTCACGAGGTGGAGGAGGCCACCTGCGCGCTCAGCGTCGCCCGAAAGTGCTTCCGTCACCTGGCCTTGGACTACGTTCTGCAGGTGGGGGGGGGGCTTTCTTTCGTCTTTTGAAAGTTGGCTTCCAAAGGGAGGCGAGTGTGGGTGCCGCGCCTTGAACGGAAAGCTGATGAAATGAACGAGACAATACAAACCAAATGGAATTGCCTTTTGAACGCGTTTTTTTAAAAAACGGAGGAATTTAATAACCCTTGTGGCAAATTCGTCCCATTTTTGGACTGTTGACAAAAATAGATGAAAGGCAACGTTATGAAAACGTCATTAAAATCGCTCAAATTGGTCTAACTTGTCCAAAAACAGGTGAAAATTAGTTGTCAAGTTTTTAAAAAAAAAGTCAAAATATGTTTTTCAGAATGATTTATGTATTTACTTTTGAAAATGGCCTAGAGGAAAAACAGTCCCAATAACGGGCCGTGTTTTCCCCACACACACCCATTCGAAATGCCACTTTTCCACGTCTTCTTGATGCACTGTAGCCCGGATGTTTGACCGTGCATTTTGCGCAATTTGGCGCTGAATCTCTTCACGAGCGGTCGAACTACACGTGAAAACCATTTTGGGGGACTTGATGCAATAATACAGCAGATGGCGCTATATTTCTTCATGATTTATTAACACGTTGAAGGCTCGAACTTGTCCAGACTGAATATTCCAAATGGAATGTTTTTTCTCTCTCTATATATGCAGATGATAGTTACTTTTACCCAAAGCACAATACTGCTTTTTATTGCTTTTATTGTCCAAAGAGGGCATCTAAAAGAAATAAATATGTAAAAACAATATGGCCTGACGCCACTGAACAGTTTGAGTGGTCGAGAGAGAAAAAAAATATTCAGAAATATCTTTGATATTACACTTTAAAGCCAAGATGCCATCATTGAACGTTTTTTCCACTGTGCTCGAAAAATGGGATGACGCGCAAATGTTAAAAGCGGCCCTTTCATTCTCAAATGTGGCCACCCCCTGATCGAGGTCAAAGTCGCCCGGCCGGGGTCTCTGATCTGTCTTCTCCCCTGCAGATCAATGTCTTCCAAGCCAAGAAGAAATTTGAGATCCTGGATGCGGTGAGCCTCGTTTCAATCCCACACAGACATTAATAAAAAAAAAAAAAATACACGTAGAGGCTAACGTGCGGCCGCCCCTTCCAGATGCTGTCCTTCATGCGCGCCCAGTACTCCTTGTTCCAACAGGGCTACAGGCGCCTGGAAGAGGCGGACCCCGACATGAAGAAGTTGGCAGCCGAGGTGAGCGAAGCGTCCCGATTGTCTCGGGGCTTGATATTCAACCCGTTTGATGAAGCGCTGCCCCCACCGGCGAAAATACCGACCCAAAAAGGTTGCACTTCGAAGTCTTCCTTTGTCTCCAAAATGGACGGGGCGCCCCGACGAATAAAAGCGAGTCGCCTTGTGTTTCAAAACCTGCGAATGCTGTTGTTGTGTGACGTTGATGAGCGTGCGTGCATGCTAGCGTATTTTTCGGAAGCTAGCTTCCGTTTGACCGCGACACTCGTACAAAGCACAAATTTGGCTTTTGACTCCTAAAGCGGCGTTGTCGTCCTTTCAGCTGGATCAGCTGGTGATCAACTCGGCCAGGGAGAAGCGAGAGCTGGAGCACAAACACGCCACCATCCAGCAGCGGGTGAGTCGGTCCGCGTGGAGAAAGCGCCGCGCGTGCCGCATCCCCGTTCGCGTCTTTTTCATTGCGCAACTGGAAAGTTGCCGCGTTCCGCCGCGAGCCGTTGAGCGAGTGAACCAGACAAATTGTCACAATTGTTTATGACGTTGAAATCCCCAAAATTCGGCTCTCCCGTGTCTCTGAAGTCATCCACTCCCAATGACGTTTTTAAACGTCTTTTCAGACTTGGTCCAGAATTGGCTGCTACTGAATGAGTTAAGATGCCGCTGTCCGAGTTTCGAGAAGAAAACGATGACGTTTCTTGAAGCTCCCTGTAGAATTCTCGATTTACTTCGCCGGTGGTGCGCCGCCGCTCATGTTCTTTCTTTCTCTTCTCTCAGACGCTCATGCAGGTGAGTCCATCCGGTGTTACTCTGTCGCCCCCAAAACGACAAATAAAATCCACGCGAGGAAAGGAAGAATCCTGCCTCCGAATGCTGCCGATTGGCGCTTCTTCACGCGAGATGCTTGCTCCTCAGGATTTGGCCTACGACGACTCGAGGGCGGAGTTTAATGTGGACTCTCCCAACGGCGTCGTGATGGAAGGATACTTGTTCAAGAGGGCCGGCAACGCCTTCAAGACGTGGAACAGGTGCGGCAAAAGACTCCGCCCCCCTCCGGAAGGGTGGTCTATAACGTTGCCTTCGTGCCTCCTAGGCGCTGGTTCTCCATCCAGAGCAGCCGGCTGGTTTATCAGAAGAAGCTCAAGGCAAGGAGCATCTGGAAATGGTCAAACCCTGACAAACGTGGCCGAGTCTAAGCGGGCCTTTTTTTTTTTGGTTTTGTCCGCGGCCAGGACTCTCTGACGGTGGTGGTCGATGACCTCCGTCTGTGTTCCGTCAAACACTGCGAGGACATCGAGAGGCGCTTCTGCTTCGAGGTGCTCTCCCCGACCAAGTAGGGCTTTTCATTCACTAGGAGATCTCGGGATTTCTGAAAAGTCATCCACGCGGCGTCCCACCTTCCTCTTCCTCTTGTACTCCCCCCCCCATCAGGAGCTGCATGCTGCAGGCCGAGTCCGAGAAGCTGAGACGAGCTTGGATTCAGGCGGTCCAAGCCAGCATTGCCTCGGCCTACAGGGAAAGTCCCGACAGCGTCCGCAGCGAGGCCAGTCACGCGCTTTTTCATCCCTCCAATCACAGCACAGTGGACCGCCCGCTATTCGCGGGGAATGGGGGGCCGAGCCAATAGCTAAACTCTGCTAATAAGTGACGCCCAATGAAATGGGGGGGTTCAACCTTAAAATGATTCCCCCCCCTCCAAAAAAAAAAAATGGATCTGCAGTATTCGTTTCCCATGAAAAATGGGAGAAAAGATGGAAGTGTAATTTTGAGCTTTGGGGAGGGCACAAAACAAACAAACAAACAAGCAATACTTGAAAAATAAAGGAAAAAAAATCTGCCAAATAAACAGTTAAGTGCAAAGCGAAATATTGACAGTCATGTAAAATGACACGGTGATCACCGACAAAATGTACAAGATCTGAAACTGTAGATTTACTTACCGGTAGGTTTTTTTTACGATACAGTCAAACCTCGGTTTTCATCCATTAATCCGTTCCAGAAGGCTGTTCGAAAACCGAAACCACGCTATTTCAAAAAAAAAAAAAAAGTTTATTGAACACGTCTGCTGACAATGGAAGTCGGGAGCAGTCAAATGGTGCATTCAAGTGCGCTCAGTTTTTTCGAGAACCGAATTTCGGTCATCGTCCGAGGCATTAAAAAAACTCAATTTTTGGTCGAAAACCGATTTGGTTGAGAACAGAGACGTTCGAAAACCGAGGTTTGACCGTATTATTTTTAATTTTTAATTAGGGCAATTCTTCTTGGCCCTCTTTCTTCCACCATGCAGGAAATAAGAATGTTACTAAAATTAGGTCCACTGTTGTCATTTTTGTCATTTATCTTTTTTTGGGGGGAAAACTAGTTGCTCAAGGGGTCTGAAAAGTTACATACAGTATAGCAAAGTCGTAGCGCTTGCTTGCTAGCTCAGTTGTGCTAGCGTTCAAACGTGTGGACATACAATAAAAGCACGACTTTCAAAATAAATGCACCGCATAGTTGACTTTTTGTGCGTGTGCGCGTGTCAAATAGCATCTGGACAGAGCGGCCTCGCCATCCACCAGCAGCGTGGACTCGGCCGGCGAGTCGCGAGAGCGCGGCGGCCGCGGCGATGGCATCCTGCAGAGGATCCTGTGCCTGCCCGGCAACCAGCAGTGCTGCGACTGCGGTCAGGCCGACCCTCGTTGGGCGTCGATCAATTTGGGGATCCTGCTGTGCATCGAGTGCTCCGGCATCCACAGGTAAAAAAACATTCTGAATGGTTTTAAAAAATATATTTTTCACAGTTAAAACCATTGCAGGGCATCTTAGTACCACGTCTTTGGGATGCTTTTGTCAAAATACAACCATAATCAAGATATATAGTAAGATATAGATCATAAATATAATATCCAGAGCAAGGAGTAGCAAAGCAGCCCCAGACCATCACACTGCCACCGCCGCGCTTCACTGCCATTTTTACCGCAGATGTAAAACCTTCGAAAAAGTTCAATTTTGGACTCATCAGGCCGCAGAATGTTTTTCCAAAGGTTTTGGGGATCATCAGGTTGTCTTTTGGCAAATGCGAGACAAGCCTTTGTGTTCTTTTTGGAGTTCTTTGGATGTTTTTCTAGGATCTTTTGCAAGCTCCTGGATGAGCACTCTTGGAGTCGTTTTAGCCGCTCGACCGCTCCTGGGAATGTTTGCCACTGTTCCCAGTTTTCTCCATTTGTGCTCTCTGCCAGTGGTTCGGCGGAGCCCCAGAGTCTCGGAAAGGAATATTTCTTTGCCATGGTGAAATTGGCGGGCGCTGCAAAGGAATATTTCCCCTTTGAATATTCATGCCGCGTCCTCCGAGTCACACAGGAGACGAGGCGGCGGCGCCTGTTGCCGGGATACCGGCGGCGGCGTGCGTGGAACTTGGGCGAATTAGCATGACATTAGCTTCGGTGTCGTGCCGAGCGTCTATTTTCCAAGCGATTGACTAACATCCGTGTCCGTTGTTGCCGACGCCATCTTGTCTCGCTGAATTGCCGCATTGTGTCTGGTTCCAGGAGTCTCGGCGTCCACTGCTCCAAAGTGCGATCGCTCACGCTGGATTCGTGGGAACCCGAGTTATTGAAGGTGAAACACTGAGCGGCCGGCATGGGTATACAGAACATTATGCAGGGGTGCTTATTTGTCGATATACCGTAGACCACCTGTGTCAAAGTCAAGGCCCGGGGGCCAGATCTGGCCCGCCACGTCATTCAATGTGGCCCGCGAAAGCAAATCATCCGGTCAACTTCTTTTATCCTTGCTTAAATATGGACCAAAATCTCTAATGATCATACGTAATAAATAACGGTGACATTTTGCAACCATTTTGTTCCCGTTTATATTCACGCGAGCAATAATTGTACTAATACTCGACTGATTTCAAAACGAGTGAGCCATCATTTTTTTTTTTTTTTGGGTACAAGTACCGTAATTTCCGCACTATAGAGCGCACCTGATTATAAGCCACACCCACTACATTTTTAGAGGAAAACCATATTTGTACATACACAAGCCGCACCTGTGTATAAGCCGCATGTGCCCACATTAAAACATGTCAACATATTTACAAAGAAAGACGGTACACAGAGAGAGTTTTCAAAGTTTTAATCATATAACTTAACAATAATAATAATATAACTTTCTTCCCAAACGGTGCCTGTGACGCGGCAGTAAAACGGTAGCAACATGCTAACAACACGCTAGCAACAGAATAGCAACACAGTATAACAGGTCTGGTAAAAGAACATACTGGTACTTGTAAAAATCACGGTGAGCCGTCCTTTATGCCAAGTTCACGTGCAGCAGCTCTGTTTCCTTCTTTATCGGGCAGCTTGATTGCTTTTAGTTTGAAAGCTGCGTCATATGCTTTTCTTTTTGCATTTTCCATGATGAGGGTATGTTCACGCTAATTTAATTGATGCACAAGACAAGAAGTTGCAGTCTTCCTCCACGCATATATTCCACCGGTCTTAATCTTACCTTTTCTACTCGAGCGCCCCCTGGCGGCCGATAGAAAAATTACACAAATTGGCCGCATCACCGAATAAGCCGCAGGGTTGAAAGTTTGGGGAAAAAAGTAGCGGCTTATAGTCCGGAATTTACGGTAATAATACGACATGATGGTTAAACATTTATTCGGTGTCACTGTCTTAACGGCCCTCCGAGGGAAGACGTAACTCCAGAGTGGCCTGCGACAAGAATGAGTTTGACAGCCCTGCCGGAGACTGTGTATGCTGCGCAGAGAAAATGAATTGTCAACATCTCTGCCATTTATTTATTTGTGTGTTTATTTATTCATGTACAGTCATACTTCGGTTTTCGACCATAATCCGTTGCAGAAGGCTGTTCGAAAACCGAAACCACGCTCTTTAAAAAAACAAAACTTTATTGAACAAATCTGCTCACGATGGAACGCTACACGAGGAAGTGACCGTGTAAGGAAGGTGAGAGGAGTCAAATGGTGCATTCAAGTGCACTCAGTTCATTCGAGAACCGAAATTTATTCATCATCCGAGGCATAAAAAACTCAAAATTTTTGGTCGCAAACCGATTTAGGTCGAGAACAGATACGTTCGAAAACCAAGGTTTGACTGTATTTTTATTTTTAAATGTGCAAGTTGGACTCCTAACCCTGCTGTAGGGTTAAAACAACCGCGCCAAAAGCAAAAGAAAATGCCGTTCCGTGACATGGGAAAGGAACAAAAAAAAGGTGGGCGTCACGACGAAGGTTGACGTTTGCTATTTTTGCTTCCCAGCTGATGTGCGAGCTGGGCAATGGCGTCGTCAAGCACATCTACGAGGGCTCCTATCACGAAGGGCAAGGTGTAAGGAAAGCCACGGCGTCCAGTTGCAGGTAGGAGAACGTACTTCGAAATGCAGGGTTGGACTAGCGCCGCGTTAGACGTTGCTCGCAAAAGCAATCCAAAGCCCACTAAAAGCCACGCCGGTCTTGCAAGGCAGGACAAGGAGGCCTGGATTAAGGCCAAATATGTGGAGAAAAAGTTTGTGAAGAAGCTGATCGCCGAGCCCCGTCTCCTCAACGGCGACAGGAAGTCGCCCCGGCGCCGCCGCGTCCAGAAGTGTCGAAGGCACAACAGCGCTGCCGCGGTACCAAAGGCACGGCAGCGGTACAGAGAGGAGCTGCGGAGCGCCTCGCCAGCCAGCCCCTCTTCAGGTTCCTGCCCATCATCATCATCATCATCGCTGTCCTCCCACCCATCGGGCAAATTTGTCAGGACGATTTTACACCTGCCACATTTGCCATGATGAAAACACTGTTTCAAATATTCCTTTGCCACTCATAAAATGAGAACAGTCAATGTACTGTTATCGCTACGTGTTAGATACTGCGGGTATGTTAACGCAGGTCAACAGCAAACCAAACTCATTTATTCACGAGCCAGGAAACTGAGCGTCTTGCTTGCTCCTTTATCGCGTTCTTTGACGGCGTCCAGTGAACAACTGTGACATCAGCTCAATGAAATGTTGCGTGAAACTGAAATGAACAGATTAAAAACATGCATTAACTTCTTAGGCATAAATACAGCAGAAATTGTCAACAACAGACATAAATGCAGCTCAAAGTGTGACAAACAACGATAAACAATGCGTTTTCGCAATACTTTGGCATGCTAATTAGCTTGTTAGCACGGATTTTAGCATCGCCGCTACATCGTTAGCGGTACTCTTGAGCTAGCGGGTTTCAGTGACAACAATTGAGGGAAAACGATCTCCGAAACACATTTCTAAATCATTCTAAACACGAGCAGACTTTCAGACACTGCTTTCGAAGGTGAAACGAAAGGAATAGAACTCAGGAGGACCAGTTTCAACGACCACGGTCGGGCTTTCTGTGACGACTCGTCTGATTAAACACGGCGTCCGCTACCCACAATGCACCGCGATAACTAAATGAATAATAATAATAATAATAATAATTCATTTTATTTAAAAGCGCCTTTCATGCCACCCAAGGACACTGTACAGACAATGAGGAAATACAATATAAAAAATAGATAAGAGAATATTCTAAACCCAATTACTATTAATGAGATGGCCCGAAACCTTTACTGTGGGCAGAACAGTTAATAAGAAGCTTGCTCGATGTGCTTGCTTCAAGCCGTGTGTCATTCCCAAGTCACGTTTACTACAAACCAAACCAAAGTCAAACAAATGAACATCGCGCAACGAGCTGAATGCTAAAATGGCGTGTGAAAGGCCGCAGACTAGCGAGCAGAAAATAGCATCGATGTTCCGGTAATCGTGAACTCGTTCTGGAACACACAAGTGATCGCGTCGCTTCCAACAAAATACAAACGTGTCATTTTGTTTTAAACAGCAACAGATGTAACCAAACAACCGTGACTCATCGCCTCAGCTTTGTAGGCAACCAACTCGGCTTCTTTTCACTTCTTAATTGTGCTGGAGCTCTTCCGGTAGATCTCGGTGCCGTCCGGTACGTTGTGGGACGACACTCAAGGCACGCCACTCGAAATTAGGACATGGCCCGCATCGTTATCATTTGAAAGCCATCACGCCGCAGCGAGGACGCAAAAGATTTCGCACTGACGAAAACGTGTCATTGTCATTTTTTCCCGATTCGTAAAAAAAAAGACCAAATCGCCCCCACCCGGCTTCCAACTCGTTCTCGTGTTTGACCACTGACTTCTCTCTCCTCCTTTTCAGCTGCTGCCAAGTCGAGACGAGAGTCCTTGTTTTGTCCCGCTGAGCTGGATTCCCTTTTCTCCTACTTCCACGCAGGATCTGGACCTCGAAGTAAGTCACGTGCACCGATGGCGGAGCGTTGAGATGGAGTGCCGGCTCCTTCTCGCCACACGTGTGTGGGAAAAACTCAAGTAAACTCCCACAAAGTTTCATTTCGGGAGCACTTCATCACTCAGCTGCCACATTGCGCTCAACTGATGCGCAGATCCACGTATGTGGCGCATGCAGCGGGAAATATCCCCCCGACCTCACATTCACAACTTTGCCAAACAGTCTCCGGTGCGTGCCAGTGATCAGAAGCGAATGCATTTCGTGGACACAAATCTGTGCAGCCAGTAACATTGCAGCTCTGCTTACCTTGATTTGACGTTGGACTTCTGTGTAGCCCGCTTCAAGACGGCACACGGCAGTGGTATACACACGCTTTTAAAAAGTCCCTTTTACATCCTCTGTCTCCTTTGGAGTACTGCCACGTTGCCGTCGGAAGAGCGCGTGGCTGAAAAGCGCCCCCCTTGTGCCCTAACTCGTCCATGTTGTGGCGTTTCTCGGTCCGCCAGGCCTCAGCAGCGACAGCGGCTTAGGCAGCACCGACGGAAGCACCGACTTTCTGGTGACGGGGCCAACGGTGGACAGCGTGACGGAGGAAGGTGCGACTGGAATCACAGCAACTTGACCATGTGACTTTTTTGAACTCGTCAATAACTCTTGGATGCCCCCCCCCCTTCAGAGTGCGAGGCATCCGAGGCCTCGAGCGGCGAGGCCGACCATGACACGTCGGACCCGGAGGACGGCAGGCACCTGCGCCCCGGGGCGCTCCTGTACAGAGCGGCCAAAGCGCGCAACATCGCCGTCATGGCCGAAGCGCTGGCGCACGGCGCTGACGTCAACATGGTGAATCGGGAGGACCAGGAGAAGACGCCCCTCATCCAGGCCGTGATTGGGGTGCGTACTCGCTGCAACGCCGCGCGCTTGTGCCTTCGTCACCAGCTGGATGGTGAACCAAAAGACGACAAAAACAAAACGTTTTTTTACAAAAGGAACGGGCGGAAATTGGGAGGACCCCCCAAAAAAAAAAAAGGTTTTCAAAAATAATTTCTAATGAATCATTTAAGTGAATCTCAATGATGAAGAAAATTATTCTATTTGTGTGAAACTATGATTTGTATTGAAGTATAAATGGTTTGTTTACATTTGAAATTGGGATTTAAATTATGGAAAATATTTCATTTCTTTGAATGACCCCCCCCATCATTGGAATGTTGTTTTGTTTTTGTTCATTAAAAATCCAAACCATTGGGCAGAATAATTCTTTTTGTTTTAAATTTGTAAATTCAATTTATTATTATCATTTTTTTTGTTTTTCATTTCAAAACCTTTTTTTTCCCGAAATCCTGGAGAAAAAAAAGAAAATTATTTCAATATTATCTCCAGGGGTGTTCAGGGTTTAATGCTGCCGATACAGATTGGCGACGGCGGTTCGCTGTATTTCGTCTCGTTTCTGTAAATCGTGGTAAAAGGTCTGTCAACCGTTGTTTGAAGGGTTCCTTGCTGGCCTGCGAGTTCCTGCTCCAAAACGCCGCTGATGTCAATCAAAGGGATGCGAGAGGGCGGGGCCCCCTGCATCACGCCACCTATCTGGGCCACACAGGGTGAGTCCAAAGTTTTTGAGCACAAAGGTTTTTTTGGGGGGGTGGGGTAAAAAAGGGGTATCCTTCCTTCACCTCAGCTTGTGCTTTCAGGCAGGTGTGTTTATTCCTAAAACGAGGCGCCGCCCAGAACGACGGCGATGAGGATGGCCACGACCCGTTGAGCATCGCGGTGCAGCAAGCCAATGCTGACATCGTCACACTGTACGTTGTATTTATTTATTTTTTTTGGCTTTGTTTTGTTTGACCATTCTTGCAAGATTTGGGAGAGATGGAATGTTATAATAATTAATAGCTCCAAACCGGATTTCCATTGATTTTATTCAACAATTAGTTGATGAATGAGTGTGTACATAAGTGATTTGAACGCTGGTCAACAAATGTTCACTACATTTTTTTAGTCGGAGAGGGAAGTGAACTGTTCTAATTGTTTTATTTATTTATTTATTTTTATTTTTAAGCCTATTCCGAATTTTCCCTTTTTTTCCTCTTGCACATCAGGTTTTAATAACAATAATAATCATATGTAATATTGATGAATTAAGGATTAGATTCAATACTTCAATATTTTTTTCCGGAAACAACATAGCTATAAATGACAATGCAGGGTATAATTGGTATTGCACATGCTTTTGTGAATTGGGAATTTCTCCATTGCGAGACTAATAAAGGGTTTCTTATCTTATCTTATCTTTTACAGGTCAACTTTTATAACCCCCAAAAAAGAAAAGATCTCAAAAAAATTGATGTGCTAGAAAAAAAAAAAAGGAAAATGTTTTCATCCTTGTTTTCATACTTTAGGGACGCATTAAGTCATCTCTGATTAAAATGAGCTGTTGACCAGTATTTAAGTAAAACTTCAAATGACCTATTTTACATGCGCGCTTTGGTTTTGGCCCCTCAGTCCTTTTTGAAAACCCAAACGTAGCCCTCGAGCACCAAAAGTTTGCATTGCAGTTAAGTTGCGCCTCTCACGTGAAATCCGCTGCTTGTTTTTGTCGCTGCTCAGGTTGCGTCTGGCCAGGATGAACGAGGAGATGCGTGCGTCGGAAGGAGGCTTCGCCCAAGCAGGTGAAAGCACCGGGCGGCATTTCAAGCCGGCCATTCACAAATTGATGTGCTCAACTATCGCATGGCGCTGAGGTGCTGAGGTCAGGCTAGAGCGTGTGGAGGGGCTGCGAGGATCATTTGGAACATGTTGAGTGTTCTGAACTTCTCTTTCCACGAGATTGCTTCACTTCCTCTAGCCTCACTTTGAAATTGGCACCCCTGGGGTTTTTTTTAGTTATTGCCCTAATTTCGAAAATGTATTCCGAGCAAGCCCTCATGCTGCTCCTCCTGCCCCACCGTTACCATAATATTCACATGCATGTATTCTTTATCCTCAGTAAAGAATGAGTAATATTACTGCAGCTTACTGAGGAGCAGTGACTATCTTCACGTGTATCTGTTCGATACTGACCCAGGTGGCCAAGACGTGCAGACCAGACGTAGCAGCACAATTTCTATTTCTAACTAAAGCAACCCCAAAAAATTTTGCAAAAACTCATTAGTTCCATACTGTGTAATTCTACACATTTTGTTTGGTAATCACTCATGCATGGTTTTATGGAGTGCGATATTGCCGGGGGGGGGGGTCTAGGCGCGCATTAATGCCATCCCCATTCATGTCAGTGGGGAAGGATGATTTGAGACACTCGTGTTTTGAATGACAGCCGTCACAGAACGGATTCAACTCGTATCTGAAGCCACCGCCGTATGTGTGTATTTTTGTAGGGCAGCGGGTTTGCGGAGGCCCCCCCAAAACATGCTTCTTTAAAGGGTTTTGGGAGAATCTCTCTAAACAGTGACTGGACCAAAAAACTCCGCCTAAGAATAATCATGCCTACTCAACAGAAGTCATCCAGCGGTCAGAGGGTCCCTGGAAACGCTTCCTTTTGACATTGTAGGGCCCCTCTCATGTATCCCTTCGATTTGGATTTGGGGAAGTGAAATGTCCTCATTTGACGGTGGCGACAGGAAAAAGAGTGTGTGGCCTATGCTGACGGGACTACAATGAAAGGAAACTCTTCTCTCCCCCCACATTCAGACAGTCGGAGAGGTTCATTGTTTGTTTTTTAATTGAGCCCGCGAACACAGAGGCGACACAAAAGATACAGTGTGGTCGGACCGAGTCGTTGCCGTGACTACCGTTGGGCGCCGAGAAAAGGCTTTGGTGCTCATTCACATTCCGCTCCGCCGCGCCCCCCCCCATCCGGTGTTTGCATCCTCATCCTCGGCTGTGGTTCTCCCTCAGGAGACGCCACGTACCTGGACATCTTCCGAGAATTCTCGCACATGGCGTCCCACAATCCCGAGAAGCTGAAGAGGAGGAGCGTGCACTTCAGGCACTCCTTCAGGTAGCCAAGCCGAGGGGACCACCGTGCTACCCGGACAAAAAAAAAAATAAAATAAACCCATGTTGTTTTTCTCCTATTCTTGTTTTTATTACACATACTTTTTGCTTTGTGCTGTCTTTGGTCCACAAGGATTTGCAGGTCTTATCCTCAGATGGATTTTGTTTTTTTTTTTTTTTGTTTCTACAAACGCCAAGCACTTGCTTTGGAAGTGCAGTCGACTGTTCTTCGAAATCTGTCGTATTCCATTGAGCCTATTCGCTTACGGCCAACCTAGACAGCAGGGATTTTATCAAACTTTTCGGGTCCCTTGACCACTAACAGAATTTTTCACATTTTCCACATAAAGTGGAAAGGGCTTCCTGCAAATTTCCATGGGGATTTCAGATGGGACATTTTGGCAACTTCCTGCTTTAGTCCCATTCAAGGGACCATCTGGCTGGGATGGTTCATTGTTCATAACAAGCTCAATTATTATTATTTTTTTTTAATCAGGAAAATGTTTGATCTTGTATTTTTAATTTTATCAACTTGTTTAGGAGAAATCAGTATCAACTACAGTACTGCCTCGTCGGCAATATAGCCCCGCCCCTCCTCTTCCTATGTCTTGGTGGGAGTCGTGGAAGGAACTCGACTCGACTCTACAAAATGTGTCCTTTCAAAATCATTGCACAAACTTCACTAAGAGTTACCAAAAGCGGCGATCAATTGGCACCAAAATGTATGTGGACATCTTTGCCCACTTCAACCTCTGAAAAGATGACAAGGATTAGACTCAATGGCGGACTGAAAACGAGCGTCTTGCATTTTGCACATTGAACATTTTCTTTCTTGCCAGATTTGCTTTCTTTGCTAAGTCCCCAAGATATGAAGACAATGCCTTCCGAGAGGCTTTTCGAACCTGACCAGCAAGCATTCGCATCTCCATTTGGCGGCCTTAGAACGTGCTAACACAAAACAAAACTGAAATCATGACGGTTTTTCCAGGGGTGGATTTTAGTATTTACATTGTTTTTGCATAGATAGACCGACTATACATGTGCCAATGTTCAGCCCAGTCAGGTGTCCCTTTCATTCCCATGGAAAATTCCCAACTATGAAAATCCCCAGAATTTCTGCCACCGTTCACATTCATCGAAATCATATACATCACAGCTAATCGTTGGGCAAATCTTGCTGTGAACCGCAGTGCCGTTTGAAATGATGAGATGCCATCAAATGTCAGTAAACAAAGTTGGCAAGTTCTTCTTGTGTCCTGTCATATGTTATCCAAGGTTCGACTGTCTATTCAAGGTTTCTCTTAAATTTTCGCGCTCCCGGGAAATTTGTTCTTAGCACCAGGGACTGCAAACATAGAATATATTAAGGCGAAAGGCTTTGTCATCCCCGTCCATCCATAGCTCATGCTATTGGTTGTTCATGTTGATTAGCAGAGGTGGGCAATTTACAAAATTTTGAAAGTCCGTCATACGTCAGCGGGCCGGACATCCTTCAGTCCATCATTATTTCAAGCCGAACCAAACTGTAATAGTCAGTCCATCGCGTAATTTGAACCGCGCTTCCGTCAGTGCAATTCACCGGCATTTCTGTTCATGACGATTTGAGTTGCGGGGGGGTGTCAGGAAACGCATTAAATGCAAATCAAGGCACCACTGCAATAATGATAAATACGCGACAGCCACACAAAGTATTGCTTGTGAAAATGTGACCAAATGGCACCACCTAACGATCATCGTCCGTCGCCCGTCCACCAATTCCCCATTGAAGCGAGAATGCGCATGCGCCAAAGTGCCAGCTCGATGTGACGTCACTCGTGAGTGCATTCTCTGACTGCGCTGCTAAAACGCGAGAGGTAAACAAGCTTTTCGCTGCATCCTTTCAACTTCGAAGGGACCAGTTATCGATGAGTCCAATTCAATAGGGCGGGTGGTTGCTGAAGCTGTCCGTCGCGCCGAACGTCATGATACGTGTCGTTAAAATGACACTTCACGCTCTGCTCGTACTCCTTCGTATGTGGGACTAGCCGTTAGCCACTAGCTCATCTAGTTGTAATCATTGGGAGGAACACGCCAACTCATCGTTTTTACTGTCCCCAAAACAGATAAACAACTCAAAGTGCGCGGCCTTCATTTCTACCCGTTGTGCGGAGAAGACCGCTGCGTCATTTGTGAGAGTTTTGTGTTGACTTTTATAACGTTAGTCGCTTTCTCATTTGGAGAGATAATCCACATAGCAAAGAGCAGTTAAGGGGCGGGCCTTCGCGCTGCACCGACAGCACTGACGACCAATGAAAAGTCAGGAATTCCGACCTTTCAATGTTTCTAACCAATGGGATGTTGTCACACAGGAAGTGTAGAAACAGATATGTCAAAACCGTTGAACGACATCGAAAAGTTCATTTGGTGTAAATGGGAAAAAAAATCGCTGTCAAATGTGTATGAGGAGTTTTCATTTAAGGGTGCCGCTGTTATCATCTATGCTTTGTTTTAGAGCTCGGGCAGCACAGGGAAAGAGTGTTTTATCACTTTCTGCTTCACTTTCTCTTATCTGGCTATAAGAATCCTGACAATGACTGACGACCAGTCGGTTGCTTGTGTATATGTGCCCTGACATTGAAAAAAGTGTTTCAAGTTGGGGGAACAAAGTGCAACTTATCCATTCTTCTCAAACTTTATTAATACATATTTATGAATACAAGTTCAAAACATTAACAGTTCTTCAGATGGTGAAAAGTGACAGAATATATTTTCCTTCGCCTTTGTGTCACCCCGAATGATGTTTCTCCGAAAGCTCTCATAAGCCTGAGGTACGGAAGTCAATAAGTGATTAAGAAATAAATTACCGAGGGCCACGACGCGACAAAAAAGTGGGGGCTGCATTAACATTAAACTTCGATGTCAAGTAGCACCGCCTCTTGGACTGCATCAAAGTAGGCGGGATCGAAAATTAATGGCTGGGTCTAATAGTTTCATTAAACATTTTAGAAGTAGAATCAAAGAAAACAACACCAAAGTTGAAAAATGACTCTCTCTCTTTTGCTTGCTCTCTCTCTGACATGTTATTTGAACAAGAGATGATACCGAACAGACCAAAAGGGGATAGATAAATTGAACACTTTTTAAAAAAATGTCTCTGTACCTTGTTTCATACAGATGAAGACTCCCCCAGATCGGACAGGCATCAAGTTTGAAGTGGGCGCTCAACTGCAGGCAAGAGACCGCCACAAAAACTGGTAGGCGCTACTCATAGCGGCATGTTCACCAACAGCACTCCGTACATTTATATGCACCAAATGTTATTCTTTTTTGGTTTTTTTGTTGGGTTTTTTTTGGGCGGGGGGGTGGCTATCAGGTACTCGGCCACCATTGACAAGGTAGACTACGACAAAGAGCGCGTTCTCATCCACTACCGCCGCTGGAGCCGCCGCCATGACGAATGGTTCCATTGGAACTCGCCGTGCCTGCGGCCGCTGGAGCGACTCACTTTGAGGGGAAGGCGGGGCCTCAATCCCACAAGTGTGTCAACGGTAGGATGCACAGACACGTATTAATAATCATAATAATAATGATGTATTGTTTTGTGTTTTTTTGTGATTGTAAAGTGTCCTTGGGTGTCTTGAAAGGCGCTTATAAATCAAATGTATTATTATTATTATAATAGCTTAGATTGATCAATAGTGCCACCTAAAATGGCGTCATCCAATATCCAAACTTTATTCTCTTCCTAGTCTAACTTTAGTCTCATGGAGAAAAAAAAACCAGAAGAAAATTATTTAAAATTATTTTTTACAATTATTACCTAAACAATGTGTTTTTTTGTTGTTGTAAAGTGTCCTTGGGCGCTTATAAATAAAATGTCTTATGATTATTATAATGCTGTATTGAACGAAACCAAAGATGAAAGCTTTTTCAGGCCCAAGCGTTGAAAAAAAAAAAAGTTTTCTTTCAAACAACTGACAGCGTTTCGTCGTCGTGGCGGTGGGGTAGGAACACCCCCGCCCGTCAGCAGAACGTAGCGTGCGTCAATTCACATTTTCTTCCCATCTCTCTTTTCTCTTTCAGTCGTTTGTTTCCGGCGCCAAGGTTCTGGCCTGTTGGACCGACTGTCGTTTCTACCCGGCCAAAATCCTGCACGTCAACGATGACGGTGAGGTTGCAGTTACGCCGAGGATGTTCTCTCTTTGCTATCAGAATGGAAATCAGCTGATCGTTTCATTTAAAGTCAATGGAAACCGTTGCGGAAGGAGGGAGCGGCAGACGGAGACGTTAAAGAAAGACACTTCACGTGATTGACTGTTGTTTTCCCAAGAATAATTCCGTGTCACGAAAACAAACCAATATTTCCCAAACCAGGTTGCGTCCAGCTCTGAGACGCGTTTCCTCATGTGTTTTTGTGCGTCAGAGTCCTACACAGTTCGCTTTTATGACGGCGTGGTTCGGACCGTGAAGCCCCCGAAGGTCAAGGCCTTACAGAAGGTAAGGAACAACACGACAAACGAACTGCCCCCGTTCAGCCTTTGGCGACGCCTTTGAAAACGTTAACGTGCGCTTTTTGCAGAAGTCAAAATGTGACAAGTCAGCCGCGGGGAGCGAGGGGCTGGAAGAAGGAGAGAGCGAGCCGGAATGTGGGGAAGAAGTCAGAGAGGAGGAGGAGGAGGAAGGCCAGGGGGGGCCGCAACCATCCTCATCGTCACCCTCGTCGCCATCGCTGCCTCCGCCAGCAGCCAAGAGTCCTCCCCTCCCTCCGGGCGGGGAGTGTGAGACTCCCGAGCAGGCAGTCGCGAGCGAGCTCGGCCAAGCCGCCGCCTCCGACCCCGCCCGCGTCGACAAAGGTAAACGCGGTCGTGAAATGAAAATCAGGGAAGTGATGGACATCGGAAATTCCCCCCATGAAAATTGCCAAATAAAGAAAGAAAAAATAAAGACTACCGCGATCAGGAAGAAATCTCGAGACGGACTTGAAATGATGACGATAAGAAATCGCCGGTCGCTTTTGAACGCGATTGACGAGCCCCGACCCTGCGGTAGCCATTGACGAAAATGAGTTGTTGGCCTGACTGTGCCTCTCTCTCTTTGCTTTTCGCCGTGTGTGTCTCACCTGGAGCAGACGTGCTGTTGGAGCGCCAGGCTCACCTCCCCACCACTCACAAATTCAGCAGAGAGCCACGTAAGTCGCCTAAATGTCACTTTCAAATTGCGACAAAATATATACCGGTAGAGAAAATAGAAGTGTTCTTTTCTTGGGGGTCGGCCATTTTGTTGCTAACTGTTGTAAGTTGAGGGGGGGGTTGCTTGCATTGTGGAAATTTTTTTTTTTAAATCGACATCAAAAATATGTTCAGGGACACATCAAGACCACCCCCCATTTCAAAATGGCTGCTGTGTGATTAGGAAACAACGTGATCTTTTCTAAATCCAAACGCGTTCAATACTGAGTAACTTGTGATTCGCGTTTTCATAACATCGGAATAAAAGTTCCATAAAAAAAGCGGATTGTCAACATTCCGATCTCGCTCACAGTAACACTTGAAATACCGAAAAATCACTCCCGAATGATAATTTGTGTATCATTTCACACATGAAGGCAATTTCACCCGCGAGACTTCAAGATGCTTTACGGTCATGTGACCGTTTGGCCCCATTCGATTGGTGAACCGAGTCAAACGTTGCCGTTGGTTACACGGGATCAGAGTCAAGGGGTGTCTCGCTGACGACCGAAAACAAATGGACGGCGCGAGCCAACGTAAACGGCGGAAAATAAAAGTGGCGAGCGCCACGGATTGAAGTTTCTCTCCCTCCCCCCCAACGAAAAACACTCGATGCGGCGTGACAACTCCTCGGAGAGCACGATCCATCCCGAATTTGGCGCCGCGGCGTCATTGTAGCTCGTTGCGACGACCCCGTCTCGTTGCGTCAGTGTACAGGGTGATCAAGAACCAGCCCCCCCCCATCCTCTCCATCGAGCTGGACCACAATCCCTTCAAGTGTCCCTCGGCGGGCTGCGCCAAGTCCTTCCGGAAGGCCAGTTTGCTGCACTACCACATCAAGTACTACCACGCCGAGCAGCAGCAGCAGCAGCGGCGGCAGGAGGAGGAACCAGGCGCTCCGGCAGCGGCAGACATGCCCAGGTCAGCGTCTTCCCGCCGACGCGTCACGTCACACACTTTCCGAACGCGGCCAGTGACGGTTGCCGGGCGGAACGCTTCTTGACGTGACTCGACTTGTGTCGCAGGAGGAAGCGCTCGACCTCGGAGAGCGGCCACTTTCGCTACGACGTGGCCGGCGTCGCCCGCCAGCGCGACGACGGAGAGCGCGGGACCACGTTAACAGGTCGGCCGACGCCGTCGATTCCGTCTGAGCGACGGCAGCGTTTTCTCGCCGCTCGCAACCTTTTTTTTTGTTGTTGCTGAGGAAACAATAATAGGGACGGAATCACGAGTGGTAAATATTCGTCAGCTGATTTCAAATCTCCGCCTCTTTCACCGGGAAGAGCCGCTTTAGAATTGGGCCGGCGCGCTGATCGACGTCAACATCGCCCCCGGGGGTCGGCTCCAGCACCCCCCCGCGCGACCCTGTTCGGGATATCAGGATAAGCGCTGTTAAAAAATCGACGGATGGACAAATGAAGCCCCGCGTAGCAGCGTCACTATTTTCCTCTCTCGAAATATTTGTGCAAATTGAGATCGATCCGCCCTCTGCCCCCCGTGCCCCCCTTGAGTGTGAGAGGAAGTGAAATTGCAGTCGCGATTTCGCCGGCTACAACACACTCAAATGTGTCATTTCGTCTCTGAACTCGTTCACTCCCAAAGACGTTTTGAAACGTCTTTTCAGACTTGGTCCAGAATTGGCCAGAATTTTGTATTTCTTCTTTTTTGGTGCCCGTAATTCACGATTGAGCATTATTTCAGGACAACGTTGCGTTGCCGCCGTCCGTAGCAACACTTTGCGACTTGTGACTGCCGCGTGGGGGGCCTGAACGACCGTTGCTGCGGCGATCTTGAATTCTTCTTCCTGACAGTGCGCGCGTCAGCGGGTCGGGTCCAGGGTACCCGATTTACGCGAGAACCCTTTTCGCCCGGCCCTGTCGTGTCGCATTTTTTGTGTGTTTATATTCAATCCCGATCTGATTCAGTGGCCATCTGTGCAAGAAACGCACTTCCCAGTTACAACCCGGTTCAGAGGAACAGAGACAAGACGAGAAATCATTCAGTAGCAGCCGATTCTGGACCGAGTCTGAAAAGACGTTTAAAACCGTCTTTGGGAGTGAATGAGCTGAGCGCCCCCAACTTTTTTTTTTTTCTTTTCCCCCCAGATGTCATGTTATACACCCCAAAGCGACCTGTTTTTGGTGCGCCTCCGGCTTACTTTGCTCACGTCTCGCTGGCGTTGACGGGCTGCATGCTGCAGGCTGTTTTTCAATCGAAACTCGCACTTGCCACTTCTGCCCCTTCACGCAAAATGTGAATTTTCACTCAAAGGGCAAGGAGTGTCAATGCGGCCTCTTTGGTGTGTTTTTTTTTTTTGTCCTGCCAGCAGAGGTCAAGCGGGACAAGGGTCATCGAGACAAGAAAGAGAGAAAAAACTTTCTGAGGGTCAAACTGAAGAAGAAGAAGAAAAAGAAGAAGAAGAAAAAGATGAGCCAATCAGGTAAAAGCATCAATAGGGCCGTTCACACGGCGTGATTTGTGCCGGCGCTACGCCGGAAACTGCTCCCCCCTTCGAGCGTTCATACGTGCAAATTTGTTTCCGGCGTAGCGCCGGAAAACGGCTTGTTTGGGATCAAATTCGATCCACCTTCAGGGAGGCGGTTTAAAAAAATGTGCTCCAGAGCAAATGCTGGTTTGCCGAGCGGCACCGATGCAAACGTGCACGTGTGAACGCTACAATTTATGATACGGTGGGAAAGTTTGCGGCGGGAAAAGGACACAAGGCATCCGGCGTGTCTTTTCTTTGCTCTTTTTGTCTTGCGCTGATTTGCTTTGGATTCGATTTGACGTTTTGTGGTTTCATGCTTTGGATTATTCCGAGTATGTCGTTTTCCTCTTGAGATTAGCATTCATTGATTTTTTTGGGGCCCATGTCACTACCAATTGGGGACAGTTTTTAAGCTAAGAAAACTTTGATTAGTCTGACAACGGAGACATTCCCAATTCACAGCAGCAAACTTATGAAAGAAAGCGCGATTTTTTTAAAATTTATTTTTTGCTGCGTTTTTTGCTGCGGATTAAAAAAAGTAAATGACAAAAAAAGCGAGAAACAAACTTTTGGAGGGGGGCGATAGAAGAATCGACTGTTTGTTGTGTCCCAGAACAGCAAATTCTTTGGGTCTTGGAAGACAAACGAGAATAGTTGAAGCTCTACTTTTCTCGGCATGTCATTCTAGAACAGGGGTCTCCAACTCGATTTAGCTGGGGGCCACTGGAGGCAGAGTCTGGGTGAGGCTGGGCCGCATCAGGGTTTCCCACAAGAAAAGCGCTGATAAATCATTCCAATGTTCTCAAATATCTTTATTTTTAACACAAAATAATGAATTAAATCAAATCATTTTAGAAATAAGCCACCCCGTCCTTCTCCATCAAGTCTTTTACTTCTGCTCTCAACTCCAAAAATCTCTTCAATACGTTTCCCCTTCTGAACTAACGTACCTCAGTGAAGTAAAGCACATCCCCGTATTCTGATTTTATTTCCTCTAAAAAATGGGCGGGGCGGAATAGGGTCAATACCTCACCGTGATTGGTTCGTTCAGCTCCGCACGCAAGAGTCATTCATATCAATATTGCGGGCCGCACTAATATTAATCTTTCATATTAAGACGGGGGCCGCAAATTATCATCCTGGGGGCCGCAGTTGGCCCGCGGGCCGCACATTTGAGACCCCTGTTCTAGAATGTGCTGACACTGCAGAATAATAATAATAATAATTTTGTTTGGTTTGGTTTTTTGTTTTTGTCTCAGAGGTTTGCAGTAGCGACAACGACGGCTTGGCCTTGCCTTCCGCCGCCTTCAAACTGGGCGAGGAGGAGCACCCCGGCGCGCACACACGTAAGCGAGCGCGCGCGCACATGCCCGCGGCGGCAGCAGACGCAGACGCCGACCGACGTCATCCCCCCCGTCCGTCTTTTTGCCCCAGTGGACGACGGCAGCGACTGGTCCACGCTGACGGCGGAGAGCGGCGAGGACGCGCCCCCCTGGTCGCTGGCGGCGGGGGCGGAGGACAGCGAGGTGGTGAGGTGCGTGTGCGAAGTGGACGAGGAGAACGACTTCATGATCCAGGTGGGCCCCTCCCCCTCTCTCTCTCTCACTCGCGCGCGCCGGCCGGTTTCTTTCTTTCCGGGCCTCCTCCTCTTTGGCAACACGCCGCGGCGTTCATCAACTCTTGTCGCCCGCAGTGCGAGTCGTGCTTGTGTTGGCAGCACGGCACCTGCATGGGCTTGTACGAGGACAACGTCCCGCGCAACTACATCTGCTACTACTGCAGACACTGCACAGGTGGGCCGCTAATCGAAAAAACGCGGCGCGCTACATCATCGGGAGGACCCGTCGACGGCTTCGCCGCCGCGCTGAGCTTCTCTGACGCGCGGTGTGTGTGTGTGTGTGTGTGTTGTCCAGGTTGGAGGCGGGCTCAGTGCTTCCTGTCCGAGCCCGACCTGCTGGCGTCCGGGCGCATGTTCGGTCTGTCCTTTGTGAGGGACAACTACTCGGAGAGCAACGCCGGCAAGATCACGCAAACCAGCGGCCTCCTGGCGCACACGCACAGACTCCACCAGGTCCTCAGCGGCCTGCAGCTGAAGATCGCCCTCTTGAGGTGAGTCATGGGCGGCGCTCGTCCGCGCCGTGACTTGCTTTCGCCTCGAGTGGCGCCTGAACCCAAATGGTTTGAGGGCACGCGACTTGATTTTTGTCGCTTGCTCGAAACTTGAGCTGCGACGCGCGCGTAAAGCGATGAACTCCGACGACCTCCGACGACCTCCCGCTTCTCTCGCCCCGCGCAGGACGCCCTCGCACCCCGACTTGCAGCTGTGGCGATTGCCGTGGGCGCCGGAGGAGGAGGGGCACAAGCCTCGAGGGGAGCCCCCCGTCAGCTACGTCAGCAGCGAGCACTGCTACCAGAAGCCGCCGGCGGGTTTGGCGTGGGAAAAAGCCAGGCCCAAGCACGCCGCCGCCTCCGCGAGACAAGACGCGCTCCAAGAGGATGAGGTGAGACGATGAAACGGATCCCGAGCCAAAATGCCAACAATTGGCAGCCGCGGCCGGCCCGAGTTCCGATGTCTCGGGATCTCGAAGCGATAAATCAAAATTCATTTTCTTCATTCATTTTGGTGTGAAAATGCTGTCCCAAACCCAATATTTGGTTCTCACATCGATCAAGCTTTGCAATAACTATTATGGAAACTTTCAAAATAGCAATGGAGGAATTTGGGCTTACTCATCTTTGTAGAATTGTTTGGGTTTTTTTTTTGCACGCTGGGAGATTCGGGGTTGATCCCAGGTCAGAGTGCGCCGTACAAAGGAGCTTGATGCACAAGCCTCGCTCATTATTTGGCTGTTGTTGCCGTGGCAACGTGACCACCGTCAGCCACTGGCCTATTTTTTACCCGCGGGTGAGATGCGGCGAGGAACTTTGCGCAGGGCGAGCCGATCGGTCCGTTTCGTCAAGTGCAGTTTATCCATCGGCGCATTTTCCTTTGGGGTGTTTTGTAGCTTCCGCTGCTCAAAACGGTTCCGTCATTCGTCCCGCAATCGAAATTGGCGAGGAGGAGACGCACGGTCAGCATTAGTCACCTCTGTGGCATTTTTCTGTTTTTGGGGGGATGGGGGGGGCATATTTAAATTCTCGCTAAGAAACAGACAACGTGAGCAGAATCCTTTTCACATTGCAAAGGTCGGAAAGAGCCCAGTGGAAGGCAATTGATGTTAAAATGGCCGATCGCTGAGCACGCCGCCGCGCGCGCGTTTCTTTTTCTTCTTCGCAGGAAATAAAGCGAAACGATTTGGGATTTGACGCCGGCGATTGGCAAGGCTGCGCCAACAGCGCCAAGCGGCGCACCTGCGCGAACGGGGACGAAGGGCGCGCGCGCGCTCACCCGCCGGCTTCGGCGGCCGAATGCCAGCTGAACCTGCTGGAGCATGTGGAGCGTCTGCACCAGCAGATCAGCGCCAGGATGGACATCGTCGAGAAGGATCTGGACGGTGAGGCGTCTGCTCCTTTTTTTCCCTGTAATTCGGCCGGCGGTGCCATTTGGTTGCGAGAGAGCGTTTTTCCGGGGGGGGGCGAGAGGAGGGCTGGCACGGATTAATGGCATTTCCATTCGTTTCAATGGGCGAAGATGATTTCACCTGCGGAACACATTTCACTCTCTCGAGGAACCACCGAACACGTTTCTAGCTACCGTGTCGACGTGAAGTCGATAAGCCGCTTTTACTTAATTTTTTTGTTCCTTCTTTCTCAGTTCTGGAGTCGTGGTTGGATCATTCGGGCGAGCTGGAGCCCCCCGAGCCCTTGTCGCGCCTGCCGCAGCTCAAACAGCGGATCAGGCGCCTGCTGCACGACCTCTCCGTGGTCAGGCGGCTCTCCGCGCGCCACCGGCACTCCAGCTAACGGCGTGGAAGCCGGCGAACATTTTGGACAAATGGCACATGCGCGCGCTTGTTTGAGGGCCCGACACAGAGACGCGAGGCGTTCCTCATCCGGCGGCGGCAACTTCTCCGTTTACATGGCATCAACGCACGCGCGTTAGCATGCGGCACTTGTTTTTAACAGCGCTCTGAGATTACGATATATATTCTTATTCTATTTAATTCGCTGAAACGTCGAGAATCACGGCCAAACAAAAAACCAAAAACATCTGTTGTTCCTGATCCTGAATAGACAGCTTTTGTTTTTCTTTTTACGACGAACAATACTAATGCAGTCAAGCCAAACCTGCCTAATGCACGCGCGCCTATTTACGTGCAAGCCACTTGGACCAACGTCTGCGGGTACCCAGCTCCTGGCTCTCATCTGCCGGGCCAAGACTGAGATCTTGTTACCATGACGACCGGCGGGCCGGACCTTCAGTCGTCTCTTTTTTTCCCGCCTTCCTCGGCGGCAAATGTGTCCACCACGTGTCCACCACGACTCGCAAAAGCGCAGCCCAAAGTGTGAGGAAACGAGGGCGTTCGTCACCGGATGCGCGGCATTTCATCACCAAGCCATCAGATGACACTTTTCACTCAAATCGTTCCCATGCGGCGTTTGATGACGCGGCTGCGGCCAAACACAAATCCCCCGCACTCGCAGACATGATTCGCACGATTGGTTCGAGTTCACAATCTGTTTCTTTTTCCTTGAGATCGTGGAAAAAGGTCAATTACAGAGAATTGACAACAGTACAACACCAACATTGTGATATTTCACGCCCACCCATGCACACGTGCTCAATAAGGCGGAAAATATTATTCATAGCTTCTTATTTTAGTCGTTGGAGGGGCAAAGACCAGCCGTTGTTGACGTTCGCCGAGCCCCGCCCCCCGCCATTTGCCAGCCAGCCGCTCGCTCGTCTCCTTCGTCCGCTTGGCTCTCGTCGTCGGGCCGAGGTGATTGGCAACAGGCGAGCTCTCGCTTGACTTCCCCGTCGACCTTCGTCGCTCGTTCAATTCGACTCCGCCCCTCACGGTGAGTGAAAACCGGGAAGAGAATATCGTGACGGGAGTTGTCACAGATAATTAGCTCCGAGCTAACTCGTCGCGAGTGAGCGCGAGAGAGAAGGGAGAACGAAGTGAAACGGTTCCCATGGCAACGGTTGCTAAGCAGCGGCTCTCCGAGCCGAACTCACGTTAGCATCAGACTTGAGCTCATTTGCCGTCGTTTATTCCGAAAAGACGTTTATTCCGGAGCTCGACCCAGTTCGGCCACCGCATCGGTTCAGGCAACGGAATTGCGATCGATTAGGGCTGTGCGAATAACAAGGTCCAAAAATCCGATTTCCACCTTTCATCGATTAAAAAAAAAAAAACTAAATTTTGCTCTTTGTGTTGTCCCCGCTTTTTGGATTGGCTTTATTTTTTCCGAACACTAAACAAGCTTTGGAAGTTTTTTTTTTTTAACGCCCGTTGTTACTTGTGTGACGTGGGAAGCCGGTGCCATGCGTCACTTCCGCCGTCATTTAATAAACTAAATATATCACCCCGTTACACTTGTATCAATGGTCGTTCCCAACGCTGACCGTTCATGCGTTTGTCATCTCGCGCTCCTCTGCGCACTTGATCAGTTTAATTAAACCGACAGAAAGAGATTCCGTCGAAAAAGCGGTTCCAAATAGATCTCGGAAATCAACTCTGAACGGGGATGAGCAATGGCCGTCGTGTTCCGATGGCGTTACATTGGCGGCACGCGAGACACCCAACAACTTAGCGATGTTCGCTTCGCGAAACAAATCGTGCCTGGAGCTGAACGGCGCGCCTTTCGAATGCACGCGCAAGAACTGTGCGGGCAACTCACGAGATATAATGTGTCGATCCATTTCGTTGAAGCCGCATTACCCAAAACGCTTGACACGTAGCTGACTCGGTTGTCGTATATGTAAATTGAGGGGTTCGTAGGTTCACGTTAGGAAAGGGCAAAAAAGGAGAGATGGACTTCATTTCAACGTAGCTTTTATTTTCCAACGTCCGCTCGGCAACTCGCGAACGAACGCACCTTCTTCCGGTAACAAAAACACTTCCTTCTCTTCAGCCAATCAGACGCAAGCAACCTAAGAACGTTTCAACAATTATGAAACGGAATATAATTTAGTTAACTATAACAGAAATGAATACAATGCTCAAATATAAAAGGAAAATAATTAATCATTTAACATAAGCTTACATATAATTCAAAAATATATCACTTAAAAACGTGAACTTAGTCGGCAGGGAACCCATTGAACTTGCAGTTCAATTTATTCAAGGCTTTTTTTTTTTCTCTCTGACGACGTTTTTTTCTCAGGCGAGCAGGAAGGGGCGCGGGCGGGCGGGGGGGTCCCACGATGGAGGAACTTCACGACGTCCAGCTGACAGAGATCAAACCCCTCCTGACGACGCAGGTAAGGGGAACAGAACACAAAGCTTTGCTTGGACTTCCACTTGCAGTGCTTTCGATGAATGCAATGTTGTTGTGTCTCCCCTAGAATGGCCGAAACCTGCAGGACTTCAACTGTCAGGTGACGTGATGTACCAAAGATCAGCCGTCATGTGTGTGATCAGTTTTACCGTTGCAAGGCAATGGGACATTTGTCACGAGGGGCTTGAGCGAACTTAACCTGGGGAATTTTTCAAACTATCTATGGCAATTTAACCTCGGGATGACCCGAATTCTCTTTTCATGCCCCTCCCACACGAGACATCAAGCAAGAAGCTGTGCCGGCTGTTCCAAATGGTGTACCATGAAGTCCTTCAAGCTCTTGATTCTCCGTTTGAGTTAACGAGCCCATTTTTAAGACAAGAAATTGGTTTTTAAAAGAACGTGCCGCACTACCCGCCCCTGGTGTCGATACAGCAGCAGCAGCAGCAGCGGCAGCGCACGGGTGAAAATAGCAGCCGGCTCTGCCGCGTGGGAGTCGCCTCCCAAAAAGATCCGATGAGCTTCCAGAGCACAAGATGTTCCACATCGGCTGCGTACAGCTCGTCATCTCGCGCTCGGATCCGTCGCGATCCCTCGGGATGCGTGAACGCCCGTCGATAGAGAGAGGCAGAGGCGGGAAAACCTCTGCGCTCAAACCAAGCTCCCATTTGGAATCGGAATTCGTGAAAAGACAGACAATTTAAAAAAGAAAAAATGAGGGAGTGTTTTTATTTGTTTCTGGCTTTTTTTTTTTCATGGCCAAATCATGGGGCGATGTTTCATTTTAACAACAAATATTTTTTAGTTTTGCTGTTTTTATTTGAACATTTCCGAAATAGGGCATTTTTTTCCTTCTGTTAGTTTTCATCCGTTTCTTTTTTTCGGAATGCTTTTGAGATTAGATTCGATTAAATGACATTAGATTAGAAAACCTTTATTACCATAATTTCCGCACTATAGAGCGCACCTGATTATAAGCCGCACCCACTCCATTTTTAGAGGAAAACCAATGTTGTACATACACAAGCCGCACCCGCATATAAGCCGCACGCGCCCACATTAAAACACGTCAACATATTTACAAAGAAAGAGAGAGTTTTCAAAGTTTGAATCATATAACTTAACAATGATAATAATATAACTTTCTTCCCAAACGGTGCCCGTGACGCGGCAGTAAAACGCTAGCAACAATGGTAACAACACGCTAGCAACAGAATAGCAACGCAGTATAACAGGTCTGCTAAAAGAACATAGCGCTACTTGTCAAAATCACGCTGAGCCGTCTTCATCTTCCTCCTGTGAACTGAAGCCATCGAAGTCACCGCCCTCAGTATCGGAATTAAACAGTGTCATAAAGACCGCTCTTAATCTTACCTTTTTTACTCGAGCGCCCCTGGCGGCCGTTAGAAAAATTACACAAATAAGCCGCATCACTGTATAAGCCGCAGGGTTGAAAGTTTGGGGAAAAAAGTAGCGGCTTGTAGTCCGGAATTTACGGTAGTCTCGCAATGGAGAAATTCCCAATTCACAGCAGCAGCAAGTTATGAAAGGAAGACGTAGAAAATTTGTTTAATTTACAATTCAAAAATACAAAAAAAAAAAAAACCCAAACCAATTTAGGCAGATTGACTTGGCTGCTCCATTTCATTCTTCACCCCAGATTTGGCTAGAAGACACCCAAATGAATTCCACTTCCCATCAAAAGTCGCCTTTTACTGTTTGGAATGATGGACGTGCGCGCACACTTGCATCTGCTGTCCAGGAGTATGACGTGGAAACGACCCACTGCGCACTGCACGTGACCGTGAGAGGCGTCGCTAAGGGCAACCGCCCCACCATCCTCACCTACCACGACGTCGGACTCAACCGTGAGTACGCGCCGCCGGATTGCGCAATCCGCCGCCGCGCCGCCGGATTGCGCAATCCGCCGCGCGCCGACTCAACGCTCGCTCGAAATGTCTTTTCTTTGTAGACAAGTCGTGCTTCAACAGCCTGTTTAACTACGAGGACATGCAGGAAGTGACTCGGCACTTCTCGGTGATGCACGTGGACGCTCCGGGACAACAAGAGAACGCCCCCGCCTTCCCCAACGGGTATTGTTTGTCTCTGTGTGTGCGCCGTGACGGCCCTGTCACCAAGTGTCGTTTTTGTTTGTGCGCTCAGGTACCAGTATCCGTCGATGGACGAGCTGGCCGCCATGCTGCCGTCCGTCCTCACGCAGCTTCAGTAAGTCGGTGTACTCTTCTTGATAGCGGCGATGTGTTCCGCTGCCCCCGGAAAAATCAAATATTTAACAAGCGGGAAAGGACATTTTTTTCACGCGGGCTCACCTACTGGAGCTTTGAAGAGTTTTCATTCTTTTTAATACATTTTCAAACGTCTCTGTTCTCGACCAAATCGGTTTTCGACCGAGGATTTCGAGGTTTTTTTAATGCCTCGGATGACGACCGAAAATCGGTTTCTCGAGCAAACTGAGCGCACTTGAATGCGCCACGTGACTTCCTCTCGGCTTCCTTTACACGAGGAAGTGACGCCTCCATTGTGAGCAGACGTGTTCAATAAAGTTTTTTTTTTTTTAAAGAGCGCAGTTTCGGTTTTGGAACAAATCGGTTTTCGAACAGCCTTCTGGAACGGATTATGGTCGGGGTATGATTGTACGTTCAATCCTCACTTACAAACTGCTTTATATATTATATATATATATTTATAATAATATATATATTTACTTGGGTCATCTTTGTCTGATTTTGACATGTTTGGGATTATCAATCACATTAAAATATCGGTAGGGAAACAATTTTTAAAATAACAGTTTTAAGGGGACAAATACATTTTTTGGCACTCTATTTCATGTTTCGTGTGTGTGTGTGTGTGTGTGTGTGTGTGTGTGTGTGTGTGTGTGTGCGCTCAGGGTAACCAGCGTGATCGGCATTGGCGTCGGCGCAGGAGCGTACGTCCTCAGCAAGCTGGCTGTGAGTGAATCTCCCTTCTCAGGCAAATAGGCACTGTGGCCAAAAGTATTGGGACACCCGCTTTGACGCCCCCCCCCCCCCCCCCCCCCCAATTGTCGCCGTTCTAGTTGAATGAGCCCAGTCTGGTGGAAGGCTTAGTTCTGATCAATATCGATCCCTGCGCCAAGGGCTGGATGGACTGGGCCGTATCCAAGGTCCGACAATCACACTGAAACACACACAGTGTTTTATTGATTGATTTTATTGGTTGATTGATTTTTTTTTTCTTTTTAACACTTTTTTGCTTCTTGCTGTTCAGTCAAGTGCCGTTTCGAAAGCGCCACATCAAGAAAGACGTCTCTTGTCTTGTTTTGCAGGTGAGCGGCTGGACCAGCAACCTGGTGGACCTCGTCATGGCACACCACTTCAGCGCGGTGAGAGCGCACACGCACACACACACACACATGCCACTGTCATGCTTATTTAAGATGTTTTGTGCATGTGTGTGTGTGTGCGTGCAGGATGAGTTAACGGAGAACAAAGAGCTGATCCAGACTTACCGGCTTCACATTTCTCAGGACATTCCTCTGGACAACTTGGCCATGTTTTACTGCAGCTACGACAGGTGATTTGTCATGCGTGTTTGTCTTCATTTTTTTTTTTAAATTTGGGGTGAAACAACGTTCGGGATTTTGTTGTTGTCTCGTAGCGCGACGGTTTGGATCTCATTTTCGTCGGATGTCCCGATGAGACGTTTGAGGCACACGTTTCTCTGTTTTTTCTTTGAACTTTTTGTCTTGCAACATAACGAACGGGCGTGTTCGATAAGCGTGTGCGGGCCTGCTCGCCTGTACAGTGAAACTCCTCTACAACGAAATCGTGTTTGCAGGAGGAAATTTTTCACAACAGGGGGGTTTTTTCACTGTAGCAAATTTGGTCTCAGATGTAAGCACACACAAACTCTATTATTATTCCAATAGTGCCTAAGTATGAGCACACACTTATTTGACACTCCATATTGTCAGTATAGAAAGAAAATTTACAATCAGCATTCACTTTCACTTGCATCAATTTCTCGGATAATGTCTTTTATTTTGCTTGCTCCGTCTTCCATTTTGATCCCTTTGACCCTCTCTTCCAGCATCAGAGCTCTTCTTGTCTTAGCTGCTTGCCATCCAAAGGTCCGTTTTGTAGCCATTTTAGCATTATAACGTCCACGCTCGTCTGAATCAAACAATAACAAATACTTGTGGACGCGGTGGCTTTTCTTTCCACCATCTCGCTGTCTCTACCTAACCCTAACCCAAGACAGCGTTGCTCAGCTGATGTCATGCAATGAACCTTGAAGCCAGCCACGGGACGCTTCGGAGTCCTCGATGGCCACAGTTAGCGCTCAAAGGCTAAAAACCTTACGCTAATTAGCGCTCCAGTTAGCTTTAAACCAGTGTGGTGGTTGCTGTTGCCGTTTCCGAACGACCCAGCAGAGGTTGCTGTTGGATAAGACTTGGTTGTAGTGAATGTCTTTGCGAGGCTGGAGCAGAGAAAATGATTTCGTATGACGCAACAGGGGGTTTTGTCGTATGGGGGGGGCAGGAGAATGCGAATGGGGTTAATGCATGAAGATTTTTTTCACATTAGGGGGTATTTTCACCCATGTAGGTTTTGTTGTAGAGGAGTTTCACTGTATCTCTGCGCATGTCCGTGATGTGCGAACATGTGTGTGTGTGTGTGTGTGTGTGTGTGTGTGTGTGTGTGTGTGTGTAGCCGGACCGAGTTGCAGATGGAGCGTCCCGTGCCTGGTTTGAATGACGACACAGTCAACACCCTCAGGTAGCGCCGATTTGTGTTTTTGTTGTTGTTGTGGTTTCTCTTCTGAGCGCCGCGTGCGTTTGTGCGTCCGTGTCAGGTGTCCCGCCCTGCTGGTGGTTGGGGACGCTTCACCCGCCGTCGACGCTGTGGTCAGTTTCTCGGCTGCCGCCGCCGCCGCCGCCGCCGCCGCCGCCGCCGCCGCCGCGATGGCTCCTCCCTCCATGTTTTGGACATTGCGCTTTTCCCCATCCAGGTGGAGTGTAATTCCAGACTCAACCCAACCAAGAGCACCCTGCTCAAGGTACCGCACTGCATTCACTCCACAGTTGGCAGAGAGTTGTCGCGGTTCTTGTGTTTGGTCTCCTTGTGCACACAAACGGTGATTTCGTTTTCTGGAAAACAACCCAACCCGCTCTGAAGATGTTTTTTTTTTTCCCAAAACAGGAAGATGTTGTCAGCCATCTTTTTTCTGCGCGCAGATTTGACAGAATCTTGGTTTCATTCAAAGGACACGCACCTATTACATTTTTCCCAAGTTCAAAAACGTCTTCTCAAACAGATAAACCGATTCAAAAAAAACAACAAATTGTAGCCAGTAGAGTCCAAACGTAATTTGTATTTTTCCTTTGCGGAATCAGCGCTTCATCACGAAGCTGCCCGTTTGGACTTTAGAATGTGTTTTGGAGCAGATCCGTCCGTGCATGTCACGTGCAGCGCGGCACAAACTTTTGCAGCCACATTAGCCCCGGCGAAGTCCAAATGCTTCGTAGTTCCTCAGCACATTTTTTTTTTGCCGTTTTGGATCCACGGCCTCACTCTCATGCTTCTCTTTTTCTGGTAACTTTGCCAAATATTTGAGCATATCATCAGCGTAACGCTGAGAATGGCTTTAGCTGATGCTAATATGTAATATGTAATTCTCCGTCTTTCCACTAGATGGCAGACTGTGGAGGACTTCCGCAAGTGGTGCAGGTCAGCCAGCCCGTCGTTTCATCTTCGTTTGGACGCCTCGATTTGTGTTTTTGGCGGGACATTTAGCGATTGTGCTTTCTCCTCCCCTCTTCCATCCTCAGCCTGGAAAACTGTCAGAGGCCTTCAAGTATTTTGTGCAGGGGATGGGCTACAGTGAGTAAATCCATTCGTTTTGATCGGATCCCAGTTTGTCTGTTCTTTCTGGCTGCGTGCTTGTCGCGATCAGGACTTCAGGACTTTCTTATCCTGGAACGGGGAACTCCCGTTATACCGGAGACACATTCCTTGTGTGTTCTACATACTTGGCCAATAAAGATGATTCTGATTCTGATTCCAGTACAGTTCAGGGCGGCGGGGCATCTTACAAACATTGACAGACATCAGTCAGCGTTTGTGCGTGAATACGAATGTTCAGAAGCCGGACGTTGGCCAGTCGGGGACGTCTTGGTCAGTCTGATTTCATGTTAACGGGTGACAAAAAGCGTCGGTTGACATTTCCACATGTTGATTTTGGAGTGGGGGGGGTGGGGGTGGAGTTGAGGTACACCGCCCCAAAAACCTGGACACTTCTTGTCTTGATGGCGAATGATTGTCCAGGTTGCGCTTGGGGAGGACCGTCAATGAAATGACTTGAGTGTGGAGGGGGAAAAAAGGGGCCGTTTGATTCCGACGTCAAGATGTCAGTGTCTTCTTCTTCTTGATCCCAACTGGTTTGTCGCCCCCCCTTGTAGTGCCCACAGCCGGCATGACCCGCTTGGTTCGCTCCAGGACTCACTCGGCCTCCAGCGTGGGCACCGGCGACGGCGTCCGGACTCGCGCTTCCACCGGCACGCCGCCAGAGGGCGCCGCGCCCACCAGCCCCTAAACGCCTCCGGCCAGGAAGGAGCTCGATGTGCAGTTTCGCCGTCGCCGTCGACGTCTCTCTCTCTCTCTCTCCGATTAGCCCGCCGAGTTCTCGGAATGAAGCGGAGGCAAAGGCAATCTTGACTTTCTTCCTCCCTCCGGCCCCGCCGCGGTCACTGCGGCGATGCTGAAGATGGCGTTCGCGTGAGGTGGCGGGGGGCTTTTTGTTGTTGTTGTTTTCATTCAGTGGCTGCTTGTTTTAGCGTAGCTTCAGTTTGGGGCCGATTTATTTATTCTATCTTGATTTTCTTAGTTCAGCGTTGTGAATAATCATGTGGAATTGCTGTTTTTCCATCATTCTTCTTTGCCACGAGCAAGTTGTCTTTGGGGGTGGGGGGCCTCAACACTTTTCACACTTGATTGACTCTCAGACTGAGGTGTATATTTTCCATTGAGGGGGGAAAAAAATGGACAAAGATGCCAAAAAAAGGAGGGCCCCAATATGAGTTTGGACGCTGTGGCCGCCGTGGTTGATCCTTTGCCCAATGCTTTGACGTCAGCTCACTTTTTTCGATCAAATGATTTTTGCTGTTCAGTTGCGTGAAGTGACGCTCGCATGGCTAAAAATGGACGTTGTTTCGCTCTGTTCTGTTCTCTCTAACAAACAGAATGGACGGCTAAAGCTTTGCTTACTTGACTTTAATAAGGCATAACTCTGGAAGCAGACCTACGGAACTCAGTCTCGTAACGTCACTTCCGGTTCCCTCACCCAAAGCTGTCCCCCTAGCAACAACTCTAACTAACAATACTATTGTTACAGACGTGACCATTTTTTTCTGCTTTTGAAATGTTTCCGTCTTCTTCGGATTTCTTGTGGATTTTTTGGGGGCATGAAAACGGTCCAGTGCGGCGCCGTCTCGTATCTCAGCCGTCGACGTGAAGAAGGATTTTGGCAGACGAGGCTCCCAAGTTCATCGTGTGTGAGTGACGGTGGACAAATTGGTGATCTGTGAACACTTTGTGTGGATTGGTTTCTGTTGCTTGCCATTGTTTTCCTAACCTTTTATTGAGACTATTGACATATTTTACCTAAAAAAAAAAATAATAAAATAATAATTGCACGCCACCAAACGAAATATCACACCAAGTGTACATACATCCAAGACTAATCAATGATGTACCTTCTGTCATCCAGCGTGAATCCCTCACCAGGATAAGGCTTCGCAAAGATTTTACCTGTCGTGGTGGTTGTGTCAAGCTCTTGGTTACAAAATTGAGAAGATTTGTACTTCAATATTTGAGCAAAATAAATAATAAAAGTGGACGTGAGCAGAAAACTCAAGTTGCTTCTGCCTCAACAACACAAAGTCAACCAAACGCTGATTTTTTTTGGGCATAGAAGGTGCGTTTTATTTCTTAAAGGCTGCAAAAATCATGTACATTGAATTCAGGTCAAACGAGCGATTCCAGATAGGCCGGCTGATGTGCTCGGCGCCGGCTAGCTGGCGGTAGGGGGCGCCGTCTTACTGCAAAGACGAGCCACCAGTCCTGCCAGCTGCAGCAGGGAGTTGACGCCCTCGATGATGCGCATGTGCGTGTAGCCAATCTCCTGCAAGGACAAAAATAAAACGACCCCCCACCGGCACAAATTCAGCGCTCGTCAGACGACAGCTGCCGCCTAAACGCGTCACAATTTTTGTTTTCGATAAGAGATTGTTCAGGGGCAAGTGATCGAGCGCCCGTTTTTGAGCGTCCGAGGCGGCGTCTCACCTTGATGAACTCCAGTTTGAGGTACTCTGCCATCTGGTAGGTCTTGCATACTCGGAAGATGTTGCCGATGATGTCTTCGGGGGAATAGCCCAGCGCCCACAGCTGCTCCACCACCTTGTAGGCCTCATCCACTTTCCCGTCCACGCAGTGTCCCAGCATGCCTTTCACCAGCAGGGGGTGCGGCTCGTCGCACACCTTGAACACGTTCTCGCTGTTGATGTAGCCGAAGCCCGAGTTGGTGGACTGCAGGTTGTTCAGCGCCTGGCCACGCACAACAAGAGGGGTCAACGGGCCCAATTTGGTTTGGATTTTGTTTTGAAATGCTAGCGCCATATAGGTTTAAGAACATCGTTCACGTCGAAAAAGGAAGTGGTAGTTTCAGCCAACGGGGGGAGGCGGCGTACGAGTCGAACGGTCCTACCTGTGCCAAAGCAAGACGGGCACGCAGTAGTCCTCACCTGTCGCATGTCCCCCTGCGCGGTAAAGATGATGGCCTCCAGGCCGTCGTCGGACACGGACAGCCGCTCCGCCGCCACCACGTCCTGCAGCCGCGCCAGGATTTGGCCATCGCTCAGTTTGGAGTAGCGCAGAACGGCGCAGCGCGACTGGATGGCTTCGATAATCTTGTCGGAGGCGTTGCAGGCCAGCGCGAAACGCGTCGTCTTGGAGTAGATCTCCATGATCCGCCTCAATGCCTGCTGGGCGCCGTCCGTCATACTGGAGGGACAGCGGGAAGGGGGGAGGAGCTGAAAGTTGGGAGTGGACCAAAGTAACGGCCGTACCGCTGGGGTTTAGGAAACGACATCGACGGTTCTACGCGGTGGCAACGGATGGCGGCCGCCACCCCGACTTCAAGTTTCACCACCTCACCTGCCACCCCCAGTGAATCTCGCAATACAGTGAAACTCCTCTACAACGAAACCTACATGGGTGAAAATACCCCTTAGTGTGAAAACATGTTCATGCATGAAAGCCATTCCCACGAAAAATCCCCCCCCCGTTCCGTTGTACAAAATATTTTTCTCTGCTCTTGCCTCGCGACGAGATTCACTACAACAAAAACAAGCCTTCCGCAAAAGTCTAATCCAACCTCAGCACGCCACAGCGACCTCTGCCGTTTTGTTCGGAAATGGCACCACACTGATTTACACATGCGCAGTAGTCCAGGAAGTATTTGTTATTGTTCGTTTCGGATGCAGCACGAACATTACATTGCTAAAATGGCTACGAAACGGACCTTTGCAGACCAAGGAGTTAAGAAAAGAAAAGCATTCACGCTTGAAGACAGGATAAAAGTCATAAAAATAAAAGATGGAGGAAGCAAAGTAAAAGACATTATGCAAGAAATTGATGTAAGTGAAAGTACAACACATGCTGATTTATAAAGTGAATGCTGATCGTAAATTTCGCAATTTCTTTCCCGTTTTTTTTCTTTCTACTGGCTTTATGAAGCGTCAAATAAGCGTATGCTCATATTTAGGCACTATGTACAGTATTGGAATAAAACATATACGTTTTTGTGTGTGTGTGTGTGTGTGTGTTTACATCTGAGATAAAAATTTGCTCCAGTGAAAAGCCCCCTGTTGTGAAAAAATTCTTGCTGCAAACATGATTTCATTGTAGAGGAGTTTCACTCTATTTGAGTATGAAAAAAGGGCATCTTTTTCTCAGTTGGTCCAGCTGCTTCTCAATGAAGCCTCGGGTGTGTCAGGAAAAGCCAACGTCACCCTCCATTCCATCATCTCACCTGTCAGCTTCATCCAGGATGATGATCTTGTGTCGTCCTTTGGGTAGCGTCACCTTTTGCTGGGCGAACATTTTGATTTTGTTCCTCACCACGTCGATGCCCCTGCGTGCACCAAAGGTCAAAATGCAATAAATAAATAAATAAAATGGAGGAGGGAAAAAAAACCCAGCCACAATGATCTCACCTGTCATTTGAGGCATTGAGTTCCAGCACGGCGTCCTTCATGGAGGCGCCAAGCAGCGCTCGGGCCAAACACAGGATACTGGTGGTCTTTCCAGTTCCAGGCGGACCTGAATCGCAGACGTCGGAGAAGGTCAGCCTTTGACAGTTTTTCGGTCCGAGTCACTTTGTGATCCAGTGTATCCGACTTTAAAATAACCACTTGTAAGCATTTTCAGGTATCTTATGAATAACATGACTGAAAACACATCAAAGGATGCATCAAGAATCACATGGAGAACTCTTGTAACATATTCTGTTTGCCTGACACTTTACACGTTCAAACTACTGCGGTCGAGAAATTCATAAATAATAATAATAATTAAAAAGAAATACTCAATCACGCTGTTTACAAGGATGTCTCCCGCGCTCTGTCAAATGACAGAAAGGTTTGTTGACAAACGGTGCGATGGGAGACGTTCGACTTTTGCCAACCGGAAGTAGATGTGATGAAAAGGTGCGATCGGTTGTAGCGTTGGGTGATGGACCTGCAATGATGATGTTCGGGACGTTTCCCTCCCGGGCGAACACCGACAGGCGGCTGACGGTGTCCTCGTTGCCCACGATCTCGTTCAGCTTCAACGGCCTGTACTTCTCCACCCAGGGCAGGTCGTAGGAGCCGGCGCTCGGGGCGCTCCCCTCCCCGGCCTCCGTGTCCGGCGCGGGTGCACCTTCCGCGGCTCTCTTGTCGCTCGGCGGCACCGCCATCTCCACGTCCATGATGGCTGCCGCGCTCCACAACAACTTCGTTCCCGCTCCGGAAACTGTTAAGTAAGATCCATTCCCATTGGCTGAGGTCGCATCCCGCGAGGTACGTTTACAGGTCTCGCGATATTTGGATCAAAACATGTCTTGTCTCCAACCGGCCGCCGTAGATGCTTCATTTACGCTTTGTTTTAAGTTTCCTACGTGTATTTGTCTTAACTATTAGTAGTGTTTAATAAACACTAAAAGGACAAGACGAAATGTAAACGAATAGTTTTTATAATGATAAAAATGTTTCAAATGAAAATGGTCTGAGTGCATAAAAAATAAGAATAATAATTTTCGGCATGAACTGCTCCGCGATTCTATTTCGGTCAACAAATTACACGAGTTTACGTTAAAGCGTCTTTCTACTTTCTTGTTCCCCTTTCATTATTTCCTTTTGGGTATCTGTCGTTCCCGGCTCTGTTTTGTAGCCGCAACAGTTTTTCAGTCGTCAATCCCAAAACAACGTTGCAAATCTCGCGATAGTCAAGTGTAGTACAGGTGTAATCTCGCGATACGCGAATCAAAACATAAGACGTCACCGAGCTCAACGAGCTCGTCGGCGTGACGCGGCCAAACACGGGCCTTTAATGCGCCGCCGCCCGGTTGACGTGAACGTGTCAAACGTGCCGCCGACGCTAAAGATATCTCGACACTTGAATGATCATCAAGGTTCGCACATCACACGACTTACGCACAACGCATTCGCGTTTGTGTCTTGCGAATGTGCAGCTCACGCAAACTATTTCGAGGAAAGCAAAACGACCGATTTGAGAGTTAGTGAAAGGTCGTCGCGACGAGCCAGGAAGTCGTCATCCTCCCCCCCCAACCCCCCCCGCAAGCCACTTCCTTCTTCCGCAAACAAGTCCGCGAGGCCCGCCCCCCCTCTCCGGTCGATGGCTTGAGCGAGGCGACGTTTCCAAGTGTCTACTTTTGCCTTCATCTCTCGTCATTGATGTCTCACTGACCGTTGTCATGGCGGCCAACAGCCGCTGCCCCGCGGCCGAAGATCCTCCGGGCCTGGAGACGCAGCGGCGGGAGGTCGAGCGTCTACTCCGGGACTGCGAGCTACGCGCCGGGGACAGTTGGTAAGACTCGTCCGCGCAGGCTAAGCAGCCGCCGCCGCCGCCGCCGCCGTGAACGCCCAGTTACGGCAGCCCTTTATCGCCGCCGATGCGGGTTTCGGGGGGGGGCTTCTGGTAAATGTGATTAGCGTTATTATTTTTCGACCATTGAAAGCTCCGACTGAGCAGTCTCGAGTCTGACTGACCGTTCGCGCAGGTTGCTAATGTTAGCATGTGTGGAGTTCCTACCCCCCCCCACCCCCTCGACACCTTCCTGGTCAGGTCGACCTTTTAAATAAATGTGTTCTCTTGTGCTCTAGCATCTCCGTGTCACATTTTATTATGTGGAGGAGTCAACGTTGTAGGATGACTTCAGCGCCAAATACTTTCAAATGTGGTTCAGCCACTAACTGAGCCGCATTTAATAAGACATTTATTTATTGTGCGGTCCAAGATCAGCTATTTGGTGAAAAGCTACAATTCGCGACAATCGGCGTCATGTTGTGCCTTTCCTGTCATTCCCCGAGATGACAATGAGATGGCAAAATATTATAGTCGTACCTTGCCATATCGCGGTTCACCTATTGCGGCCTCGGTAGCAGGTTTTGAAATCACACCTCTCTAATTATCGCCGATTTTTTTCCCTGTATCTCGGGATTTTACATTTGTACATTTTTCCACACGGGCTCATCAATAAGTGCAAGCAAGGAGGAAAGACAGATTGTTGAGCGTCGAGCGTCGTCAGCCAGGTGTGGCTTGCACTGTCGCAAATCAGTGTATGAGACAAAATAAGAAATAGAAGTGATGAACAATAAAAAAAAAACTTAGTCGAAGGCATTGGAAAAGCTTTCCTACTTTGACAGGATTTGCTCCTTTTGCACTTTGTTTACATCTCATGGTAGAAGTAATAGGGTGGCATGCGGTGTGACTGGTTAGCACGCTGGCTTCACACTTGCAGAGGTGCAGGGTTCGATTCTGCCTCCGGCTTTCTTGTGTGGAGTTCCCATGTTCTCCCCGCCTATTTGTTTTTTTTTTTTCCTCTTGATTTTTTTTTTTCTCAGATCAGAATTGAATTTCTCCAAGCTACTTGTTCAATCTACACATTGTATCACTTGTGAGAAAGATGTTTGAATGTCATCAGTGCTGTCAAGAGATTAAAAAAAAAAAATTGTGAGATTAATTACGATCTGTAATTAATTGAACTAATTAATCAATATTTTAATCTCAGCTAAAAAATTGCTGAGAAACCCCCTATTTTCATTTTAAATGAGTTTTTTTTCAACTCAATTTCAAATTAAATAGGACTGTAATTAATTAATCGCAATTAACGCGATAAATTGACACGTCTAAATGTCATTTCTCCTTGTCTTGTGTTGTGATGTGTTACCCCCAAAAAAGCCTTAACCCCCTACCCCAGCTAATTTTGCCCGATTAAATCCATTCATCGGTTGTGCCGCGAGGATGACGTGACTTTCACTTTGCGTGTCAGGTTCATGGTGGAACATCGCTGGTACGAACAGTGGAAGGAGTTTGTGGAAAGCGGAGACCAGAACTCGACGTGTCCCGGTCAGATCGACAACGCCGAGCTGTTTGAGGGTTAGTGGGAGTCACACTTTGTCTTCCACTTCTGTTTCATCTGTTTATTTTTTTCTCCTAGTATCATGACTCCAACAATTATTGCGCTACTTTTCCGATTTTATGCTGTGAAAATAATGACTAAAAATGGGTTGTTGTAACGTAAACACATTTATCGTCATGAACTAATGAGAGAATTGCTTCACAATGTGATTTTTGTTAAAAATTGCCACTTTGTTCCGAAATATGTTTTTTCGGAGCAAAGTTCTGCTTCCAAAGTGGCGTGCGCGTTCATTTTTCCTCATCCTGCGATGCAACGTCACAAGATTGAGTTGCTGGTGATACGGCGATTGCATTCCCGCGCCGGCGTCTTAAGCGGCTTTTCCTCCTCACCTCAGATGCGGACTCGTACCACCTGAAGGAGCGTCTGGTGGAGAACGAGGACTTTGTCCTGGTGCCCGCCGAGGCCTGGCACAAGCTGCTGTCCTGGTACGGGATGGTGGACCAGCAGCCGCCGCTGGAACGAAAGGTGACTTTCGGAACCCCCCCCCCCTGAAATTTCGGGAGCGATGCGAGTCACGCCCTCGCGTTGTCGTGTGCGCTTCAGGTGGTGGACCTGCCCAGCACGCTCAAGGTGGAAGTTTACCCAGTGGAGCTCTTCCTCTGTCTCCACGGCAACATGGAGAACGTCGCCACGGCGCACTTTAGCCGCACCGACGGCATACGTGAGTTTTGCCTGGCAAATTGTTTGGAAAACGGAGCGATGGGGCCAGCTTCTTGGCGCAGGAGTTTTATCGGGAAAAATCAAAGGGTGACTGACGCTTGGGGTAGTTTCTGTAATTGCGCAATCTGGCCAATCAAATCTAAATAAAACACTAAATAAAACAAGTGCAGTCATTTTCATTGCAAACGAGCGAGTGCTAAAGAATTCTTTTTGGATTTTATTCAATAATTGGCAAATGAATTCAAATGAAATGATTTATTTATTGCAAAATGACAGAGGCTCAACTCTTTTGATCATCTATGACATCATTCTTTCAATCTCGTCCAAGCAAATATGAATTAGACGATTCAATCCATTTTTTTTATTTTTTTTTTTGCATGTTCACATATTTTTATATTTGGTCTTTTTTTCCTTTTTAAAAACCTTGAGAGTAAATTGCACCCCCTGAGCTCACCATTTTGCCCGTTTGGTTTGGCGCAAGACGTCGCACCGGGACTGTTTGAAGGCTTTTTTTTTTGCGCGCAGAGTCGATCCAGTCGGCCATGTGTCGGGCCTTCTCGCTGCCGCCGACGTGCGAGTGTCGCCTCTGGATGAAAAGTTCGGACAACAACTGCGAGCGTCTCCGCAACGTCCACGTGAGCGTGCTGGACGCCTGCCTGAGCTCCGGCATGGTGAGCGAGCTGAATCCGAAGCGGCGCGGCGACACTTTCCTCTCTCGTGAAATCGTAATCCAAGCGCATTTCAAGTTTCATCTCTGGCTTGATTCTCATGCAATGATCACGTAAAATCGACCACTTCCATGGTCGTATTCATCAGTACGAAATGACTCGGTCCGAATGTTGAATTTGGCCCGTTTTTCTCTTGCCTCATTGTGCGTGCGTTTCAGACTGTGATCATGGAGACGAGGAACGCTGACGGCACTTGGCCGAGCACCAGACCTTTAATTCTGTAAGCAACTTTGTTTCACTTTGGTTTGATTGTTTTTACTCCTTTTCGTGGTGCACTGAAACTCCTCTACCACAAAATCCTGTTTGCAAAAGACTTTTTTCACAACAGGGGGTTTTTCACTGTAGCAAATTTGATCTCAGATATAAACACGCAAAACGTATGTGTGTACTCTTTTATTTTTATTCCAATACATAGCGCATAAATATGAGCATAACACTTATTTGACGCTTCACGTAGCCAGTGTGGAAAGAAATAGCGAAATTTACGGTTAGCATTCACTTTCACTTCCATCAATTTCTCGGATAATGTCTTTTATTTTGCTTCCTCCGTCTTTCATTTTGATCACTTTGACCCGCTCCTCCAGCGTCAGAGCTCTTCTTGTCTTAGCTGCTTGACATCCAAAGGTCCGTTTTGTAGCAATGCGACGTTCTTGCCGCGTCTGAAACGAACAATAACAAATACTTCCTGGACTACTGCCAGTGTGGTGGTTGCTGTTGCCGTTTCCGAACGAAACAGTACAGTTCGCTGTTGGATTAGACTTTTACGGAAGGCTTGTTTTCGTAGAGAAATGATTTCGTATAACGGAACATGGGGGACTTTTCGTCATAGGGGGAGCAAAAAGTGGGAATGGCTTTCATGCATGAACGTTTTTTCACACTAGGGGGTATTTTCGCCCATGTAGGTTTCGTTGTAGAGGAGTTTCACTATAGCACGGCAGCGGTGATAAACGAGCATCCTAGAAGGAAAGCGGACGGTTTTTCTGATGCCCGATTGAGTTTTTGCCATCGCTACAGTGGTGTTGGCAAGCGGCCGTGAGCGCACACCGGCGAACGTGCGCGTTTAATGTTCACACCGCGTCCTGTTGCACGCTAAGCGTTTGTAGCGCCGAGGGAGGCGCTGCTCAGTGGTACTCGATCGCATGAAACGGCCACTTCCGTTGTGGCCGACGCCCGATTTCATTTCGGACGTGGAGACGGCTAGCCCGCGAGCTAACAAAGCCCGCCGATTGTTTTCCAGGAGGAACTCTCCGGAGGAGCCAGACTCGTATCGAGGTCAACCCGGCGTCTGCGGCCTCACCAACCTCGGCAACACCTGCTTCATGAACTCCGCTCTGCAGGTGTCTGGCGCGCGGACGCGGGCCGAGACGCGCTCAACGCGCTTGCTAACCCGCTTTTCGCCCCCCCTCCCCCACGCAGTGCCTGAGCAACACCCCCCCGCTGACCGAGTACTTCCTGCAGAGCTCCTACCTGGAGGAGCTCAACTTCACCAACCCGCTGGGCATGAAGGGCGAGATCGCCGAGGCCTACGCCGACGTCATCAAGCAGATGTGGTCGGGCCACCACTACTCGGTGGTGCCGCGCGTCTTCAAGGTGCCGTCGCGCCGCGCCAGCGGACAGCCGGCGGCGCTGCCGACGCGCCCGACGCCTGACGCATCTTGTGTGTGCCCGCAGACGAAGGTGGGCCACTTTGCTTCTCAGTTTCTGGGCTACCAGCAGCACGACAGCCAGGAGCTGCTCTCCTTCCTGCTGGACGGGCTGCACGAGGACCTGAACCGAGTCAAGAATAAAGAATACATCGAGCTGCGGGATGCCGAAGGACGCCCGGACCAGGTCACCAACCCCCCCCCTCCTCCCCTTCTTTCAGCCAATTCTAGACCAAGTCTGAAAAGACGTTTAAAACCGTCTTTGGGAGTGAATGAGTTAAGAGAGGAAATATTTTTTTGGGGGGGGGGGGGTCATTGTGTTATTTAGCGCGTGCTAGCGCATGCTAGCGTGTGCGTGCTAGTGTGTGCTAGCGCGTGCTAGTGCGCTCTGCTCAAGCGCCCACGCGGAGCAATTTTTAAAAAATATTTATGTGAATAAGTTAAGAGAGGAAATCTTTTTTGGGGGGGGGGGTCATTGTGTTATTTAGCGCGTGCTAGTGCGCTCTGCTCAAGCGCCCACGTGGAGCAATTTTTAAAAAATATTTATGTGAATGAGTTAAGAGAGGAAATCTTTTTTTGGGGGGGTCATTGTGTTATTTAGCGCGTGCTAGTGTGTGCGTGCTAGCGTGTGCTAGCGCGTGCTAGTGCGCTCTGCTCAAGCGCCACGCGGAGCAATTTTTAAAAAATATTTATGTGAATGAGTTAAGAGAGGAAATCTTTTTTTGGGGGTCATTGTGTTATTTAGCGCGTGCTAGCGTGTGCTAGCGCGTGCTAGTGCACTCTGCTCAAGCGCCCACGTGGAGCAATTTTTAAAAAATATTTATGTGAATGAGTTAAGAGAGAAATCTTTTTTTGGGGGTCATTGTGTTATTTAGCGCGTGCTAGTGCGTGCTAGTGTGTGCGTGCTAGCGCGTGCTAGCGTGTGCTAGCGCGTGCTAGTGCACTCTGCTCAAGCGCCCACGTGGAGCAATTTTAAAAAAATATTTATGTGAATGAGTTAAGAGAGGAAATCTTTTTTGGGGGGGGGGGTCATTGTGTTATTTAGCGCGTGCTAGCGCGTGCTAGTGCGCTCTGCTCAAGCGCCCACGTGGAGCAATTTTTAAAAAATATTTATGTGAATGAGTTAAGAGAGGAAATCTTTTTTTGGGGGTCATTGTGTTATTTAGCGCGTGCTAGTGTGTGCTAGCGTGTGCTAGCGCGTGCTAGTGCGCTCTGCTCAAGCGCCACGCGAACAATTTTAAAAATATTTATGTGAATGAGTTAAGAGAAAATCTTTTTTTGGGGGTCATTGTGTTATTTAGCGCGTGCTAGCGTGTGCTAGCGCGTGCTAGTGCACTCTGCTCAAGCGCCCACGTGGAGCAATTTTTAAAAAATATTTATGTGAATGAGTTAAGAGAGGAAATCTTTTTTTTGGGGGGGGGTCATTGTGTTATTTAGCGCGTGCTAGTGCGTGCTAGTGTGTGCGTGCTAGCGCGTGCTAGCGTGTGCTAGCGCGTGCTAGTGCACTCTGCTCAAGCGCCCACGTGGAGCAATTTTAAAAAAATATTTATGTGAATGAGTTAAGAGAGGAAATCTTTTTTTTGGGGGGGGTCATTGTGTTATTTAGCGCGTGCTAGCGTGTGCTAGCGCGTGCTAGTGCACTCTGCTCAAGCGCCCGCGTGGGGCAATTTTAAAAAAATATTTATGTTAATTGGTTGCCACTTAGCGAAAAAAGTCTTCAATGTTTGTCTTTGGAACATATCGAGATATCCAACCTAGAATGTGCGAAGCGCTCCTTCGCTGACTAAATTGACTTCCATGCGCAAGAAGAGAAATGGAGTCCTCCACTGCGCAAAGGTGTTTGATTATGAAGGCGTCACATTTGGAATTGGATTCAGGTCTCAGCTTGACGTTTTTATTTTTTTTTCTCCATTAAATCAAACGTATTTTTCTGTCTTTTTTTGGGGGGGTTGGGGTGCATCTTCCGCGTCTCAAGCAGGAAGTGGCCGAGGAGGCGTGGCGCAACCACAGACGGCGCAACGACTCTGTGATCGTCGACACCTTCCACGGCCTCTTCAAGTCCACGCTGATTTGCCCCCAGTGCCGCAAGGTGTCCGTCACCTTTGACCCCTTCTGCTACCTCAGCATTCCGCTCCCTGTCAGCAAGGAGCGCGTCATGGAGGTCTTCTTCATCTCGCTCGACCCCTACGCCAAACCCATGCAGGTGCGGCGCCGGCGGCATTTATGTGACCGGGTTTTATTTTATTTTGGTTTTTGGAAGTCGTCAGCCTAAATTGAGCCCATCGGAATCGGTAAGATAACGTGTGTGTGTGTGTGTCTGTGTGTGTGTGCGCGCGCGTGCAGCATCGCGTGGTGGTCGCCAAAGCGGGAAAAGTGTCGGACCTCTGCTCGGCTTTGTCCCAGACAACTGGCGTTCCAGAAACTCAGGTGAGGCGAAACCGTCGTAAGAAATGATGTTTTCCATCACCGGAAAACGTTTGAACACAACGTGAATATTCTTCACCTTGACGGAAGGGCAAAATATTTGGTTTTGGATCTTTTTCATTTTGTTTTACCGCGCGGCGCCGCCGGGGCGATGCAAAGGAGACGACAGCTCAAAACTGCGTGTGTGTGTGTGCGTTCTTGTACTTCTGACATTGTGAGGACCGGCATGAGTTTTTAATGCGCACACGTGTGTGTGTGTGTGTTCTTGTACTTCTGACATTGTGAGGACCGGCATGAGTTTTTAATGCGCACACGTGTGTGTGTGTGTTCTTGTACTTCTGACATTGTGAGGACCGGCATGAGTTTTTAATGCGCACACGTGTGTGTGTGTGTGTGTTCTTGTACTTCTGACTTTGTGAGGACCGGCATGAGTTTTTAATGCGCACACGTGTGTGTGTGTGTGTGTGTTCTTGTACTTCTGACATTGTGAGGACCGGCATGAGTTTTTAATGCGCACACGTGTGTGTGTGTGTGTTCTTGTACTTCTGACTTTGTGAGGACCGGCATGAGTTTTTAATCGCACACGTGTGTGTGTGTGCGCACACGTGTGTGTGTGTGTGTGTGTGTTCTTGTACTTCTGACATTGTGAGGACCGGCATGAGTTTTTAATGCGCACGTGTGTGTGTGTGTGTGTGTTCTTGTACTTCTGACATTGTGAGGACCGGCATGAGTTTTAATGCGCACTGCGTGTGTGTGTGTGTGTTCTTGTACTTCTGACTTTGTGAGGACCGGCATGAGTTTTTAATGCGCACGCGTGTGTGTGTGTGTGTTCTTGTACTTCTGACATTGTGAGGACCGGCATGAGTTTTAATGCGCTGCGTGTGTGTGTGTGTGTGTTCTTGTACTTCTGACATTGTGAGGACCGGCATGAGTTTTTAATGCGCACACGTGTGTGTGTGTGTGTTCTTGTACTTCTGACATTGTGAGGACCGGCATGAGTTTTTAATGCGCACACGTGTGTGTGTGTGTGTGTGTGTTCTTGTACTTCTGACTTTGTGAGGACCGGCATGAGTTTTTAATGCGCACGTGTGTGTGTGTGTGTTCTTGTACTTCTGACATTGTGAGGACCGGCATGAGTTTTAATGCGCACGTGTGTGTGTGTGTGTTCTTGTACTTCTGACATTGTGAGGACCGGCATGAGTTTTAATGCGCACACGTGTGTGTGTGTGTGTGTGTTCTTGTACTTCTGACTTTGTGAGGACCGGCATGAGTTTTAATGCGCTGCGTGTGTGTGTGTGTGTGTGTTCTTGTACTTCTGACATTGTGAGGACCCGGCATGAGTTTTTAATGCGCACGTGTGTGTGTGTGTGTGTGGGTGTGTGTGTGTGTGTTCTTGTACTTCTGACTTTGTGAGGACCGGCATGAGTTTTTAATGCGCACACGTGTGTGTGTGTGTGTGTGGGTGTGTGTGTGTGTGTTCTTGTACTTCTGACTTTGTGAGGACCGGCATGAGTTTTTAATGCGCACACGTTTGTGTGTGTGTGTGTGTTTTTGTGTGTGTGTGTGTGTGTGTGTGTGTGTGTGTGTGTTCTTGTACTTCTGACATTGTGAGGACCGGCATGAGTTTTTAATGCGCACACGTGTGTGTGTGTGTGTGTGTGTGTGTGTGTGTGTGCGCGCGTGTGCGTGTCAGATGGTGGTTGCCGACGTGTTCAAGCATCGCTTCTATAAAATCTACACGCCGGACGAATCGCTGAACTGCATCCTGGACCGGGACGACATCTTTGTGTACGGCGAGCTCCGCCCCCCCCCCGCCGGCCGCGCGTCAGCTCTTTGGTGGCGTCGCGCCGACCGTTTGTGTGTTTGCGTCTTCCTTAAGGTACGAGTGCAACGTGCAAAGCGAGCAGCAGACGCTGGTGGCGCTCTACCTGCGGGAGCGCTCCCACTACCGAGACTACGGCTCCGTCAGCACCGCGCTCTTCGGACACCCGCTGCTGCTCAGCGTGCCGCGCGCCAGCTGCACGCAGGAGGCGCTCTACCCCATTTTCCTGGAGCGACTGGCGTGCGTAGCGCTCGGCACGTCCCGGTCACGTGAGCGTCCCCGCGCTAAAAACCGCTTGCCGTGTGCGCGCAGGCGCTACGTGCGGCGCCCAAAGCCGGCGAGGAGCTGGAGGAAGATGACGACGAACGACGAGCTCTACAAAAGCCAGACCAACGGCGTCAGCGACGGTAACCAACCCCCGCCTCCGAGCCGCCGGCGCTTTGAGCTGACGAGTCGTCCGATCGCCCGCGCAGATGACGAGCGAGAGGACGCCGAACGAGCGGGCTGCTCGCGGTCGGGGGGGGCGGCGCGCTCCCCCGACAGGTCGGCAAACGGCCACCACCACCGCCGCGACCCCGCTGCCGCTCCCTCGGAGGGCCCCCACGCTCGGGCCCCGCCCCCTCCGGAGGAGGGCGACGTCCACAGCGCGTGCGCCGGCGCCGCCAAGCCCCCCTGCTGCGGCCACGCCGGCCCAAACGACGGCCACATCCACGCCCGCGGCGAAGAGAGCCGGGCTGACGTGGGCGAGGAGGAGAACGAGGAGGAGGAGGAGGAGGAGGAAGAGGAGGCGGCACCGGCACCGCAACGGGACAACGGGACGCCGCCGCCGCCGCCAAAACGACGACGACGACGAAGACAAGCGGGAGGAGGCGTGTTCGCCCGGCTCGCCGGCCGACCAACGCGCGGCCAAGACGAGGGCGTGTCGCAGGAAGAAGCGTCTGTTCGACATCCAGGCGGTCAACTGCAACGGCCTTGAGCGCGAAATGGGCCCCGACATGACCCTCAGCTGTGAGTGCGCCCGACCAAACTCGCACGCAAATGACTCGGAGCTCGCAAAGAGTGTGTTTGATGTGATATGTGGCTCGCGTGTGTGCGCGCGAGCAGCGCAGCCGTACGTGGCGCTGGACTGGGACGCCGAAACCAAGAAAAGATTCTACAATGAAAATGAGGCAGAGGTCAGTGTGGT
>JAKGUB010000284.1:640000-802500 GCA_026261675.1 Hippocampus mohnikei | reverse complement strand
AAGTCAAAACCTTTATTTATAAATTAAGGATGAACGAAAAGCAAAGTTGATCTGATGGTTGACCTGTGACATCGGAGAGGTCAAAGCGTTCAGAACGGGGCCGGGGGGCAAACTTGGGGGGGGGCTGCCATTTTAGAACATCATGGGCCAGCCCATTCCCAAATTAACAAAGAAAAAAATAACCAATGATTTAATGAAACAAGTGATATAGCATTAGATGGAGTTGTTAAATAATTTTAAAATGCTAATTTTGCAACGCCTATTTTTTTTTCACTATTGACAATGTAAGTGATTTTTTCCAAATTTTCTGTACAATATTCTTTTTCTTTAAATTTCATTTGTCGTATCATTCGGAATCAAGTTCATTTCCCAAATATTTACAAATGAGCAAATTTAAGAAGTACTTTTCAAACTGTTATTTTTGCATTTGATTTTTTTTTACAAAAATCGAGTCACGCAAATGATTTGGTGAAGAGCAAGTTGAAGGGTCAAAGGAACAAGATGCTGACAAAACGTCAGTGGGCCGAGCGAGCGAAGGAAGCCCCCGGGCGCCGCTTTGCCCCCCCGCCCCCTGCTCGCTCGAGGACGGCAGACTTTTTTTTTTTTGGAGGTCTTTAGCTGAAGACGCCCGCCAGGTTGAGCTCTCGGGCCATTAGCTCCTCCTCCACGTTCTCCAGGGCCCACTTGTGCTCCACAATCTCCAGCGCCTCCCACTCGCTCTGCAAGCGGCACGTTGACACGGATGAGACGAGACAGAAGAGAGCCCGCCCCCTCCGACCCCCCCCCCCCCTCCCAAAAAAAACTAAACATCACCTTAAAAGCCTTGTTGGGGTCCGGGGGCATGGCCATGGCGGCGCCGGTCATCTGGTCCTGCATGACCCGCGATTGATCGGCGGCTGGCAAGGAAGGAGAAGCGCTGAAATGCGCGGGTGCGCTTTGCTTTTCCTTTGTGTGTGTGTGTGGGGGGCACTCACCGTTGTCGTGTCCCAGGATGAGGCTGTACATGCTCCTGAGGCCAAACACGTTCAGAAAGTACCAGGACGCGGAGCTCACCCTGCAACGGAAAGAATCCGGATTAGACAAGTCGGCCATTTCGCTCGTTGGCAGAAGGTCAAATCAAGTTCGCGGGGAGATGGTGAGCGTTCAACCCCCCAAAATCTGGAGCGCGCGTTTGGACCCATTGCCATACGAACCAGGACGCATCCAGCGTGAGCAGGTCGATGCCGCGCTGCAACATGGGCTTGAACCGCAGCGTCAGCGGGAACGGAACCTTGGCTGGATGGGAGGAAAAAAAAAAGTGTTGGCGCCGGGCGGGCGCTGTGTTTGACACGGCGGAAACGCACGACGCGCCGCGGCGGAGCAGCTGACTTATGACAAATCCAGAGAAGGCCCAGTTGATCCAGCCGCCGATCATGATCATGGGCAGCACGTTGGTCAGGTTTCCTTTCATCATGTCCGTCAGCATGCTGGTGTCTGCAAGGCGCACAGTACAAGGGAGGGGGGCTGACGCTTTTGCTGCGAGCGGGGTCAAAAATCCGTTTGGAGGGCCGTTTCGGACACACCTGTCATTGGGTTTTTGGGGACCACCTTCCTCTTGACCTTCTTGAAGAAGCCCGTTTCCACATCGTTGAAGTAGTGCTTCCTCATGGTGAACGACTGCACGCACACACGCGCGGCATCCCGTAAAGCCGCCTGAGCGATTATTCGAGCACCTTAAACTTGGATATCAAATCAAGGCTCAAACGGCCTTCCGCGCAAAGCGAGACTTTCATGTCACGTGACCGCCGTCGTCATTGTCACACATGTGCCGCCCGCTCACCTGTCTGGGGATATATTTGCCGTTCTCTCGGAGGATGCGGCTGCGCAGGAGCACCTGACTGAAGGGGCGCGCACACACATCGCAAATGAGAATTTTTCACTCGAGTAAATGAAGTTTGAAGCTTGGTCACGAAAAAAAAAAACAATCAACTTAGGAGATCTAATCCGACCTGTCGGAAAGCTGCTCCAGGTCCACCTTCTTGTCGCTGTGCAGCAGCTGAGTGACATAATGGCGGATGACGCCCACCATGAAGGTGATGAAGACAATGGGCAGAACCACCCACAAACGGATACTTGAGTCCAGCAGGAGCTCCGGGCCTGCCATCGCGCGCTCTACAGACTCCCGGGGACACTCTGAAACGCAAACAAACAAACAAACAAACAAATCAACGTCAAGTGACTGTTAACATCCTTCGAATTTGCCTTGAAAATAAAACCATGTCAGTGCAACAGCAGGTTGTGGCACAAAAACACGCGGTGAGGAGGAGTCGAAATCGACTGAAAGTCAATTGAAACCCTTCAAATGACTCACAACTACTGGGATGCAACGAATTAAAATTGATTTTCATAATAGGTCTCCTTAAAGAAAAGTCTAGCTTCACCCAGAGTCGTACAGTATTTTCTCGTTTTAATTTGAAGAATTTTGATCACGTTTCCCCGAGAAAATGAGGGTCGACAGACGCAGGTTAGTTGCCCGACAAACTTTTGAGACACAGAACGACGTTTCTGAACATGCTCGTTAGCATTAGCTCGGCGAGTTAAGCACGTTTACGCGTGTGTAGGTCGTTTGAAGCGCCTTTCCCACAACGTTCGCTTTAACTTCGCCTGCGGTGACATTTTGGTTTGTGTGGGTCAACATAAAATGCGACCGAATCTTTACTTGTCGGCCGCAGCAGACCGGACTTACCACATGAATGAAGTTCAAAATGTTAACTCGAAGCGAAGAAGGAGGGGGAAGTGAACGACGAAGAACTTCCGGTTCATGAGAAAACTAAAATGGAGATATATATGCTATAAATATGTAACGTACACCCAAAAAAACCCAATTGACTGACGTTAGAGAACTATCGAACACCGAAGTAGAGATTCAGACTTTTGCCCTTGAACGTTATTTTTTTTATTCTACAAAGAAGAAAATCTCGCCCTGGTTACGTATCGTTGTCGTGGCCGAGTGGTTAAGGCGATGGACTAGAAATCCATTGGGGTCTCCCCGCGCAGGTTCGAATCCTGCCGACAACGTTTCTTTTTGATAGATCTCAGGCAAATCTTTGAGAATGCTCTCAGGCAACAGAAATGTCACAATTTTGTCCAAAACAATTCCCACATTTGTCTACTTCCACATCACCGGTCTGCATTTTTTTCCTGGAGTAAATCAGTCCGAAGTAGTGACTACTAAATACAGTATTGAACTTTGGACTTGGACTTCTTTTGGGGGACTTCTATATGACATGCAAAGTAGACATCTCATCTGATGCCGATAATGATCTTGCCTGGAAATATATATTATGCTTCAGATATTATTTAGAAAGCCACCACAAATGGATTTTGAAGCATATAACAGCATATTAATTAAAATATGTAGAAAAACTGCAAACTGTCTCTTTTTTTTAATAACGCATTGCGGGAATTTTATGTCTGCAATTTCAACAAACTATTCTCATTGATTCTGATTTCAAAATTAGTCATCCCCTCTTTCGTTCTCACGTTCAATAGGTACGAGTTGACAATGAGGCCAGCAGGTGGCGCTTTTTCCCCATCATCGCGCAGCCGAAGACCCACATCCGAAAGAGGCCGAAGCGTGGCGTGAAAGAAGAGCATTTCACTGATTTGGGGAGATTACTCATGCAAAATAAAAATAAAAAAACACGTTTAACTCCAAACCTCGACAGTATACAATATGTAGGTAGTTCACAATTTTTTTTTAATCAACATCAAAACTTGAAATAAAGAAATGACTTGAGACCTCAGATGCTCACAGAGAGGCTCCCGCCTGTCTGCGGATGCTAACTTGTCCACTCAGGCTGCGTCCAATTTCACAGGGTGCGTCCTACGAAGGACGTCATCATCGGGGATAGGCAGGCTTCAGCACGCCCGCGACCCTCGCGAGCATAAACACCTCCGATAATGGAGGGATGGATGGATGTGTGTGAGGCCGACGCCTGCACTCGAGGCTCCCAAGGGGTTGGATGACATCATGCGTGCGCGGCAACACACCGAAGCTGAAATCTGTCTCGACAAAAAGAAAAAGAAAATAGACACATACAAACTACCAGCAAATACTATTTAAGACAAGAAATTAATTACAGGCAAACCTCGGTTTTCGGACGTCTCTGTTCTCGGCCAAATCGTTTTTCGACCAAAAATTGCGAGTTTTATATGCCTCGGATTACGACCGAAAATCGGTTCTCGACCAAACTGAGCGCACTTGAATGCGCCACTTGACTCCTCTCGCCTTCCTTACACGAGGAAGTGACGCTTCCTCGGCTGGACGAGGAAGTGACTCTTCCTCGTGTAGCGTTCCATTGTGAACAGACGTGTTCAATAAAGTTTTTTTTAAAGAGCGTGGTTTCAGTTTTCAAACAGCCTTCTGCAAGAGATTATGGTCGAAAACCGAGGTATGACTGTATTACTACTTCATCTAAATTGCAAATGTAGGTCTGCGCTACTGAGAATGTTTGCTAAGTATGCATACTCAAATGATGCTGTTTTTATTGACTCACAAATTCACTTGGTGTGAAATGTGAGGCTGTTGATTTTTGAACACATAGCTGAAATCGTCACAGGAAGTCGAGACGTGCGCGACAAGTGGAAATCTTCAACCTGACTCAATTCGATCAGTCCCTGTTAACAAAAGACGATTAAAGACGTTTTTGGGAGTGAATGAGTTAACTCACGAGTTAACTCATGAGTTAACTCAATCATTCCCAAAGATGAGAAACTCCCAACGATTAAAAACGTCTTTGGGAGTGAATGAGTTAACACACGAGTTAACTCATTCACTCCCAAAGACGTTTTTAATCGTCTTTTCAGACTTGGTCCAGAATTGGCTGGTCCTATATGAGTTAAGAGTCGAGGCCGCCATTGCTGCAGCGATGTACAAACAGAGGAGGCACTTGTCCACAATTGTGTACTCAAAGACTCCAAACGGGAGCAAAAGAGGTTTTGGGAACGAAGACCCCCGCTCTGCGCGCCTCAAAGGCGATTTGTCTTGGGAACATGAATGAACAACCAAGAAAAGTCAAGTCATTTCTTCTTTCCACGAAAGCAAATCTCCTCGTCGACGACGTCCATACCATCCATTCTTGGCAACAACCCAGCAAATCTATCGAGTTTCATTCGACGCCGTGAGCTCACGCGAAGACGCAGACGGCAACGATCGGAATGTGGAATTCGCCTCGCGCAGATTTCAACACATCGAGCACGTCTGCGTGCAGACACTTGCCGCCGTGTGCGTGCGTGCGTGCGTGTTCGTCTCGCCGAGGCTGCCAGCCACTGGCCCAAAAAAATCGGATGTTTTTTTTTCTTTCCCGCCCCGGCCAGGCGGCTCCCGGACACGCCCCTTTCTCACAGTTCGACTCGGCTTCGGGCAACCCGCCGGTTTTCGCCTTTTGTCTTTTTGAAGTTTCGTCTCTTCCCCGTTGCGTATTTCTACGTCACCTTGGAGGTGGGGGGCGGAAGTCAGCGTTCCGTGGTTCACGTTTCCTCTACGACACACATGCCCCCGCCCTCCAAAAAAAGCCTTGGGGCACTTGCGAAAGTATGCAATGTTTGACCTTGGATACCAAAAGCAGCAGAGGAAGAAAAATGTCTGACCCCCCAACTTTTTGTTTTTGAATGGAAGGAAGGACAAGAGCGCAGTGATGTAAAGCAGAAACCGCGACGAGACAGCCCAAAAGTATTCCCGGCCAATAAAAAGGCACTCAAGAGCCGCATTCATCACCATTTGCTCGACTGAGGTGAGCGCGCAGGCAACAAAAATACAAAAAACAAAGTCCGGATGGAGGAAAGAAGACGAGAGGGGACAAGGAATGTGGAGGGGAGAGGGGGGCAGTCGGGACAGAAAGTAGAGATATCCTTGAAGGCGCCCGATGGCAGAAAGGAAAGCTAAAGGGGGGGGGGGGGCGGAAAGGAAAAGAGAGCGTGCCAGTGTCACCAGTTCCAAAGGCATAAATCAGCCCCCAGATATTTGGCCCCGCCCACAAGCAACAAGCTTCCCACTCTTGTGTTCTTCTCGCGTCGACTTCCACGACAACGTCCGCCTGTGCAGCTCTTCAGCTAAACGTTGGGTCACCAGCTGCATTTTTTTTCCTTCTTTTGGTCGAAAAAAGGATTTTCGGAGCTCTCTCACTTCGCCCCCCCCCCTCTCCCCTCCTCGCCGATGCTTTTCTCCTTTCCTACTTTTTTTTTTTTGGGAAGCGCTTTTGCCCCGAAGGTTTCTTAGGCAAGAGGCGGATAATCTGAGAAGGAAAACCGAGGGAGGGAAGAGCGCAGCTGCTGCTGTGAGAGAGAAGCAAAAAAAAAAAAAAAAGAGAGAGAGAGCGAGATAAGGCGGCGAGGAAGTGTGCAAGTGTGAAGGGCGACCAGGCCGGCGGGGGGGGCACACGCGCGCACCTGAAGGTGAAGAGCGGGGGAATGCGGCGGCGAGACCAGACGAGACGTCACGCGGCCGCCGAATGAGCCCCGCTGCGGTTTTGTTGGCGCTCATCATGCTGGATTGGGCTCTCCCCCCCCCACCACATTCGAACAACCTGCGCCGGAAGAGCAACTTCGTGCCCGGGTAGAATGACGAGAGGACACTTGTGAGCTTGGGACCCTCCTCCTCCTCCTCTTTTTTGTTTTTTTCCTCCCCCCCCCCCCTCCCGACCCCCCCCATCACCTCTGTGCGTGCCTTCGCTCCAGCTCGCCTCTTTCCTCCTCACTATGTTGATACCAGCCGTCTTGCTATGGATTCTTAATGTCAGCAAACTGTGCTCGGGACAAGAAGACTACATGGACTACTACGCAGCCGGGGACGCGGGAACGCAGGTGAGCGCTGCAAATCATTTTTTTCTTGGGGGGGCTGACGGACGATTGAATGAAGTGCAACCGGAACATGGGATCTCATCACCGCGCGTGACGATTTCAGCGTCGGCGGTCTGGCGGCGGCGGCGGTGGTGAGCGCGTTGACCTCACAGTGCAGAGGTCGCGGGTTCAATCCCGGCTCCGGGCTTCCAGCGTGGGGAGTTTGCATGTTTCTCCCCCCTCTGGGCCTGCGTGGGTTTTCTCCGGGTACTCCGCTCTCATCCCGCATTCCCCCCCCCAAAACATGCACGGCAGCTGATTGGCTCACTCGAAATTGTCCCCGGCGTGAGTGTGAGCGCGGATGGTTGTTGGTCTGTGTGTGCCCTGCGATTGGCTGGCGACCGGTTCAGGGTGTCCTCCGAAGGTGGCTGGGATAGGCTGCAGCACCTCCCCCCCCCCGTGACCCTATTCATCATCCTACCTGCATCGTGGAAAATTATCAATTGTCAAAAGTAGAAGCTTCTCATCACATCCCGGCTGGATGAGCGTCACGCACTTGACTTTGGAGTCGGCCAATCCTCCATTCCAGTTGCTCCACAATGCCGCCGCTCGCCTCTTGAGCGGCGCTCTTCCAAAGAGGGAGCGCATCACTCCCGCTCTGGCTCCCTTTTTGGGGTTCTTTTGAAGCTCCCCTTATTGGTTTACTAGCCTTTTGATTCCGTTGCCCCTCCCTCTCTTTGGGATGAACCTTCGGCAACCCCGCCAACCCCCCCTCGCTGCCCTTCTTTCAAACTCATTGATTTTAGTCTTTGCCTTCTGACTCCGCCTGAGACTTGACTTTTAGTTTGTTGCTGTCTGAATAATTTTTGCTCCACGTACGGCATTTTGTATACAATGGGGGGTTGGATTTCACTGTGCTCTCGAAATCCACTTGGGTCGAGTTGAATGAGTGTATCCGGCCGAGTCCTCTCAAATATGCACATTTGACGGTTTGCCGGCGTCTGACCCTCAAAGTGTTGGCAAATGCGCAGCCGAAGCAAGTAAACGCAGCGAGAAAGTTGCCCCCAATGTGCTTTCTCAAGTTCAACATTTCACTTTGTTGGGCTCGAATTTCCGCGCTTGGGCCAGACGCATACGGCAGCTCTCGATGAAACGCTTTGCGTTTTCATCCGCTTAAGCTGGTGCTTCTCAATTATTTTATCTTACACCCCCCCCCCCGCACCCCCACTCAGACTTAACAAGCAGAATACAACTTGCGCCCCCACGCTCTCTGCCGCCACTATAAATAGAATTTGTGTCTAAAATCGGGGTGTCTCTGCATGACATTGTATCCTTATGAACATTGAAGACAAAAAGAAAGAAATATCGTTTAATTTACAGCAACGGATGACTTGATAATAGGGGTGTTAAACTCAGCGGTGTCAAACTCTCGGGCCACAATGTAGTTACGGTTTGCCTTGGAGGGCCGTTATGAATTTTGGGAAACCAATATAAATGTTATAATAAAATTATATAAATGTGAAAAATGTGAGGCTGTTGATTTTTGAACACAAAGCTGAAATCGTCACAGGAAGTGGAAATCTTCAACCTGACTCAATTCGATCAGTCCCTATTAACAAAAGACGATTAAAAACGTATTTAACTAATGAGTTAACTCATTCCCTCCCAAATACGAGTTAACTAATGAGTTAACTCATTCCCTCCCAAATACGTTTTTCATCGTCTTTTCAGACTTGGTTTAGAATCGGCTGGTACTGAATGAGTTAATCACCACCTATGACACACAACAAATGGATGACTAAAACTAGTTTTAAAATCAGAACTCAAGAATAATGACTGTCATTGTGGATTACATATGACAATTTGAAATGTTGGTTCAGACTTTAACAAGCATGATGAAACTTGACATGCTTGATTTGCTTTCGCGGGCCACAGAAAATGATGTGGCGGGCCAGATCTGGCCCCCGGGCCTTGACTTTGACACCTGTGCTTTAGTACAGTTTTTTTTTTTTTGTCTGGAACAGAAAAGATTCTCAGGGCATCAATTTGCCTGAAATAAGAACAAAAAAATCCTTGTTTAACTCAAATGAAATAAAAACAAATTCAAATCCAGTTCAGCATCATGAACTCCGGAGCACAATATAGAAAACACTTGAGTCCAACCATTTTTTATTTTTATTCTTTGGAATCCAAATGAGGAAGTGGTGATGGACGGCTCCGATGAGCACGTTTTGCAGCGCCCAACTTTATCAGCGGCTTCTCGGCGTGTTTGAGGCTTTTAAGCGTGACTTGGATGGATTTATCTTCGCGCCGTCCGCAGCCGCCATTTTTTTTTTTTTTTCACTCGCCCGTCTGCCGCTGCGGTCGCGGTGAAGCCAAGCGCGACATTCGCTCGCTCACGTTTCCTTGTCTTCGCTTTCCGGTTGACTTTCTTTGGTCTCGTTATTTTCGGCTGTCTTTTCATCCTTGTTCAAACCCCACACAGCATCTAGCTAATCCCTCCGTGCGCACTGTCTGACAATGAGGGCGCCACGGCCAGCCAATTACACTTGATTCTTTTGTCTTCGGCAAACAAATGCAGGTTTGCCCAGAGTCACACGTGCCCCCAGACCCCCCACTATCTATTTTTCTTCTTGAAACGTCCTCATCGCACGCTGCTGCGTCCCCGCACTTCTTCGGCCATTCACATCGGATACGTTCACGCCGCCGGGGCCGATGCCCAGTCCGGATTTTTTTGGGGGGGGTCGTCCACGACGCCGCACGCTTTTGACGCCGATCGCAGAAAAGAAAGCTTCACCGAGCGGGTTGTTTCGGCCCACAAAAACTGCCGTTCTGACGTCACTCGGCCTCCACGGGTTGATCTAAATCCTCAGGAATGTTTCCACAGAGGTCAATCGTGTGCCGCGACCCGCAGTTCAAATTGCAAGCGGAACGTGCGGCGCTGCGTACAACCGACGAGTTCTGGACTGAAAGTTTGACGCTGCGATCCGCGCGGGTGCGTTTGGTGCCACGTTGAGTCTCCAAACAATGACACGGCCAAATGTCTCATCTCGGTTTGGGATTTGGGGTTTTGCATGCCAAGCAACATTAAAAAAAAAAAAAAAAAAAAATCTTGTGAAGTGGAAAGAAAATGGGGGGCGGAGGAGAAAAATCAATTCAAGTCACGATAGCCCAAAAACAAAAAGAGATTCATTGTGGGAAAGAATTGTCAAAGTCAAACTCCAGAATTGAAACCCCAGAGGACGTGAATTTTGGAAGAAAGGACTGAAGAGAGTAAACACACACACACACACACACACACACACACACACACACACACACACACACACACACACACACACACACACACACACAGACTAAAAAGAAACAAAAATAGAGCGAAAGAGGCTGCGGTGAAAGCCTGGAACTGCATCGCAAAGTAAAAATGCCAAAGTTTGGTGATGCGACGCACGTCGGCTCAGGCCGTGCAACTCAACACAGAAGGAGACTTGAGTGGAAAAGGTTCGGCCTCCCACAAACGGAGTGGCGCCTCGAGATACGAGCGACCGTGGTTGAAACTTACAAGACTCATCTGCTCCAGCTTCCCCCCCAAAAAACAACAAAAATGTACATTACAATCATTTTTATTTCCTGATAGGGGAAAAAAATTTGCACTGTACAGCACTGTCCTTTATTTAAAAAAAAAAAATATATATATATACAGCACTTTAAATATATATATTAAAAAAATATATATATTAAAAAAAAGATATAAAATAATATATAAATATATATATATTTTAAATATATATATATTTTTCCTTTAAATATATATATATATATATTAAAAATATATAAAAATATAAAAACAAATATAAAATTATATATATATAGATATATATATATAAATTATATATATATAAAATAATATATATATATATATATAAAGAAAATATATAAATATAAATATATATATATTAAATATATATATATATATTTATATATATATATATATATATATAATATATATATATTAAAATATATATATGTATAAAAGATATATATATAAATATAAATATATATATTTTAAATATATATATATAACTATATACTTTAAATATATATATATATATATATATATATATATTAATATATATATATATATTTATATATATATATATATAAGAAACAAAATATAAATATATACATATATATTTAAAAGAATAAATATATATTTTAAAATATATATATATATTTTAAAAAAATATATATATATAAATATATATATATAAAAAAATATATATATATTTAAAAAAATATATATATATTTAAAGGAAAAAAATATATATATGTGTGTATATGCTTGAATTCAATGGACATTGTGGCGCTCCTTCTGGTATGCATCTGCGTCTCGGCCACCCAGGAGCAAAATAATCCAGACATAGCGGACATTTGAAGCCGCCCTCAGCTTCTCGGTAAGCAGTGATAATTGTCATCGTTCTTGAAAGAAGATAAAGAATATATGCCAGTGAGTATTTTGGCGCCGGAACATCCGTTGCTTCAAAGGTGATCACACAGTGAGGCTGATGCGATTTCTTCGCATGTCTATGGGGTTTTCATGTGTTAGCATTAGCCTAGCGGAATCGTTCCTTTTTCCAAACGCAACACGCGCTCGCTTTTTTTTGGTTTCGTTTGACAGCAGACTTCCACTGGCAGTGGCAACGAACGGCTTGAAGAATTGTTTGCTCCCTTGCCAAATCTTCCCCGGACACTGAAGAGATGGCGGCCGGACCGTTCTGGTTGTTGATCTGCCAATCCGCTGCTTGCTGGGAAGCGAGTTGAGTTCCCTGCTAGCGTGCAGCTCTCACGTCTCAAATTTGTGCTCAGAAGCCAAAGAACAACGATGGCGAAAAAAAAAAAAAAAAGATCGTTTTGCAACCGGCAAAGCCGTTGCCGCCAAACTACACGCCTTGCAGCGGCGGACCGCTCGTTGCTCCGTCATGACCTCAGCGTCCCACAGCAATGACCTCATGCCCCAATCACAACGAACTGGGGGAAGAAAAAAAATGTTGTTTTTTTTTTTGTGGGGGGGGGGTGAGGCGGGGGGGAAAAAAGGAATAATTTTGCACGCATGGGAGTCAACACCACATGCAGGCTGTGCAAACAAACGAGTCTATTATTTGCATGCATCTAATCGCCGGGCAGCTTGGAGCGGTCGCCGCGAAGGAAGGCCGCGCTCAGGATTTGTCTCCCCGGCAGGCGCCGGTGTCGTCGGATCAGCGGGTCAGCTTGCAGAGCGTGGCCAGCGTGGATCAGCTGCTGCAGCTTCTCTATCCCGAATACGATCTGCTTCAGCAGTGCCTGAGGAAGAAGGCGTGGCACGCCTCCTCGGCCAGCCCGCCGCTCCACTCCGACTGGGCGCAGCTGAGGGAGGAGGCGCTTTACAAAGTGGACAGCACGCTCGGAGGTAAACCGCCGCCCCCCCCGCCGCCGCCGCTCCCTTGACCCGAATGGGCGGCTGACGAGACCCCGACTCCCCGGTCAGTCATCCTGGAGGAGATCCAGCGCACCTCGTGCCAGCCCCGGGAGGTGTGCGTGGAGGTGACCAAAGAGTACCCGGAATCCACCAGTCAGTTCTACCTCCCCCGCTGCGTGGCGCTGCATCGCTGCGGCGGATGCTGCACCAACGAAGCCTTTTACTGCGCCAACACCAGCCACACGCTCGTCAACAAGACGGTGAGTGTCTGCGCCGTTTCCCAACTGCGAGGAATGTCGGAAAAAAAGTCCCAGCGCCGCTTGTACAAACAACACGGAGTGACAGTGATAAGTTGACAGTTTACAGTCCCGCAGGACTCGCTGATCAGAAAAGTCCCATGATGCGTTTCGAGAGTCCCAAATTTTGAATTCTGAAACGGTCGACTTATTCAATCGCATGTGATAATAACACAAACTACGACAATATACATTGATACGCACCTGCCCGGCGCCTCAGGTCTGCCGACCAGACATTATTAGAAGTACCAAGATCTAAACTGAGGCTCAGAGGGGATGGAGCCTTTCCCTCTCTCCGGAATGACCTCCCACCGAACATTCGGCAAGCCCCCACGCTGCCCACGTTTCGTTTAAAACCCGCCTCAAAACTCACTTTGTATTCTTTGGCGTTTGACTCAGCATGACTTGGATTTGCTCTTGGTTTTGCCGTTCGGTGCTTTCTACTGTCTTTATTACCGATGTGCTCGACTGTTTTGTTGTATATGTTAAATTGTTTACAGCACTTTGTATGCGGCGATGGCTGTTTGAAAGTGCTCGAGAAATACACTCGAGTTGAGATAATAGGTTTATTTCTTGTAAACAAATGCTGCGAAAATGTCAATAATTCAGGCATACGAGATTTGCTGAGAAACAGCTTCTCATTTCATCCCGCGGTTCAGTCTTTTGAGTTCATATCTCCGCAATACAAATTCAATTCCGTCGTGGTTTCTGTCTGACTTCCGGGTTGAGTGAACGCTGGCGCATTTGGCTGCCGCTGCTCAACCCGTAATTGTTTGGTGTTTGGTGTTATTGTCAAGTGTCCTTGGGTGTCTTGTATTATTATTATTATTATTATTATTATTATAATAAACTTTCGCATCACTTGTTTTAACGTGACACGACTCGGCAATCGTCTGCTTTCTACGAGGTGACGGCCGAGTTTCGACAATCTCGTCTCGCGAGAAACGGAAATCTCGTCACGCGAGATGTACTCAACGCGAGATCAAAACAACAATGGCGGCGATTCAAACTGCGTTGGTTGCTAGAAAAAAAAAAAAAGATTTACCGTAGGTTTTTTTGTGTTTTTGTTTTTTTGCTTTAACGGAGACATTTCCAAAAAGGCACATTATTTGGAACTTTGCGTCCCGCGGGGAAAATGACGCGTCTCGGACGTGGGACGCGGAGCGAACGAGATGGCTGCGAGTGAGTGGAACCTCCGTTGAAATAACTTGCCGGTCGTGTTCATTAGCGCGATGTTACTCCGTTACAATTAGATGCCAGAAACCCCCCAAAACTGTGTACTGTTCAAAAAGTATTGTGTCTAAAAACAAAACCAAAGCAGCTTGAAACTGCCAAACGTTGCGATTCGTTCTTCGTGGCTTTACCCCCCCCACCAGTCAGAAACATGTGATGGGGTTCTATCTTAATCACGGCACCTCGGGCCATGTGGCAAATTGCGGCGATTTTTTGGAACTAACAGACCTTGAAAGCTACGACATAAAAGGAAATGATGAAAAGAAGGAGACAATTTCTCTTCAAAACGCTGCGGGGAACCAAGACGATTGCATTTCAGAGGCACTTGGTGCTCCCTAGCTGATGGATGAAGACGTCACGTGGATGATCCTCATGTAACTGTTGCAAAAATGGTCCCCTGACGACAGATTTTAATTTTTTTGGGGGGGGTCTGAAGGTGAAGATTTGGTCGTTGTCGAGCGCAGGGGCGGAATCTATTGTGTATTGAGGTAGAGAGGTGGGGGGGGGGGGGGCGCGTGGGCTTTCACTCAATCACCGACTCACGGCACGCCTCCGTCCCCCGCAGCTGATGGAGCTGTCGCCGCCCAGGATGGAGCGCTCCGTCGTCATGGTGACCTTTGTCAATCACACGGGCTGCGAGTGCCTCCCCAAGCGGCCGCTCCACTCCATCATCAGACGAGCCGCCACGGATCACCTGTGAGCGACATTCAAGCGGGCGCGTGTCATGGTGCCATCCGTCTGATTCCTTTAAAAAAACAAACAAACACTGTGTGTGTGTGTGTGTGTGTGTGTGCAGGTGTTCTCCTCCCACGGTGCCGTGCGCTTCGGCGTTCTTGTGGGATCCCGTCAACTGCATGTGCGTGCCGATAGATGCCATGAACTACTCAGAGAAGGAGACAGGTGAGGCCCGCTTTGCTTGTCGCGTCTCTTCGCTTTTCCCGTGAGGCAAACGCAAAATTGTCGCGGGAGCAAAATCAGACACAGCCGTGCACTTTCAATCTGAGCTCATGTAAAAAATAAATAAATAAAATAAATACAAAGAGCAGAATTTGAGGTTGAACCGGAATGCACCCGTTGACCTCCCCCGACGTGCATGTACAGTGAAACTCCTCTACAACGAAATCATGTTTGCAGCAAGAAATTTTTCACACCAGGGGGTTTTTCACTGTAGCAAATTTGATCTCAGCCAAACAAACACACACACACACAAATAACAAATACTTCCTGGACTACTGCGCATGTGCAAACCAGTGTGGTGGTTGCTGTTGCCGCTTCGGAGAACGAAACAGGTTCAGAGGTCAGAGGTCACTGTGGCATGCTGAGGTTGGATTAAGACTTTTGCGCTTTTCGTTGTAGTGAATCTCGTCGCGAGGCAAGAGCAGAGAAAAAGATTTCGTATAACGGAACAGGGTGGGGGGGGGAGGGGGGGTTCGTTGTATGGGGGGGCAGAGTGGGAATGGTGTTAGTGCATGAAGATTTTTTCACACTAGGGGGTATTTTCGCCCATGTAGGTTTCATTGTAGAGGAGTTTGACATATATTATATTATTAATAGACAGCTATTCATTGAAGAGCTGTCAATGAATTCTTCCGACCTTCCTCAATCTCGTTGTCGTGCTTTAAGGTGTCACAAAAGCAAAATGGCGTCCCGAGTCGCTGTTCTGCCTTTTCACAAAAATCTCTTTTTTGGACCCCTTATTGGTCAGAAACCCGCGCTTTTGGGTGAGAGCAAGCCGTGCTCCACAGCCGCCTACTAAAGAATGTCAAATGCTCGCAAAACCTTTTTTTTTGGGGGGGGGGTTTGAAAGAAGAAAGTCTACTTTGGTGCTTGTATGGTCGCAGGCCACAATATTCCGAGGGGGGTCAAAATCAGGGAGAAGGCTGGAAAACGGATGGCGGCGAAAGCGCTCGCAGATGCGTCAAGTTGAGCTCCGCGAGCTGCCTCGATGAAGAAATCCGTCGCATCGGGGGGCGGCATCCGAAAGAGGATCCATCCTCCGCAGGAAGCGGTGGTCCCTCACGCTTGTGAAAAGAAAATGAAATTTTGTTGCTTTTCCAACCTCTTGTCTCTCTCTTCTTCTCTGCGCCTTCCAGAGGCTTTGGACTCGGGTCTGCTGGCTCTCTGCGGCCCCAACAGAGTTCTGAAGGAGCCCAGCTGCGAATGCGTCTGTCGAAACGGGCTCACCGAGGCCAGCTGCGGTCCGGGCTGGAAACTGGACCACAACACATGTAAGGAGGGGGCGGGGGGGGGGGGGGGGCAGGGGCTTTCGAGAGATCTTGAGAGACACGATGACACGCGCAGAGAGAGAGAAAATGTGTCGTACGGGGAGCTGAGCGGCGCCTTTCCCCGTAGGTGAATGTCAGTGCCAAGGTCAAGGCGGGGGCAAGTGGTGCCCCATCGGCCAGCGCTGGGACGACGAGCTGTGCGGCTGCGTGTGCGCCGCGCGCTGTCCCGGGAATCAGCCCCTCAACCCCGACACCTGCTTGTGTCAGTGCCGAGAGAGTCCGCAGTCGTGTCTACGGCAAGGCAAGAGGTTCAACCCCAACACCTGCAGGTGAGCAAAAAAAACAAAAGCGTCACTGCAGCTCATTGCCTATTCAGCTGCATTACAGTCAAACCTCGGTTTTCGGACTTAAGCCGTTCCAGAAAACCGAATTGTTCGAAAACCAAAACCATGTTTCCCATTGGAATCAATGTAAAATTTTTTAATCCGTTCCAAGTCAAGAAAACCAGTTTTTTTACAATTTCACACCATAAAGTGTACAAATGTAATAGGAGAGCAGGTCATTTGTCAAATACTTTACAAACAAACTGTAATAGGTTTTATTTTCACCGATTTCCATCAATTTTAACATTAACATAGAAGAATAAAAATTGAAGGAACATCTCTCTCGCTCTCTATCTGTCGCGGGGCGTGCGCCTATCCCAGCTGCCATCAGGCAGTAGGCGGGGCATTTCGGCATCCCAAACCCATTCGCCTAAACAGACGCACGCACGCCTGACTCATATTTCGCGATCAAATCTTTCTTCAATTCTCTAGTTTTGCGCACTATTTTCCTCTTTTCTTCACCGGGTTCAACCACTCCCACTTGCATTCTTTGGCGCCATGATTAGGGGCTGATACACGATGCAAAAATAACAGTCCGATATTTCGTAGTTTTCACCAAACACGTCTGCTTTAAAAAAAAAAAAAAATCTTTCTTGAACTCGTCTGCTCACAGTGGACGCGACACAGGAAGCAAAGCCGAGAGGAGTGAAGTGAAGCATTCCAAGTGAAGTGCGCTCATTTAATTCGAGAACCGAAATGTGTTCGTCATCCGAGGCATAAAACTCGAATTTTTTGTTCCAAAACTGAATAGTACGAGAACCGAGACGTTTGAAAACCGAGGTTTGACTGTACTATTATTCTTTTTTTGCCTGCTTGTCGTTCTAATTTCAAGTCGGGTCAAGTCCAACGCTCCCCCAAAAAATAAATAGAGAGAAATGTGAACCAGGTAGCCCAAAATTGGCGTATGCAAGAGAGTTTCGATTTTGTCGTCCGCCAGAGCGCTCCAAGGCTAACGCGTCTCTCGTGCTCGCTTGCCTTTTCCAAAATTCTCAAAGACGAAAACGAAAACGCACACCGAGGGCATTTTTTCAGTTGTGATCTTGAGCCAGCGCAGCGTTGTCGTTGTTTCGGGACTCGGTTCACATGAGCAAAGCGATGGGAACCTGTTTTGAGAGCAGAGCGAGTCCAGCGCACGCGACATGTCCAAAACCCCTCGTTCGACGGGAAAGGAAAGAGGAGGCGCTCGGAGGAAGCAAACGCCAAACTGGCATCAAAACGTCGCTGATTCCAGACCTCCCCCGCGGACTTTTCTTCCGCCGTTTCCTTTTATGGACGCGAGACGTCCCGAGCGCCGCGTCGTTCGCTGCGAGCGTGCGGGGTGTGCGGTTCCCACGGCTCGCACGCGAGAGGCCTCCGACCCGAGCGAGCTGACAGTGAGCAGAGCACAGCAGCCATCGGGCCGCCGAGATGGATGGAGTGACGGCAGCCAAAGAAAAACATACGGGGGGGGGGCCCAGCCAGGAGGGGAAAGTTCAGATGTGCCAGTGATTTGTCTCGCTGGACGTTCTCAGGCGGGCTTTTTTTAATTTTATTTTATTTTTTTTGTGAGGCTAGGATGGGAAAAGACCACAAAAAAAAAGATGCGATTTGTGACCAAAGACGGCCATGGGAAATGTCGCTCAATTATTTGTCCGCATAGCTTTTATTTCACCTATGACGGAGGAGAGTCTTGCTCCCTAATCCACTCCCAGACACACACACTCACTGTAAAAACAAAATCTGCGCTTTCAGCCCCCCAAAAAATGTCAAAATGGACTCCTGTGGACCGGCGGATTTCAGGTTGAACCTTTGCGGCGGGCGGGCGGGCGCATGTCAGAATCACAATGGCCTTTGTTGTCTATTGCATAGCATACAGCGAAATTTGGGTGCTACTCCTTAGTGCATTTTGTAAAAAAAAAAAAAAACAGAGAATAAAATAACGGTTTAATAAATACGATCAAATAAATAATATCGAGCGCAGTTAGGCGGCGGGTGGCACTGTTTGAAGGAAGCCTGAAATTCAGAGAAAATGCCGCTAAACTCGGATGTTTCCTACGGGGGGGCGGGGGGGTGAAGGCAAATTTGGGACCCCCTCCCCTCCAAAAAGCCTGTCTCCAAGCATATTTCAGGGGAAGGCCAGGCATCGTTTGTGCGTCTTTTCATCCCCACCACCACCGGACTGCGCTTCGTGTAGCAGGCTAGCAGCGTGACCGCCACGTTGCTATTTTTCATGCATTTGCTAATTCCATGCACCCCAAAAAAAAACAAAAAAGTTGTCCAGACAAGTTTCGACACCTCCGTACGCTCGAGTGTCCCAAAGGGCAAATGGCAATCCCCTTTTTTTGTGGGGGGGCTTTCTGCAGGAATATATCCGGCAACCGCAGTCTCTGAGCGTCCCCTTCAATCGCCTCGCAAGCTTTCCCATTTGTGAAAACATTTTCACTCGTCGCGCTCGCTTTTCGCCAACGTTGCGACCGACTAATCGACTAACCTTTTTCTCTTCTTGCACCCCAGTTGCTACCGGTTACCGTGCAGGACCCCCAAACGCGCCTGCCTGGCCGGCTTTTACTACAGCCACCAGGTGTGCCAGTGCATCCCCAACTACATGAAGCCGGCGTGGAATTAGCCGCTCGCAGACGAAGCGGCTCGATGACGGCCGAGGACGACGACGACGACGGCGGTCCAAGCAAGCCTGGGAAACTTGCGGCCCCGACGCCGCAAAAGCCACCGGGAGGTGGAGCAGAACAACAAATGAACAGCTATTGGATTACCACAGACCTCATCGTAAATCCGGCGCCGCCCCCGAAAAAAATCCTTTGTCCCACGGGTGGATGTAATGTGAGGAAATGTGACTCCCCAAAGCGTTTGCGTGCGCGGCGCCTCTTGCCCAACCGCACCCGGCGACGGACGAGGTCAGGAGGCCAGATGGGAGCCGTCGGGGCTTCCGGGCCGCCGCCTTCGCGACCTGCCGCGACATGCGCCGCTGGAGCCGACGGCGCTTTCCTTGAAATGGAAAGCGGAAGGGGGGGGGGGTTGGGGGGGAATGACGCGGCAGACCTGAGGTGAAAGAAAGAAGCCGCGAGGTGGAAGCGTTCGGCCTTTACAGAGACGCCGCCGACATTCAATCTTTTCCGACTCGACGTTTGCATTCCTACCGGAGGGCACAGACGGACGGAGGCTCCGCCTCGCCATTCCCCCAACGCCGCTTTGTCTCACTTTTTTTTGTTTTTTCTTTTTGGTTGGAAGTCTTTCACTTCCTGCCGTCGGGCTGACGGGACAGCTTTTAATTTAAATGACCCCGGGGCAAGATTAAAATGTAAATATTTCATTTCTTTCTATTTAAAATCTGGTCTACTCGAGTGGTGTGAAAGAATGCAGCGGAAGGCAAAACCGTTAACCCCAAAGTCGACGTTTTGATCGTCGGTCGTGCTGCCAAATCCCATTTTTGAGCCAGCCACTCCAAATCGAGACAACAACAAAAAAAAAAATCCAAGACAGCGAGTCTCAAGTGTTTCATGTTACTTTCTCAAGTTCGCCCCCCCCCTCAATTAAACGATCCACTGAAAAAAAAACCGTATGGCCGTTGTTCTCATCATCAACACCAGAAAATCTTGCCATGTGACAATTGCGCAACACACAGCGACCTGCGGCGACCTGCAGATTTGGGGCGAGCTTCGGGCTCCACCTGGCGGCGCCGACTCGTTCCAACCTTTCGCTGCTCTTCAAGAGAACAATTGGAAAAAAAAAAAACAAAACCCAAAGAAAAAGACACAAGCGACTCGCTGAAAACGTCACAACAAGAATCAATAACATGACATTTTTTTATTTTCTCCCCAAAAACAAACAAAATGGAAACGGCGCTCCAGCAAAGCCCGACGGTAGCAATCGAAACGCGTTTATGTACAAGATTTAAAAACCATTTCAATAAATAGAACCCGTCGCAGCTTCCTGCCGAGAGTTAAAAGGCGGGCGTGGCCGTTTCCGTGACGACCACGCCATATTTCCAAAAGGACGCGCGCGCGAGGAAAGCAAACAAGAAGTGAACCGATGGAAGTGAGGGTAAGAAAGACGGTCGCGACTTGAACAAAATTTGAGCGCGCGGCAGCAAAACCGCCCCCGCCGGCAAGAGTGGCATGGTCCAAACGTGAAGAGGAAGAAGTCGCCATGGCGACAAGGCTGCAAAATGCGCACAAAGCATCTTTAGTTTTCCTTTATGGCTTCGCGACGGCGTTTCCTCGCGTCCGGACTCGGGTCTAACAGCAAAGTGTGGATCCGGGGGCAGGCACTTGAGTACAAACTCTTGGCCGAAATCTGCCGGGGCCCTGCAGGACTTCCACTCCTGGGCCGTATTCACAAACAACGGCCACCGCCGCGCTTTAGCTCCGGGCACCCGATTGTCAAGACTTCAGATGAGGTCCTGAAGCGCTCCGGTGGACCTCGATCCGCCCCGGCCCCCCCGTACGGGTCCCGCGGGGCAAGTCTGTTCCGAATCGGCCAGGTGCGCTCGCTCGGATTCGAGTTGGGGTCCTTCAACTATTCGCTGCAACACAAAGAGAGAAAAGACACTCTCAGTTTAGTTTCGCCGCGTTTGCGGAGAGACGAACGAGTCCGACGTAGTCGCGGGCGGTCAAAGCCGACGGAACCGGGGTAAACTTCGTCCCGTGTCGCGCGAACAAAGCGATTGAGAAAAGAGGAGGGAGTGACGCCAGCGATGATTTGAGCCGCCTTCTCTGTCCGTTCCATTGTGCTAATTGGGCGAGGCAACTTTGACCGATCAATCACATCAGTGGCATTTGTTGGGGTGTTTTTTTTTTTCCCAGTCATGAACTTTCCAGCACACACCCAAACAACCACTGACGCTCACGATCGCACGGCGGGATCATTTCGAGTGTTCAACGGGCCTGCCACGCATGTTTTGGGGAAAGCCCAAAGCGACCTCCGCGCGGGTGAGGCGCACGTTAGCGCTAACCAGTCGCTCGCTCAAATGGTCTCACGTTTTTTTCCCAACAACAAGAGGCGGCGGAATCTATTACGAAAAACTCGAACTTGTGTTCCACGGATTGTTTGCGAAAGTTTCGTAAGATCCGACCGTCCGCGAGACCCTTGAGGCGCCCGCCTGCGATTTGCGACTGGACGAGTTTGTCGGCGGAGGGGCCAGCGCGAGGAGGAAGCGAGCGAGCCCGATGCTGGAGAGAAGCACTCGCGGAATGCTTGCTTTGGCAACATTGAAAACATTCCATTTGACCCCCCCTGACCCCCCCCCAAAAAAGGTTATTGATTCATTGCCGCTTGTCTTAGCGGATGCTACATGATATGGACCGTTTTTGACGATTAGCTCAGGAGGCGGGACCAGATGACATCACTTGACATCGCTACGACATAAACAAATCCGCAATCTTTGCGGGACTCCGATTTGACGTATGCGTCGTCTTTTATTTGTATGCAAAACATCAACTGACGATAGTTGGACTGGCGGACCGCTGAAATGTACCCGTAGAAGCTCGGTTAAAATAACACAAAGGACTGACAGACTGATTTGGGCAAAGAATGTCGCAGGTGCCTTTTCGGAAGGGCGTGCGGAGCTTTAATCGGGATTACATCAGCCATCTTTTGTTACCTCTGCGTCCCGCGTCCGCGATGCACAATTTTCCCGCCGGACGCACGGTTGCAAATAATGTGCGTTTTTGGGACGCAAGGAAATTTCTCGGTCAAAACAAACACATTTAACTCATTCAGTAGCAGCCAATTCTGGATCAAGTCTGAAAAGACGTTTAAAAACGTCTTTGGGAGTGAACGACTTAACAACGTATCTCGTTGTCGTTTGTGTTACGATCATAAGCGATGGAATAAGTCGACCGTTTCAGAATCCGAACTTTGGCACTCTCGAAATGCAGAACGGGACTCCCGACTTTTCTGATCAGCGAGTCCTGCAAACTGGAAAATGATCCCCGTTATCGTCTCGCATTGAACGAAAATAAGAGTTCCTGGCGCTTGCTAACACAGCAGCCGTTAGCGTCGGACTCACCGTCATCATCCGAGTCGAAGCCAAAGAGTCCGGAGCAGCGCTGGAGGCGCAGGTGACTCTGCAGCTCTCGCGCGCCGTTGAACGCCGCCAAACACTTGGCGCACCTTTGCCTCTGCGGGCGCGGCGGCGGCGGAGGCGGGATCCTCCTCCAAAGAGGCGGCGCCCGCGTCAGGCGCCGCCTCCTTCCTCCTCCTGCGCATGGCGGTGAACTTCTCGTCCAGGTAGGCGGTGGGGGGCGCGCGCATGTGCTTTTTGCCGTACTCGGCCAGCGTGTCCATGCACAGCGTGGACGCGTCCGCCGGCGGCTCTTTCGCCGGTGTCGCTTTGGGCGGGTGACCGCGCCCGCCGTCCTTGTCGGGTGTTTTGTCGACGCGTCCGCTTGTCCCGTCGTCACTCTTTGAAGCTTCCGTTTTGTCCGGATGTTTTTTTTTCTTGCTCCTCTTTATTTCACCTTCTTTCATTCCGCTCGCCGCTTTGCTTTTCCGAGGCGGCGGAGGGGGTTCCGCTCCGACGAGCGACGAGGTCGGCGCTTCTTTCTTGGACTTTCTCTTCAGATCGGACGAGGCGCAACCGGAAGCAGGGCCGTCGCTCGTGGCCTCGGAAGCTTCCTTCTTGGACTTCCTTTTCAAGTTGGCCGCGGCGGACGTGGAGCCGGTTTCTCGCCCGGACTCGGTCTTCGAAACAGACGGGGCGCCACCGCCGCCCTCGCTCGTCGTATGTGAAGGTTTCTCCTCCTCGGGTTCGGTCTTCAAAACGTCGCCCGTCACGTTTGTTGAAGGTCCTTCCTGGGACTCGCTCCTCCAAGCGGCATCCCGAGGTTCTTCCGCCGTCTCGCCGTTCAGACGGAACGCCGCGGAACCGGAGCCCTCGCGGGTCGCATCTGACAGCTCTTCCTTCGGCGGGTCTGAGGGTTCTGCCTCCAACTTTCTCTTCCGACTGGACGTTTCGGAGGCGCCGCCCGTCACATCGGAAGGTTTCTGCGTGTCTGCGGCGGACCGGACTTGACTCGGAGGCTTTTTCTTGGACTTTCTCTTCACGTCGGACGCGGCCGAAGCGGCGCCGTCGCCGGTCGCGTTCGCGCGTCGGTCCCCCGACGTCCTCCGAAGCGTCTTCCCCGATTTCTTCTTTTTCGGGAGCGCGTTCTTCACGTTGACCGCATCGGCGGCGGGAAGTCGCTCAGCGGGGCCGCCGCCGGTGGGGGGGGGAAGACTTCTGGCTCGCTTTTTGGCGGCGGGCTTTGGGACTTTGCGGGCTCCCGCGCCGAGCCTCGGCGGGGACTTTTTCTTCGAGTCGACCGTTCCTTCTTCGCCCGGCCGCCTTCCGGAGACTCCGCCTCTTTGGACGCGCGGCGCTTCCTCAAATTGAGGACTCTCAATTTGAGCGCGCGGACGACCGAATTCCGAGACGCGGCGGTGAGGGCGGGGGGGGAGGAGCCTCCGCCCGAGGACGCCTTCGGTTCGACGTGGCCGCTCCCGCCCAAAGTCGTTTGGGACTTGGGATTCTGGTGGGGCGTTTCAGTCCCCTCGCCAGGATCCTCGACTCGCCGCCGCTGCTCTTCTTTCGTTTCTAACTCGTTCGCGGCGCTGCCGCGGGCGCCGCCGCCGTCCGAGGACCGTCCGGGCACTCGCTCTTTGGACCGTTTGGGTCCTCTGTGGCGTTTTCGTCGCGCGCCGCCTTTTCGGACTTTGGCGGCCGGCCCCTCCTCCTCGGGAACATTTGGGCTTGGTCGACGGCGGCCGTCTTCGGCTTCAATTTCTGCCGCAGTTTGCTCCTGCGCCCGAAGACGGCGGGTGGGAGCGGACTTTTGGGAGGCCCCACGGCGCTGGACCTTTTCTGAGCCTCAGGTTCAAAGTGCGATTGGCGCTCGGTGCGGCGGCGGCGTCCCCCCCCTCGTCGGAGAGGTTCTTGAGAACGTCGACGTGCTCGGACTCGTTTCTCGTTTTCACGCCGGGCGGAGGCCCTCGGGCGATTCTTTGCGACGAACGCCCCCTCGATTTGCGCCGCGTCCCTTCGGTAGCCCGTAGCCGCGTGGTCGGCCTGGCGCTCCGCCGGCGGGTCCGCCGTTGGGCCGCCCTGCCGCGTCTGGAGGCGTAGTGCTCCCTTTCGTGGAGGTTGAGCGCCCACAGGCAGATGAAGAGTTTGGGGCAGCCGGGCGAGCAGCACGCCGCCTGCAGCGGGCTGTGCTTCCTGGCGTGCCGCCTCATCTCGTTGGCCGTCTTGAACCTGGCGGCGCAACCCAGGTGAAGGCAGGGGTGGCGAGGGCTGAGCCGATGTCGCTCCACGTGGTGCTGGAAGTGCTGCAAGCTCCGCAGGACCCTCATGCAGATGCTGCACTTGTTGTTGGCCACTTTCAGCGACAGCTCCAGGGGCCGGACGTCGCCGTGGTGAGACTCCAGAGCGTGGTAGAGGAGGGCCACGCGGTTTTTGGAAAGGTCCGTCGACCAGGCGCACCCGTCGGCCGGGCAGTCCACTTTGGCCGGAGGCCCCGCCCCTTCCTCCCGACTCACCCTCCCGCCCCGAATGACGCAGGACTCCCGCCATTCGGGGGGCGCGGCGCCATCCCCCCGAGGGGTCCGGTGGTCTTCGGCTTTGGGGTCAAACGGGGTCTTTTTGCCGAGCAGTCCGTTCGGCTTGCGTTCGGGAGATTTGCCGTCGGCGCGCTCGCTCTGCTGGCTTTTCGCGGCCAACCGACCGTCCGCCGCCGCCGCGCCTGTCGTTTGAGCGCAAATTTCTCGTTTCCGACGGCAAGTGTGCTTCCGGGTGGCGCGCGGAACGCTCGCGGCTCGCGGACCTCCTCGGCTTCTTACTGGCGCGATGGCCCGACGGCCCGCGGGGAACGTCGGCGGCTCTGGCGGCGGTCTTGGCCGGGGACAGATCTTTGGTTTCCGGCGCGGCGCCGGCTTGAGCTTTGTTGCCGGCCGCCGCCTCTTTGCTCCTTTTGAGCTTCTCGATGTGATCCGACAGGTGCATCATGGCCAGGAGGTCGTCTTTGAAGGCGCCGCCGCAAAACATGCACTCGTCCTTACGGAAATGGAACATGGCGTGCGCCACCACGCGGCGGCCCTTGAAATCTTTCTGGCAAAACGCGCAGCGATACTCCAACTTGGATTCCTCCGTTTCGATCGTTTCATCGTCCTCAAAGTCGTCACCGTCGTCGTCATCGTCCTCGGCCGACCTTTCCCGATCACTTCCTTGCGCGCGAGCAGCGGTTGAGGGTCGCGGCGGCGGCGCGCGGTCGCCGGAGGTATCTGCGGCGCCGCTTTCGTTCGGAAGCGCGGATTCCTCGGGCTCGGCGTCTGGCGCTCGCGTGCGAGTCTCGGCGTCTCGAGGGAGTTCAACGGGAGGAAACCGGGCGAGCATTTCTGTGACTAAGGTCGAAAGGTCATCCGTGCGCTGAGAACGTTGGCGGCGGGCGTCCTGCGTCTCCTCGCCAACAGACGTCGGGTCCGTTTCACGATGCGAGACAAGTGCTTTGGGATTTGGTTCTTCGTCTGTGTTTACGGGGGCGTGTCCATCTTGGGGAGGCGGCGAGTCGGGGCTTCCGCGAGTCGGCGCCCCGGACGGCGGCGAGGCGTCGTCGTCGTCTTCGATTTGTCCTGCTTTGCGTCTCAAAGGTCCGAGTCACCTCAGCGGAAGCCGCTTGGCTAGGCCGCGGCGTGACTTTCCCCGCCGCCGGACTTTGCGAAGCCAAAGTCACCGTCAGCCCGTCGTTAAGTTCTCGGGCTTCGTCTGCGTTCGGAGGGTGAGCGGCGCCTGGAGCCGAAATACGAGTTTCTGTTCCGTTTGCCACGACCGGTTTTTCGGACGAGAGCCCGTCTTCAACGTGCTCTTTTTCTGAAGACGCCAAAAGTGGGCTCGGTGCTTCCGCATGCTCGGTTGCCAGCGCATCCTCCCGGCCCCGCGTGTCGGCGTTGGTTTTCTGGCAAATCCCTCGCCGCGGTTCTTTGGGAGGACTGCCGTGCGCGGACGAGCGCGTGATGGTGGACACGGAGCCGCGGCTCTTTGAGCCGCTGCCCTTTCCTTTGGGCCGGCGGGCGTAGCAGTGCAAGAGCTGCGCGAGCATGGTCGCGTCCCTCGCCCGGAGGATGACCTCTTTTCCGTGCGGCGCCTTGGCGGGGTGGGAGGGGTCGGGAAGCTTGAGCGTGGGCTTGTAGAAAAGCAGCGGCGGGCAGCCCTTCGCTCGGTTGCAATCTTCGGCGAAGGTTCCCATCAGCTCGTTGTCTGGGAGCGACAGCTCCAGAATGATTTGCGGAGCCGGAGGGGTGGGAGGGGCTTCGGCGGAGTCCGGCGGGAATCCCGTCCGGTGCGTGGCGTTCTCCGACACCTTGGGCTGCGCGCCGCCATTTTTGGCCTGGCCGTTTTCAGACCTCTTGAGGGCGGACGAGCGATGGACCCTTCGATGTCTCAAACCGTGTTTCCGAAGCTTCGGCTCTTGCGCGTTCCCGGAATCTTCCAGGAGCCATTTGGGCTTTTGAATCCTTCGTTTTGGAGGATTTTTTTCAGACAGTCGGGTCGCTCGTCTGAGCTGGCCGGACCCCGCGTCGTGTATCCTGTCAAGCTGCCAAAACGAGCGCCTCAAAGGTTGCGACGACGCTCCCTTGGTATAGCGCGACCTGTGCCCGTCCTTTTTTTTCGCTGCGCCGCTCTCGTTATTCAGTCGCGCTTTGCCTTGGCCCAACTTGAGTTTTTGGCGCCGCCTCCCCGCGGCCAATGTCTTTATGCCCGCCCTCGTTTTCATCGGGCTTTTTTGCCGTTCCGTTATCACTGCTTCCTGTTGCTGTGCCACACACAAATGAAATCTCTTTGGTACAGTAGTTGGGGGGCCAGGTTTCCTCCATCAGTTCGTCGTCAACCACTTTCTCACTCATCAGTTCCAAGCAACTGGTCCGCAAAGCAATGAGGTTCCAAAACTCCGGGTCAAAGTAGAGGTCCTTCTTCAAGATCTGCAGGGGGAGGAAAAAAATCAATCAATAGACACGAGGGTGTTGCACACATCTAAATACTCGGGACTGACTAATTAACTCATTAATTAATAACTATTAATTAACTCGATGATTAATTAACTCATGAATTAATTAATTAAAATTAGCCCTCACGGCCACATTTGGAACTGCGGAAGGCAGCAGGCGCCAAAATCATCGATTCCGCGGCCAACCTACTGTCATCATGCTTCGCGGAATTCCGAGCTGCGGCCAACGACCACTCGCAGAAAAATAATGCAAGCAGGAGAGTTGCCGGTCAGGCTAACACGCTCGATTTCGGACACCGGGGGGGTCGTCAGAGGACACGGTGTCATTCGGGTCTGGCCGTCGGCGAGAACTTTTCCGCTATTGGCCATTGGGCGGCCACTGTTCAAGCGCGGGTTGCGTCAAGAAGGGCAACCGGCGTAAAAACGGTGCCAAACATATCAAGTGAGTCACTTCAACCCAAAGTTCCGAGTCAAACAACACACAGAAAAAAATGTATTGTATGAAAGGGAAAAAGTCCGTTTGAAAATTGCCATTCGTGTCATTTTTAAGGTGAACAACACTCTAAGGGGATTTAAGAAAAAGTTATTTCATGCATTATGAACATATTTGGAATGAATCGAGCAGCTAATCGGTCAGGCCTGAATAAATCCTGTATTTCAAGAGAGCGCTTTACCTGCAGCGTTTCAAATCGAATTTGATTTCTGATGGGGCTGTGCTCAACGTGGTAGTCCTGGTCCGGAAGCATGTACAGCAAAGACACCATCTTGTAGGCCGCCACGCTGCGTTCCGAGAAGAAGACCAGGAGCGCGCACGCCCGACACACTTCCAGATCGTTGGGCAGCAGGCCCGCAATGGTTTTGTAGATGAGCGACTTGGTGACGGCGTCGCAAGGGAGACGAGATTTCAAGGCGTCCGCGCAAAGCTCCACGCAGAACTGGACCCCGTCTTCACCCAACTAGCGAGACGGGAAACGGAAAGGGGCCGTCAAATAATCAGGCGCACCAGGAGGAGGCGCTTCGGTTCAGTCGCCACATCGTCACTTTCATCTTAGCGCTCGATTCTCACCTCTTCGATGACAACTCGGACAAACGGGAAGACTGCGTTGACGTTGGCGGCAGACAGCGTGAGGCGGCGGCTCTCCTCAAGAAACGCTTCTTTGGAAGTATTCAGCCGACGATGAAGTTTGCTCCAGATAAAAACAAGCTCCCTGCGCAGGAGCACGTGGGCGTCAAGACAACGTTATGACTCATTCGCTCCCAAAGACGAGAAACTACCAACGATTAAAAACGTCTTTGGGAGTGAATGAGTTAACTCACGCGTTAACTCACGCGTTAACTCATGCGTTAACTCATTCGCTCCCAAAGACGTTTTGAACGTCTTTTCAGACTTGGTCCAGAATTGGCCGGTACTGAATGAGTTAACAACAACAAAAAAGAAGCATTCAAGTGAGCTTTACCCACCACAAATAGTACATGTCACCCCTGCAGAGTTGTTGGGAGAGGAACACCTGACAGAGGGCTAACAGCAGTTCGTTTGTTTCCTCATTCTCTAAACTGCAGATGATGTGCACCGCGTCTTTACCGCTGAGATCAGCAACCTGAAGGAAACATTTCAAGTTGGTTGAGGGCGGAGAAAGACAAAATAATCCAAGTGCACCGAAATGGCATCAGCGAAACACAGCCATTAAACTCCTTTAATGCCAGCCGTATTCCTCAAATTGGGACAGCCGGTGCCGGCCATTTTGGGCCACGTTGACTCATTTTGAAGGCCTGCAGAAAATTTGAGTTCTCGAGCTTTGGAAGGAGAAAGCTTTCGCCCTCTTTTTTCATCAGGGATAAAAAGTGCAGTTTATTGCAAGATCAACGCTGCACTGATGCACGACCTACGGACGAACTTTGCATGTGACGTAGGATCGCCATTGCACACCCACACCTGCTCAGACTGTGTGTGGACTGAGATCTGATCAAAGCCACTCCTGCCATCTAGTGGTAGTTTATCATACTGAAACCATTCCCGCAGCCTTGATACTGACCGAAGGAGTGTGCGAAGCCCTTTATTATTATTAGTATTGTCGTATTGGCCCGAATATAAGACAGCCCTGATTATAAGACGACCCCCTCTTTTTCAAGACTCAAGTTTGAAAAAAGACTTTTTGAAGCCCAAATTAATTTTTATACAGAAAATAATGACAGTACATCTGAAACAAATGATTCTAACAATACATTTGAGAGAAAAAGCATGTTATTTTTGCCTCATTCAAATCTTAATATCTGAACATTTAAATACGTAAACTAAAGTGCAATCGCATTCGTAAATGAATGGCTTCTGGTTTTTGAAATGTAAAATGACATCAGAACTTCTCCTCAGCTGCCGGTGAACCTGGCCGATCTTTGACCCACTTTTCTCCAGATTGTCATTATGTTTCGCCATTTTTTTAATCTCTTCTATTATTTTCTTCTCTTTTCCTTCTTATCGTTATTTTTTTATTTTTCTTCTTCGTGCTACCGCTATGTTTATTTTTATTCTTTGTGGCAGGGGTTCACTTTGGCCTGGGAGTCAAGTTCAGCATTCGCTTCAATGACATCTGGCGCCATCTAGCGTCGTGAATGGGTATAACGTCTCGACCCCGAATATAAGACCACCCCTACTTTTTCAGTCTTATTTCAATGCAAAACATCGTTTTATATTCGGGCCAATACAGTATTATTAAAATTTAATTTTAAAAAAACACCAAAAGTGTATGTATACGTTTGGGCACTGAACGATGAGGTTTTTGCAAGCCCATTTTTCCGCCGTGGCATGAAATGAGTCCATGGGCAACTGCCCCGCCCCCTTTCCACCTACTTCTTTCAGCAGCTGATTGTATTGCGTCTTGTAAAGCCACGTGAGGTAGACCTGGAGGAAGAACAAGTGTTTCCCTGCCGACGGATGCCGAATGCAACACTTTGCCAGGGCTAAAGCCTCACTGACGCGCTGGCAGGATATCAGGTAGCGCACCCGCAGCTCCAAGAACACTGGCAACTCGGAGCTGAGGAACCTGTCCACTGAGAAAGAGCAAAAGCAAAAAAAAAACAAAAAAAACAAAGGTTTCGCAGTTACATACACGCGCGCCGATTCTCTGCTCTGAATATATTTCGTTATTAACTATTAACTTTTGAACTATTAACTAATTAATTAGCTCATTAACTGTATTCCTGCTTAACGGGCTCTTTTTATTTGGACATCGGCGGTATTGAGAGTGAGCAAAATGTGATGACGTAAATGTAAGATACAAAGCCACGCGATGCACGGTGGCGCAAAAACATTGTTTTTTTAAATTGCATTTCGGATCAGCAAAATAAGCATTTGATAAAACACGAAGAAAGCAAACGGGCAGCAAGTATCACTGACCTTCATTCTGAGGTAAATTGGATTCGCTGAGGATTTCCTTTAAGGTTGTATTGGCCCAAGCGCCCCCGGCACCAAGCAAAGGCTCAACCTGAACTAAGTGAACATTCTGATGCCTTAAAAGGGCGGAATAACATTCCTACAAAAAAAAACAAAATAGAAAAAAGGACAAGAGGTTAACGTTTTATCTGTTAACTGTTTACCGTCGTGTTCAGTGTGGCGACAACAGCGGTGACGTGAAGTTGACGTTCAAAACGTTTCAAGACCTCCAAATAGAACCGAAACTGCGCCGCCGGCGAAATCTTTTGACGTTTTGCTGTCGACCGAATGGATGACGGAGAAAGAGAGAGATCAACGTCCAATCGAAATTTGTCTCACGCATTTTCAATTTCGCGTGTGTGTGTGTGTGTGTATTGAAATTTCCGTCTCAAATATCCACCTACGGTTCGGACTATTCTCACCTGGAATTTTACTGAGAAGTGTTTCAATGGCTCTTTGTGGAAATCTCGCTCGTCAAAGAAAAGCAGCAACTCAAAAACACTCCTGTGTGAAGACAAAAGAAGAAACCCCGCCCCAGACCCCAGACACAGGTCAAAGGTCAACTAAGAATTTGTACCTTTTGGGAGGAATCAGGATATCGCCCCAAAGTTGAAGAGGCCTCAAGTTGCACGCTAGAAATTCAAGCCCCGGTTTGAGGACGCCCATACTCACAAGGCCAAACTGCTGAGCGTGTGAAGCACGTGATCGCAGCTCGACGCGAACGAGGAGGAGGCCTGCGTGAAGTGGGACAGGGCCGCCTCGAGGATCCGGAGCCGGGGGAGCGGTGAGCGCCAGTGGGACGCGTACTCTTCCACCAGCTGCGTGGACAGACCGAGAAAAACAAAAATGGGATTGGAGGAATCCGCCGATTGGAAAGCAAGGTGCCGCGGCACCCGAATCGAAATCTGTCATGTGAGATCATCAGGAGCGCCGCGGGAAATTTTCCAATTTCACTTCATGGGCGTGAAAAGAGAGATGGGCATTCCGACGGCCATTTTTTGGGACGGAGGATGAGACGTGCTATATCGTCTCAACAGTATTTTCATCGCAACACTGCCCCCTGGTGTCCAGCCAGACAACATAAAGTGCCTACGCCGCCGCAGTGTCAAGCTCATTTTCGTTCCCGTTTCCCTTGGAAGGCGGTTACGACTTGAACCCACATGAAGAAGTCAAGAAGAACGTTTTTGGCAACGTTTGTCAACACCGCTCTTATTTATTTACGGATGAACATTCTAAATGTTGGTAGCGATTTGAGCAGGCATCGTGGAAGTTTGATTTGCTTTCGCGGGCCACATCAAATGATGTGGCGGTCCAGATCCGGCCCCCGGGCCGCGACTTTGACACCTGTGGCCCCTGGACACCCGTTTCACAAGAGCCTGCACGTTTTTTCAACGTTAGGCGCGTCGTCGCGGCAAGACACGTCGCCTGCTTGGTGTTTCACGCACGAGGCGTTTTCTTTCGTGAAAGTGACCTGAGCTTTGTCGTGAGCGCCTTTAGGAAGAGGGGAAACGCAGGACGGGGCAGAAGGACGAGGGCCGAGCGTCGCCGCCTACGAGATGAAGAAGGACGGAGATCGGAATGATTACAAAGTGGAGTGAGCATTACTTTCACGTCATTCGCCTTCATGCATTGAGTCTGTGGTACAAAAAGCGACGTGGAGTCGGTCGGCCGAGTGCGTCCCAGAGATGCGGCAGAGTCGGTCGCTGAAAAGCACGACGACGTGAGGGAGACGAACGACTCCACGTGACAAGGATATTTGAACCAATCATTCCGTATGGGTGTTCTTCGTCAACAAAATATGAAAGAATACTTTTTGACATCGGAGCAGGCGGGTGATGTAATTCAGAGACATCATCATCATCATCATCAATCTCATCACCCCGACAACCCCCCCCAAGGAACGTTCTGTACATTTTCTCAGGAACACTTTGTCAAATCAAAAAGAAGCCACCTTTGTGTCTCACTACAGATGAAAGACATGGCACTCACAGTGCTCAGAACAACGCTTTAATATTTTCTTTCTATTTTTAGACGATGACATTTGAGGTTTCCGACGTGCACTGGCTCCGTAGCCGTTGGGAAACACCAAGTTACGGTCCCGACGGAGTAAATTACGTTCATTTCGCGTCATTTATTACACATGGGAATCAATTCGAGGTTTGACCCCTTGAACCGAAATCAAATTGTCTTGAGCAGATGACGAGTTTTGGCTCAATGCTAACAGTTTCAACGTGTGTCGACGTCTAGCATGTGGAACTTGGGGTCTTGCAGGAAATCCGTCGCCAATTGCAAAATTGCCGAGCCCACCAAACATTTGACGAAGTTTGTTGGTCAATTCTTGCTCGCTCGCTCAGGCGTTCCACGTTAGCCGGCTAGCCGTCCCCAAAACCAGGACAGCGCCGGGATCACCGGAATCGGCGTCTCTTCTTCTTCGGGGTTTTCATTGCCGAGACTTGAACATTCGACACCAAACCGTGCCCCGTGTTTGAAATGCCACCGACTGGTTCCTCCTGGCGAGTGCTCCCCAAATCATAGCGGCTAAAGCGAGCAATTCCGTTCTGGGGGAGGGGGACTCGGCTAACATCCGTGCTAATACCTTCGACAACAACTATGTCAACAACGCGGGCCGCGGCTGGCTTACCTACCTTACAATAGTCCGAACAGAACGTTTTGCCGTCGCCCCTCAAGTCGTCACTGGAATAACATCTTCCGAGCGCTCGTAATTGTTTCTCCAGCCCCTCCAACTCGAGCAAACTGCCCCCTCCGCCATACTAGCTGCTTAGGCTCGCTCGTAGCTGCCCAAGCCAGCAGCCAGCAAGCCACACAACACCCGCACGCATCGCCGGCCGCTCATTGGCTATACGGCGTCGTCACCGGAGCGCTCGATATGTCATTTGGCGTGCGCCGACGTCAGCTCGTCAGGGCGGGTAATAAGGTTCGCAGCGCCAAAAAAAAAAAACGTCGCGCCGGTTGAGCGCTTGTTGCATTCGAGCGCCCCCCCGCAAGGCAGAGCGGTTTCCGAGCGCCGATTCGCCGATCGGTTTCGGAACCGATCCTATTGCAGCGACGGTGAACCCCGAGCACTTCCGAGCACTTCCGAGCACTTCCGAGCACTTCCGAGCATTTCCGAGCACTTCCGAGCACTTCCGAGCACTTCCGAGCACTTCCGAGCACTTCCGAGCACTTCCGAGCACTTCCGAGCACTTCCGAGCACTTCCGAGCACTTCCGAGCACGCGTAACGTAAATAGTTGGATGAAGTTCAAAGTTGCTCTTTATTTTCTTTGTCACAAGTGCGTGTGTGTGATGTCCTTTTTTGGGACGGAAGAGCAAAGGAATAGAGAATCAGATGACAGAGTCGGAGTGCGATTAGCCTGAAGGTTGTTTTAAGCGGGAGTCAATGTGGTGACTCTGGGCTGCCCGTCAGCTGTGGCCGATCGCAGCTCCCGAATGAATGTGCGTTTCGTTACCGTCCGCGGGAATAAAGCAACCGAGGAGCGTCGGCAACACGCGTCGCCCTTGAAGCCATCAATTTGATAGGTTGCATGTTAAGCTTAAAATATGTATCGCAGACAGACAGACAAGACTTGGACTGCGGTCCTCACTCTGGGCCTTGCAATGTGACCGCCAGTTGAGCCTTGTGAGGAGACCTTGATTTGAACAGCCTTGGCAACGGAAAATACCGCGAACACCTTTCGCGGACATAGATAGACCACACAACTAGGTAAAGCCCGTCCCGCGGCTAGATTGCGGTTTCCTGCTTACAGCTGTATTCAATCAAAAACATGAAGATGACTCCTCTAAGAAATGTTGTCACAGTGAGAGCATTTATTCTCATGTTTTATGAGAACATAAAATGATCAAAAGAAACCCAAGGACATTCAAACCGTCATCCAGAAACAGAAAAGCGGATGCTCATGACGGGAAAAGATGATATCCAGCAGCCACGGAGGAGAAGCAGGGCTGGCATCCATGGGTAGGTACATTGCGGAGATCCCACGCTCCGGGAGATGCCACGGCAACGGGGTACCTTCAAACTGCCGCTCCGATGGCCCAAGTCCAGTTGGCAACGCAGTTTCACGGCTGACTCTCTTGAGGACACAGCAGTCCAGGTCGCCTCGCCCTCGAGGTTTAAGCTCTTCGGGTCCTTATGGACTTCCGACCACATGGGCGTCTTGTTTGGCAGGCTATATAGAGCAGGGGTGTCAAACATGTGGCCCGCGGGCTGGAACCGGCCCGCAAGGAGGTTTGATCAGGCCCGCAGGATAATTTAAAAATGAAAAAAAAAATGCATAAAAGACACAGAATGAATATTTTAATGAGGTGCAATTCATAAAATATCCGCTAGGGGGACACACTGTTTTGAGGAAAAGACAGCAACAGACTCAATCTTGTTTAATCTTAAAAGTACATGACTCTATTTTTCAAGACCAATTACTTGTTAAGGCTTTGTGCCTTTGCACAGTCTGTGGGATCAGTTGATGAATGACAAAAGTCAATTGCACATTTGTCGAAGGAAATCTTAGGTGCTTCATGAAATGTTTTGTAAAAGATATGTCCATGAAATGTCAACATTTTCCGAGTGTTCTTGTGCATCTTTAGACCAAAACATAGGAAAGACATATTATTTTGGTTATTTATAGCAGAGTATGGTATCATTTTTCATGGTCCGGCCCGAGTTTGACACCCCTGCTATCGAGGGAGCTGCGCGGCAGCGTTTCGGTCGCCCCACGTACACCAATGATGCCAGGGAGAAGTTGTTGAACTGGAAATAGGGAGGAGGCCAGAGTTTGGATGCCAACACTGCAGACCTCCGCCGTCATGCTTGGGAAGGATCTGCTACCTACGGCGTCAAGAAGAATTCTCCTTCCAAACATTTATCCATGGGCTCCACCCAGACTGGCTCAAGCAGCACACGTTGAGCGTGTTTTGTCTGGGAAAAAAAACCCGAAACAAATCCAATCGAAAACACATCGCCGCCAAAGAAAGTTGGCAGAGAGCAGCGGTGAAGATGATCATGAGGGCAGCACAGCGCGGCGATGACAACAAAGACTGTCGACATTGCCGATGTCGATTAAACGACAGCTTTCGGCGACCAGTAGGGTTGGTAACTGGCATTTGAAAGTAGGTTTAGGATTTCAAAGTTGGGATTTAAACGAGGGTTAGGGCTTAAAACTACAGTTAATGTTTCATATTGTGTTTTTCAACTTTGGGCTAGTGTTTCAAAATAAGAGTTTTAAACTAGGTCGAGGGTTTCAATTTGTGTTTCCAATACAAAGTCAATACCAGGCCAGTGTCATTGATATTGATATGACACCACTAATTGGTGTTGATCCATCACAAAATTATAATTGTGTTTTTGTGCATTTTTTCCCTTGGGATTGTAAATGTGTTAAATAGCAAAAAAAGGTTTTGAGCAGTTTTTCTAACTACGGTAAGTAGAAATACTTCATCATTTGTAAAACACAGCATGTAAACAGTACAGTAGACAGCGAAAACGTATATCAAATCTTTGCTTGTTTAAATGTTTAAATTCCAATACACTTATTCATTTCATAAAATTACATTTTATGTTTTAAAATTATGTTTTGGAGCGCAGAAGTTTTGTACGCTACAAACGTGACGCCCTCGGTCGCTCCAGTTTGCCACATGCAATATGGCGGCAAAGTCGACGTACGTTGTAGCCCTCAAGGCGGCTTTATATTTCTATTGTGATATAATCGCCGATTGGCTGTGACCTCGCTCAACCTTGTCCAATAGAGGAACCGCACACTCGGTTCCACTTGCGTTAGTCGCGACGAGACGCAAGTGGACGGAGCTGATCATTTCGGGAAAAGTACTTTCTGGCGTCGCCATCAAGCCAGGTGCGTATAAAGCCCCGTTTCACAAATAACACTCGAGGGTTCGGGTGATCGATGCGACGCGATTCACCAATACATCCAGGCTCCTGCAAACGAGCGTGTCATAGTTTGGTTTCGAATCGATCATCTCTTTGCCTGGGACAGAACTGCGGAAATCGCGTTTCGGGACGACGTCCAGCAAGCTGACAAGTTACTTCTCGGCTACTGGTGAGTGCGGAGGAGCGCCGCCGGTTTGATGCACGCTTCGGAAATGACAAATGTGCTGAAATGGCATTGTAATGCCCTTCGATAGCGGAGAGAAGGATGCGCGCAGTCGCTGATACAAGTCGTCGTTTTTAATAAACAAAATAAGCAATAAACACACGCATTCGAAGGAGTTGGGAGCCAATATTCCCCCAACCTGGTTCCTCCCCTCTCTATGACGTCACGCGAAGACAAGAACCAGCTATTACAATATGTTGCCGTTTCTGCGATCGTTTGGGCTGAAGGAAAATCGCGAATGTGTGAAAATAAATGTCCATGCGGGGGGGGGCAGAGGATTCCGACCTGTCAAGTTTGAAACACTGTGCCGGAAAATCTTCACACCTTTGGCCTCATTTGGACATTTTCACTTGGGGTCAAAGGTCAGTGACAACAACGATTCATGGCCAACATGTCTTAGGGCTTTTTGTCGACAGTACTCCTACATTAAAAAAAAAAAAAAGTATCTGTACTTTGAGTCTGAGTTTTTGCCACCTCTGCTTGAAATACAGTCATCCAAAATACACCCCCCCCTCAGTAATCATGAATCAATTTTCACGCCTGTTTGTGTCCCCCCATTTCAGAAGCGGCCTCGCTGGAAGGATGACTCTCGTCTTCGTCTACGGCACTCTGAAGCGCGGGCAGCCCAACCACGCCCTCTTGTCGGACCGGAGCGTCGGAGACGCGCAGTTGCTGGCCTCTGTCGTGACCACGGAGGCCTTCCCGCTGGTGATCGCCGGCGAGAGGAACGTCCCTTTCCTCCTCAACCTCCCGGGTCGGGGTCGCAGGGTTCACGGCGAGCTCTATCGAGTGGACGAGCGCCTGCTCCGTTTCCTGGACGCCTTTGAAGAAACGCCCGCCGTGTATCAGCGGACCCGGCTGACGCTGACGGTGAAGGAGTGGCTGGGGCGGGCCGACGACGGGCAGAGGACGGCGGCGGGGGGCGCGGCCGAGGCCTTTGTGTACAGCACCGCCACGTACCGGCCGGACTGGCCCTCGCTGCCCCACCGCGACGACTACGACTCTCGCGGCGATCACGGCCTGGAGTTCGTCAGGAAGTAAAGATGGAGGCGCTCGCTCGGTGGATATGAAAGAATGTGCGCACGTTGATTCCGTTTCTGAGAGCCGCGATGTTGGACGCCTTCACGCGGCCGCTTCGGCGCAACGGAATCGTTCACAACTCCAGATGATTATTTTCTGTTGTTCTGCACACAAAACGCAACTTTCCTCTTGAATACAAACGCTCTGCTTTTATTTGGAAATAGAAAAATGTCTTTGCTCGGTAAGAGAAAACGGAATCGATTCGTGCGCCCACTCAAACGTGTGGGGGGGGGCACGAATCGGGCGGAGCGGGTCGCTCGGCGGCGTATAAAAAGAATTGCCAGGAGTAGGAAAACATGATGAATACTCGCAAGCTGTGCAGAAAGTGAATGGTGGTGTGTGTGTGTGTGTGTTCTCGTACTTCTGACATTGTGAGGACCGGCATGAGTTTTTAACCAACAGAGTGAGGACATTTTGACTTTGTCTTTTTTGTTCCTTTGTCAAGCAGAAAGGGTGGTCCTCGCTTTGTAGGAATTTTTTTTTTACTTGGTCCTCACTGTGCCACAAGTACGGGAATGTGTGTGTGTGTGTGTGTGTGTGTGTGTGTGTGTGTGTGTGTGTGAGACTTTTTGCGGATATTCACGAGTGCAAAGCGGCATGCTTTGGTGCGGATTGAAAGTCTTTCTGGCGAGAAAGCAGCTGAGACTCCAGATCTTCACCTGGTGGTGGTGGGGGGGCTTTCAAATCAATAAAGGTCTTTTCTGGTGCTTGTTAGGGAGCGATTGGCCGAGCACGTGGCACTGCGGATCACCTCCATCCACCTGGTGAAGTACAAAATACACGGGATGAGGCGGATTTGTGCATTTTGGCAAACATTTTCGTAGGGAACCTAAAATCCACTCGAACGGGGGTGCCCAATCTTGTATGTTCAAATATTGGGGGGATTCCAGCCCCCATCGTTGCCCAACCGGAAGATCGCAATGACCGGTTGCCTGCAGACTGCTCCCAAGTGCATCGCGAGGGGGAGGAGCTATAGTGAAACTCCTCTAGAACGAAACCTTATGTGAAAAAATGTTCATGCATTAACAATTCCCATTCTCCTGCCCCCCCATACGACAAAAAACCCTGTTGCATTATACGTAATCATTTTCTCTGCTCCAGCCTCGCGAAGACATTCACTACAACGAAATCTTATCCAACAGCGACCTCTACTGGTTCGTTCGGAAACGGCAACAGCAACCACCACACTGGTTTAACGCTAACTGGAGCGCTAATTAGCGTAAGGTTTTGAGCCTTCGAGAGCTAACTAGGCCATCGAGGACTACGAAGCGTCCCGTGGCTGTTTTTAGCATGATATTATTTGAAAGTCCGTCGAGCCGCGGGACGCATATGAAGTGTCAAATAAGTGTGTGCTCATACTTATGCACTATTGGAATACAAATAGAGTACACATACGTTTGTGTGTGCGGTGTGTGCGTGCTTACATCTGAGACCACATTTGCTACAGTGAAAAACCCCCTGTTGTGAAAAATGTCTTGCCGCAAACACGATTTCGTTGTAGAGGAGTTTCACTGGACCCAAGGGATCCCTCGCTCCGTACGGCGGCGCTCACCGTTCGAAGGCGTACTCGCTCTCCGCTCTGAAGTAGTAGACGTGGGACTTGAAGTGCAGTTTGAAGACGTAGTCCTTGTGGATGTTCTCCGACTCGGACGGGATGGTGACGGAGTAGCCGAGCAGAGGAAGGCTGGCCAGGGGGTAGTCGTCCTGTCGGGAGAGCGCCGCCCGCCGTCAACGAGTCGCAAGCGGCCGCGGCAAACGTCAAGGCGAGTCCCCCGCTAACTTTTGGGGTCAACTCGGACTATCTTGCCCTTTGGATCTTCACTTGCGTCACTCGCCGTCCTAACGCCTTCTCAATCGCGGTTTTATTTTTATTTTCCGAAAGGCCTGAAACAGTCTGTCGTCTTCTCACTTAAATGGCTAACCGATGTCAAGCGCGGTCAACGTCGGAGCGGCAACAACGGCGACGAGCTTCGCTGCGAGTGTTGCCGAGCTGTTTTGGTTCCTTTCAAGCGCCGGTCAAAGTTCAACGCGGTGGCTGTCCCGTCGCCGTTCATTCTCGCCCAATGTCATCCAAAAGCACGACGGCTGACGTTCAAAGCAAATTCCGAATGCGTCCGTCTTCGGAAGTACAGTCAAAGCTCGGTTTTCGTCCGTAATCTGTTCCAGAAGGCTGTTCGAAAACCGAAACCACGCTCACAATGGAAAGCAACGTCACTTCCTCGTGTAAGGAGGGTGGGCGGAGTCAAATGGTGCATTCAAGTGCACTCAGTTCATTCGAGAACCGAAATGTATTCGTCATGCGAGGCATAAAAACCCCAAATTTTTGGTCCAAAACCAAATTGGTTGAGAACCGAGACGTTCCAAAACCGAGGTTTGACTGTACCTTGAAAATGTCACATGGCAACACTCGAATCACGCGCTCCAAGCTGGAAGCACACGTCAGACGTGCGCCCGCGAAACAGCGATTCCAGCCCCCTTGGTGGGCTCCTGGCCAGCACGTTTGTTTGTAGCCGTCATTGATTTGTCTGTCCCGCTCTTTTTGTCTCGTCGCCAAGTATTGCAACTGCTTGCCTGCTCTCTTTTCTGGCGGCTTACCTATTTGCTTCTTATTTGCTGTCGTGGTGGTGTTCACGTTTTATGCGCCTCGGGACGACGGCTGAAAGCTAGCACGTATGCTAAGACAGAAGCTAGCACGTATGCTAAGTCCGGACGCATTTCTACTGTTTCTTCTCGCCTCGATTCCTGTGCACTGTCTCAAGTGAAATAAAGTCCCGTGAATACAAAGTGAGAGTCATGCCCCCCCCCCACACCCCCCCCCTACAAACTGTCACCTCAACTTTGCTATCCGGCCGCACACTCTCTTGTAAGTGGTGCAATCGTTGTCATTGTCATCTCTCAAACCTGGTGGGACTTGTAGAAAAAGAGGCTGAAGTTGGTGAAGACCACCCACAGCTTCTGCCACCCGTTACTGTTCTTGAACTTTCTCAGCAGGTTCCCGGAGAGCTGGTTCTGGAAGAAGACCCACAGCGATGGGAGGATGAGGGGGGGGGGGGAAGAAAATGCTTGTTCCTTCCATGCATGGGGTGTATTGGTGTATTGGTGCAAAGGTCACTTGGAACCAAAGGCTCCTGAGGTCAGCGAGTCCGACATTCGGATAGAACGTAGCTCGATGGCATTTCTGGAATTTCAGTGGAAATAAAACCGAAGTGATGCTGTTGGGTTTTTTCCCCTTCACTGGCATTTGAAAGTTCGTTTTCAAGATCCTGCGACGGCGAACCTCGCCCTCGCCCTGTACGCCGTTCACCTGTCACGACCTGTTTTTTTTTTTTTTTTCTTTCTTTGGCACAGTGCGTCGCGTTCTGCTTCCCGTTTGGCTTCGGGACTGCGGAACCGTGTCAACAGTCGGCGCGCAGCCAGTTTGCTCCCCCCCAAAAAAAACAGGTTCTGAGCTATGGTTGCATTGGATGGCGCAGCGTTGCGCAATAATTGTCAAAACAAATAAAGCTGTAACTGACGATTCGAAGCAAATGATGTGGCGGCTGCCAGTTGGAGACCCATCGGCGTGCCCCCCCCCAAAAAAAGAGTCCCGCGGCGTACCTCCACAGCAATACTGAAGTCCACCATGGACACGCTGGTGTTGCGATGCCAGCACACGTGCACGGTGGTGTTGGCGCGCTGATGAGCTTGGCGCTCCAGCGACAAGCGCGATCCGCGCAGCTCCTCCTCCTCGGATTCGCGCTCGGCCCCGCCTTCCTCCAGCAGCTCTGGGAGGTGACATACGCCAGCGCCGTCAATACCCGTCCGTCCAAAAGCCGCCAACATTGAGAGAGAAAGAGAGGGGGGGGAGGGGCTCTCCGGCGGTCCTCTCGCGGTCGCTCGGAAACGTTTGACTAGATTACGTCGGCCCAGGGTGGCCGAGTCGGGCAATAAAATGGCCCCAAACAACATCGTTGATTGTTTTGTGCTATTTGGCCGACGCCCCCCCAACCCCAAAAAAAACCCCAGCTGGGGCACGTCGCCTTTCTATTCGGGCAGAAAGCAGTTTGAACAATGCGAGAAGAGAATGACGCCCAATGGTTTAGTTTTCCAATTGTCACCCATAGCTGAGCTGAGCCTTCTGATTGGCTCCCGCAAAGTCCGACGGCACCAAAGTGACGACTTCCGGCGCGTCCTTACTAGTCTCGGGGGGGCTGGTGGACAGGAGATCCACGTGGGGGCCGTCGCTCTGCTCGGCCAGGTCAATGGCCATCCTGATGTCCTCCACCCAGCGCTCCATCTCGGCTGCGCAGCTGAGGAGGAGGAGAGGGAAAGGGGGGGGGCAGGGGGCACGGGATATTACGTCAACTCTTGCCATGAGGTCAATCTTTTTTTTTTTATTTAATCAGTGATCTTGAAATACGAGTTCTGGCAGGAAAGTCCGGGAAGCTTGGTAGCTGTAAACCCCCCCCCCCACAAAAAGTACCTGGCTGCCACCACCACCGACTGCTGTTGTCCGAAGAGGGTAAACGAATGAGGGACGCCCCACTCCTCTTCGCTCTCTGTAATCTAAACATGTGCACACGTTGGATCATCAACAGATCGCACCCCCCCCCGGATTTGGACTGGCCCAAAATCAAAGCGGGTAAGCCCCCCCCATCTTCAAATCGAGGTCAACGGCACCAACAATCTTGCTTTTGTGAATACCGTCATGCCAAAGAGGGGCAGCTGCCCGTGGACTTTGAATTGGTTGGATGGAGTCGTGCCGCGGCTCGTGTACACCAAGGAATCGCTGAACTGGGGGGGGGCACAAGGCAGGAGAAAGGAGTCACGCGGCACCCGGGGGGAAGCTCATCACCGGCGAGCGTCTCGGAGGACCTACCAGGAAGAACATTCTCTGCTGCAGGCCTTTCCCCGACAGCTTGCTGAGGCAGCCCAGTCGGATGAACTCCTGTCAGTCCCACAAAAGAAAAAAAAAAGAAAAGATGGAAGTCGGACGTCGCGGCGGGCGGGCGGGCGGGCGGCCTTACCCTGCCAGGGACGACCAGATTGTCGATGCCGGTCAGATCTTTGTTCAGCTCAAGAAGCTTTTGAAAGTTCTCCATCTTCATCATGGGGCCTTGCAGCTGCAGCGCCATCTCGCTGATGTCCGCCAGGGCCGCTGTCGCCGGGCAGACCAGAAGCGCGCGCGACGTTTGGCAAGCGGTGACACGGTGGCGCCGAGGCCGAGGAGCTGACCCCCCCAACCGGGGTCGACGGCATCGGCTCCATATTTCCAGATGCCGTCGTGGGAAAACCCGAAAAAATATCGTACCCCACAGAAAACGTCGAATTGTGAGGAAGATTTTGGGGGTGGGGGGGGTTACTTTGCCGAACGTCGTGAATTTGAAACATTTGAACCGGTCGAGAAATATGGAAAGCCAAAATCCAAATATTTGCTCATGGACGCTTGTCAGCACGCACACGCAACGGCGAAGAGACACCCGCCCGAGCGAGCGGCGGGACCGGTTACCTCTGCAGTCCCTGAAATCTTGGTGGGTGGGCGGGTAGTGCTTGCAGAGCCTCTCCAGGATGAGTTTGTAGTGCAGCAGGCGGTGCACGGGCCGCAGGAGGAAGACGTTGAGGGGGAGGTAGCAGACCCTCTGCCGCTCCAGTTCGCCGCACAGGGCCTCCGCCTTGCGACTGGACCTTGAGGCACGGCAACGGAGGCGGGGCTTTAACCCTGACGTCCCATTAGCCGCCGGGTGGTTCCGTCAATTTTTCGAGAACGTCTTGCGAATGAGTCGCCGCGTCGAAGACGCAAGGACGGATCTTTGAGAATTGGATCGACTCAACTCAAGTCCATTTTTTTTGGGAGCGCGACCACCCAAAAAATCAAGTCTGGTGCCCGAGCCTCTGCTTGGTTCTCGGTACCGGTAATGGTTTCTGGTCCTATCGCGCTGGAGGGAATCAACTTAAAACTTATTTTGCTCCAGGAACTTCCAAGGCGCCCTTTGACCTTTGGGCAACTTGCATCCCTTCTGCTTTTTCAAGGGCTGTTTCCACGTTTGCCAGGTCCGCGTTTCTTTTGGAACCTGCGCACACGTGGCGGAAACCGACTGCCCCCCCCCGGACGGTTTCCGGCTCCACTTTGAACAGTCTGACCGCTGTCCCGGATGGAAAATGTTTACGGATGGCACACTTTCAAGATCGCCACCATTACCATCGGGTCCTTTTTCGCAAAAACGGGCCGTCAAATGTCAAAACCGGTTCAACGTGACTCACCGACAGCTTCGCTCCAGCTCCACCAGGCACTCGGAATGTTTCTGCAGGTGAGTCGTCAGCTGCTGCGGGGTGGACAACGTGGAGGAGGAGAGCGCTCAAAGGGGTTCTTTCGGACACAAGCCTGCTAGCGAAGCGCCCCGCTAGCGAAGCGCCCCGCTAGCGAAGCGCCACGCTAGCGGGGCGCCCTGCTAGCGAAGCGCCGCGCTGGCGAAGCGCCGGGCAGGCGAAGTGCCCCGCTGGCGAAGCGCCCCGCTGGCGAAGCGCCCCGCTGGCGAAGCGCCGTGCTAGCGAAGCGCCGCGCTAGCGAAGCGCCGCGCTAGCGAAGCGCCGCGCTAGCGAAGCGCCGCGCTAGCGAAGCACCACGCTAGTGGGGCGCCCTGCTAGCGAAGCGCCCTGTTAGCGAAGCGCCGCGCTAGCGAAGCGCCCTGCTAGCGAAGCGCCCCGCTAGCGAAGTGCCCCGCTAGCGAAGCGCCGCGCGAGCGGCAGACGTACTGTCGCTCATTTACCCTCAGACTCTGAATGTTCTTCAGGAGGACATCGCCGATCCGTTGATAGTCTCCCTTGATGTGTGCGTTGGATCGGCCCTCCCTGAAAGGAGAAAAGAAGCCTTGGTTTAAAAAAAAAAGTTTTTTTAGCATCGTTAACTCATTCAGTACCAGCCGATTCTGGACCAAGTCTGAAAAGACGTTTAAAACGTCTTTGGGAGTGAATGAGTTAAAAAAAATTGGCGCCTCGCCATATTGGCCATATAAAAACAGCACAAATTCCGTCACCTTTCTCACAAAAACAGAAAATATTTCCCTTTGCGATGCTGCTGCACGATGTCATCGTATCACACAAAACGTCCGCTGGTGGTCTCAAAGAACTCACTGTGCAGTCGGCGTTTTGCTTGCGTAAACGTAGAAGAGCATCGTTGGATGCGCGGTCCTTTGAAGCTTGACAATTACATCATGCTAACATCGATGCTAGCCTCCATTAGCCCACCTTGGGCGTTTTCTCAATGTATGTTAGCATTATGCTAGCGGGCTAACGTTCGATGAAGCGACATAGTTTGGTTGAACATTTTGCTGTTGAAATGCGCTATGTTGAATGAAAGATCACGTGGTCTCGAGATCGCAGATTTTCACCTATTGTGGGCGGGTCCGAAACACCCCCCCCCCAGGAAGATTGTCGTCCAAAGAAATCCGGCCAAAGCGGCCTCTCCGAACGCTCTGCTGCACTTTCAACCCCCCCCGGCACGCGATCGCTCGGCCACGGATACCGACCATTGCGCCAGTCTCTGCTCCGCCTCTTTGAGGAACCTCTGGTGGAACTTGTGGATTGGGTCATAGTTGGCCGACAGCAGGTTTCGAACAGCGGCCGGAAACGCTTCTTCATCTTTCTCTGCGACGCGTTGGAAAGACTGCGGCGGACACAAAGGAAAAGAGGAAAGGAAGGAATCGAGAGTGATTCATTGGCGTCCTAAAACGAGGTCGGCCGTGCCGCACGCTCATTTCCGCTCGGTCGCATTCCGAGCCCGGAGTCTTATCGTTTTTCTCATCGATGGGCATCCTCACCTCAGTGACGACCTGCAGTTCTTTGAGGTAGGTCCGCTCGGTGCTCAACAGTTCCTTGGCGATGAAATAGGCCTTGTCTGTGGGGAACTTCTGGACACAAAAACAACAACAACAACAACAAAAGGTGGCATGCAATCACCTGACTGACTTTCACGGAGGATTTCCGGATCACTTGAAAACAACCAGCTCGGTCCATGGAGCAAAACGAATTCACGCGACAACAAATAACGGAAAAGAAAGAACCGAGATGGCAGAAAACACAAAAACATCCAGACGTCTGTTTTCCGATCCGACAGAGAAACGGCGGGCGTGAGTGACGACAGGCATGCGGAAGTCCGCCAATAAGTGAAGGGTGGGCGTGTCAGAGGACGCTAAAGGCACGCCGCTAGCAGGTACCAGTCGCCAACGAGTGAAGGGTGAGCGTGTAAGCGGACGCTAAAGGCACGCCGCTAGCAGGTACCAGTCGCCAACGAGTGAAGGGTGAGCGTGTAAACGGACGCTAAAGGCACGCCGCTAGCAGGTACCAGTCGCCAACGAGTGAAGGGTGAGCGTGTAAACGGACGCTAAAGGCACGCCGCTAGCAGGTACCAGTCGCCAACGAGTGAAGGGTGAGCGTGTAAACGGACGCTAAAGGCACGCCGCTAGCAGGTACCAGTCGCCAAATGAGTGAAGGTGGGCGTTTAAACGGACGCTAAAGGCACGCCGCTAGCAGGTACCAGTCGCCAACGAGTGAAGGGTGAGCGTGTAAACGGACGCTAAAGGCACGCTGCTAGCAGGTACCAGTCGCCAATGAGTGAAGGGTGAGCGAGTAAACGGACGCTAAAGGCACGCCGCTAGCAGGTACCAGTCGCCAACGAGTGAAGGGTGGGCGTGTAAACGGACGCTAAAGGCACGCCGCTAGCAGGTACCAGTCGCCAACGAGTCAAGGGTGAGCGTGTAAACGGACGCTAAAGGCACGCCGCTAGCAGGTACCAGTTGCCAATGAGTGAAGGGTGGGTGTGTAAACGGAGGCTAAAGGCACGCCGCTAGCAGGTACCTGTCGCCAACGAGTGAAGGGTGGGTGCGTAAGAGGGCGCTAAAGGCACGCCGCTAGCAGGTACCAGTCGCCAATGAGTGAAGGGTGAGCGAGTAAGCGGACGCTAAAGGCACGCCGCTAGCAGGTACCAGTCGCCAACGAGTGAAGGGTGGGCGTGTAAGCGACGCTAAAGGCACGCCGCTAGCAGGTACCAGTCGCCAACGAGTGAAGGGTGAGCGTGTAAACGGACGCTAAAGGCACGCCGCTAGCAGGTACCAGTTGCCAATGAGTGAAGGGTGGGTGTGTAAACGGAGGCTAAAGGCACGCCGCTAGCAGGTACCTGTCGCCAACGAGTGAAGGGTGGGTGCGTAAGAGGACGCTAAAGGCACGCCGCTAGCAGGTACCAGTTGCCAACGAGTGAAGGGTGGGCGTGTAAACGGACGCTAAAGGCACGCCGCTAGCAGGTACCAGTCGCCAACGAGTGAAGGGTGAGCGAGTAAACGGACGCTAAAGGCACGCCGCTAGCAGGTACCAGTCGCCAACGAGTGAAGGGTGGGTGTGTAAGAGGACGCTAAAGGCACGCCGCTAGCAGGTACCAGTCGCCAACGAGTGAAGGGTGGGCGAGTAAACGGACGCTAAAGGCACGCCGCTAGCAGGTACCAGTCGCCAACGAGTGAAGGGTGAGCGTGTAAACGGACGCTAAAGGCACGCCGCTAGCAGGTACCAGTCGCCAACGAGTGAAGGGTGGGTGTGTAAACGGAGGCTAAAGGCACGCCGCTAGCAGGTACCTGTCGCCAACGAGTGAAGGGTGGGCGTGTAAACGGAGGCTAAAGGCACGCCGCTAGCAGGTACCAGTTGCCAATGAGTGAAGGGTGAGCGAGTAAACGGACGCTAAAGGCACGCCGCTAGCAGGTACCAGTCGCCAACGAGTGAAGGGTGGGTGTGTAAGAGGACGCTAAAGGCACGCCGCTAGCAGGTACCAGTCGCCAACGAGTGAAGGGTGGGCGAGTAAACGGACGCTAAAGGCACGCCGCTAGCAGGTACCAGTCGCCAACGAGTGAAGGGTGAGCGTGTAAACGGACGCTAAAGGCACGCCGCTAGCAGGTACCAGTCGCCAACGAGTGAAGGGTGGGGGTGTGTAAACGGAGGCTAAAGGCACGCCGCTAGCAGGTACCTGTCGCCAACGAGTGAAGGGTGGGCGTGTAAACGGAGGCTAAAGGCACGCCGCTAGCAGGTACCAGTTGCCAATGAGTGAAGGGTGGGTGTGTAAACGGAGGCTAAAGGCACGCCGCTAGCAGGTACCTGTCGCCAACGAGTGAAGGGTGGGTGCGTAAGAGGACGCTAAAGGCACGCCGCTAGCAGGTACCAGTCGCCAATGAGTGAAGGGTGAGCGAGTAAACGGACGCTAAAGGCACGCCGCTAGCAGGTACCAGTCGCCAACGAGTGAAGGGTGGGCGTGTAAACGGACGCTAAAGGCACGCCGCTAGCAGGTACCAGTCGCCAACGAGTGAAGGGTGAGCGTGTAAACGGACGCTAAAGGCACGCCGCTAGCAGGTACCAGTTGCCAATGAGTGAAGGGTGGGTGTGTAAACGGAGGCTAAAGGCACGCCGCTAGCAGGTACCTGTCGCCAACGAGTGAAGGGTGGGTGCGTAAGAGGACGCTAAAGGCACGCCGCTAGCAGGTACCAGTCGCCAACGAGTGAAGGGTGGGTGTGTAAACGGAGGCTAAAGGCACGCCGCTAGCAGGTACCTGTCGCCAACGAGTGAAGGGTGGGCGTGTAAACGGAGGCTAAAGGCACGCCGCTAGCAGGTACCAGTTGCCAATGAGTGAAGGGTGGGTGTGTAAACGGAGGCTAAAGGCACGCCGCTAGCAGGTACCAGTTGCCAACGAGTGAAGGGTGGGCGTGTAAACGGACGCTAAAGGCACGCCGCTAGCAGGTACCAGTCGCCAACGAGTGAAGGGTGGGCGCGTAAGAGGACGCTAAAGATTTTGTCATTTGATGCTAACTTTTCTTTTGGCGGCGACGCGGGCACCCGCAGCGGCTCCTCTCGTTGTATGTTGCGAGAGGGAAGAAAGCTGGCACCGCATCTGACAATAAAGTTGGAGTCGATACCTTCCTCCTCGCCTCCTCCTCCTCCTCGTTCCGAACGTATCCGGCGTCGCCGAGCAGGGGGCTGGCGAGAGGCGACAGCTGACTCGGGGCCACCAAGCAGACGGGAACCTCTCCGTTCAAAATGGCCTGAGCGTTCCCAGCCGGGTGCTGAACGGTCAGCGGGGGGGCCTCAGAGGCGGCGGTTCCTGTGGGGGGGGGGTGTCAGTCAGTCAGGGTAAAAGAGGGAGGGGACAGACTCGATGCTCACGGTAAATGGAGGAGACATACACGGCGTTTGGTGAGGAGGCAGGGGGGGATGTGATGCAACACAGAGTCTACTACTACTACCAAGTCGAAGCTCACTGGCAACTCGTGGACGTCCATCATCGCGACTACGACAATCCCCACCGACAGTTAAAAGCAAATTGGCAAAGAATTTGCAGAGCAGAGAAGAGCCTCGCCGATCAATGGCTGCCGTGTTAGTGCTCAGAGGGGGGAAGCGGCGCATGCGTGGTTTGCCGTGGCAAGATTGCGGCCTGACCAGACGTCACTAAACGCTACCCAAAAAAAAAAGAAGAAGCTAACTACAAAACGATGATGTCATACTTGCCCGGGCGCTAAAGTTCCAAGAGTCCGCATGCCGAGTCCGCAAGTACTTACCCGAAAGACAAGATGCAAACACAAGCAAGTCAAAAACAGGGCGGGCGGGAGCCAGCGAGCAAGGCACATGCGCAGCCGACAGACAGCAGGCAGGACGTTGTGCTTCTGGGGCAAAGGGGGGGTGGGGGGGGCTGCTTTTCAGTTCCCGTGTCCAGGTGCTGAAGGGGTAGCCAGAGAATTGCCAACGTCTGTTTCGAGGAGTCATGCACATTTTCTTTATTCCTTGATTTTTTTAAAAAAAAGTGACGCCGGTGAAGAAAAAAAAAGAGGTTACAGTGTTAAAGAGACAAGAGAGAGATGGACGAAGACAAGCCGTCAGATTTGAAATTCGCAGCCGGGAATGAGGAAAAAAAAAAGTGGCGGATGAGAAAGAAGTTACAAGAGTGGAAATTAAAAAAAAAAAAACGTATTGAGTGTGGGAGGAAATTCACCGTCAACATTTCTAAACGTTGCATCTTGACCTTTTTTGAATCTCGCAATGACTTGGCGGTTCACGGTTGAGAGTTTAGCGCGAGACAAACGGGTAGAAAAGACGAGCTAAAAAAAAACACGATGACACGAACATTCACACGAGCCAAAAGTGGCTCCGGTGATCTCCACAAAGTCCAAAATCACAAGCTGTCGTGTCACGTTCTCGCTATGGACGTACAGCAGAATATCATGAGCACAAGGTGGGGGCGGGGGGCAAAACAAAAGGACTCAACTCCAGCATGTTGCCTGTATCGGACGTCCTTCCTCGAACAACAACAATTAACTCTTTCAGTAGCAGCCAATTCTAAACCAAGTCTGAAAAGACGTCTAGAAACGTCTTTGGGAGTGAAGGAGTTCAAAACAACATTTTTTTTTCAAAAAGGAAACCCAACCCCACGTCAACAACTTCAAAGCGTGCGGCGAGGGTCAGACATGCTTTTGCGCTTCCGAGATGCACTTAATGTCACTTGACTGGTCGCCGTCTGTCACCCTTCCCCGCCGGAGTTGAGGGAAATTTTGCTTTGCCCTCGCCAGCAAACGGCTCCGAAATGTCGGGAAGAAAACGAAAGAAATAAAAGTCGAGCAAGAGGCGGCGAGGCCGAGCTTCTCGAACATTGCGCAACCGCGCGGGAGCCTTCAACCGCGAGTGACAGCGAAGAGGTCAACATGCATCGCGGGGGGGCGGGCAGAAAACAAGAAACGTGCGGGCAACGAAGGAACGTTACAAAGCATCAAGCGGCAACATTTTTGGAGGGGGTGGGAGGGGGGGGGGAGTCAGTGGGGAGGAGCCATTTTGTGAAAGGTGTCCAGGTTGGCGTTCACAAGCGTCCTTTGGAAACGGCGAAACGGGTCGCCGCTTGGGTCCGCAATTCATCGATCTCGGGTCCAAAAGGTGGGGCAGCCCTGCTTGACAGACAATCTGACAGCCCAAAGTGACCGAATCTTGAACGGAACGAGTGCGAGTCCGAATTTGGGACTCAAATTCCCACGCGGCGCAACGTGGTGCGCAAACGCTCAACTCGCACAGCACGCACGACCCCTGGCAAAAAAAAAAAAATTCAAATTGAAGCAAACGATTGTTTCGCTTCCCGTCGGAGTTCAACGACGCGAGGACCCCTCGAGCAAACGCAGCGTTGTGAAAGCGAGCAAAAGAGCTGCGATTGGCTGGCGGCCCGCATCCCGCATCCAAGCGCCCGCGTGCCGATGCCACCAGCGCTTGGCTTTCTCGCCCTTAGCACGGGGGTGTCAAACATACGGCCCGCGGGCCGGAACCGGCCCCCCCAAGGAGGTCCGATCTGGCCCGCGGGATCATTTAAAAGTAAAAAAAAAAAAATGCATTTAAGACACGGAATGAATATTTGACATAAAATGCAATTCGTAGATTATCCACTAGGGGGCACACTGTTTTGTTTTGTTCACAGTAGACAACATTGTTTTGATCGGGGAAGAAAACAGCAGTCTCAGTCTGTCACCGAGACAGACCCGATTCGTAGCACAGTACGGGATCACGCTAACGGTTCGGCCCACTTGACATCGAGCGAGCCCGTAAGTTTGACACCCCTGCCTTAGCAGCTGAAAACGCGACCTCCCGCATCCTCGCCGGCGCAAGCGTAGCGACCTTGCTCCGCCTCGCCGCCATTGGCGTCCACCAGCTTGAGACTCCCGAAGGAGAATTTGCAGCGCGCGAACGCAGGCGAGCTCGCGCCGTCGCAGTGGAGCGAATTGGCGGAGCCGACGGCGGCGCGATTGCCGAACGTGAGCGGCGGGCCGTAAGCGCCGCCGCCGCCGTCCGACTCGGAGTCGCTCGTGTCGCTGCCGCTGCTGGTGGAGCCGTCGATCATTTGAACGGGCCGGTTTCGATTGTTGCGGTCGTCCAATACGGAGCGCCGCGCCGTATTGGAACGCGGCCCAGCCGGAACCAGGAGCGGCCCACCGCGATTGCCGTTCGTGACGATCGTCCTTCGCTCCAGCGGCGCTGAGCAAGGAGTCGGAGCGCGACGCAACGCGGCGGCGCCGCTCGGGTAGACGGGCGTGGACGTGAGCCGGCTGAGCACGAACGGATCCGTGTCGGAGCGATTACGCGAGTTGTCGTGGCAACGCTTGGCCAAACGCGCGGGCGAGCCGACGGCGGGCGAGCAGACGGCGGGCGAGCAGAAGCGGCGGTGCGGCGGCACGGCGGGCGAGCCCCCGGGACGCTTACTGAAGTCGTGCCCGGCGTCGTCCCAGCGGGGGTGACCGTCGGCGAGCTCGCCGTGACCGAGCGAGTTTGTGCGGCGGTGGAAGCCGCTCGCGAGCGGGCTTTGGCCGCCCGCCCCGAAGGGTCGCGTCTCGCGACCCTGAAAGATCTCGTCGAGCAGCGTGCTATGCAGCGGCGGGCGCCCGCCATAACAACCGCCGTTGTTATTTAACAAACTGTCGTCGTCGATCTCGCGCCAAGCGTTCCCGTTCCCGACGCCGTTTCCGTTCGCCGGCGCCGTGGCTCGCCGCTGAGCCTCGGCGTCCCGCTGCGGCGTCAACCCCGGATGATTCGTGTGGTAGAAGCCATCGACGAGCCCGAACAAGCCGCCGTCGCCGGGGCCCCCCCCGCCGGAAGCGTAGCAACCCGCGCGCTTAGCGGTCTCGGCGCGGCCGCCCTTCGCGCCGTCGCATTCGCCGTCTGCGTCGCTGCAGTCTATGTACGGGATGGAAGACGTGCTGCCTTTGTTCGCCCGGCACGATGGACCTGGATTGAGGAGGCGGCCGTCCGGCGGCAAGCCCGCGCCTTTGCGCTCCCGCCCGCCATCCCAGCCGGGAGCTGCGCCGTGGTCGCGGAGGCCGTTGGCGGCGGGCGCCCGGCGGTTCCCCCGGGGCGCCGTTGGAGCCCGCTTGCCCCGCCGGGTCTGGTCGACCTTCCATCGGGACGGACGTGACACTCTGGAAAATAAAGTACAACCGATCTCAGTTTTGCTTCCGTTGCCTTTTGAAAAACGTGTTTTTAGCATGTCTTAGCATGCTACGCTATGCTTCAAGCTAACGTGTTTTTAGCATGTCTTATAGCATGCTACGCTATGCTTCAAGCTAACGTGTTTTTAGCATGTCTTAGCATGCTACGCTATGCTTCAAGCTAACGTGTTTTTAGCATGTCTTAGCATGCTACAATATGCTTCAAGCTAACGTGTTTTTAGCATGTCTTGGCATGCTACGCTATGCTTCAAGCTAACATGTTTTTAGCATGTCTTATAGCATGCTACGCTATGCTTCAAGCTAACATGTTTTTAGCATGTCTTATAGCATGCTACGCTATGCTTCAAGCTAATGTGTTTTTAGCATGTCTTGGCATGCTACGCTATGCTTCAAGCTAACGTGTTTTTAGCATGTCTTGGCATGCTACGCTATGCTTCAAGCTAACATGTTTTTAGCATGTCTTATAGCATGCTACGCTATGCTTCAAGCTAACATGTTTTTAGCATGTCTTATAGCATGCTACGCTATGCTTCAAGCTAATGTGTTTTTAGCATGTCTTGGCATGCTACGCTATGCTTCAAGCTAACGTGTTTTTAGCATGTCTTAGCATGCTACGCTATGCTTCAAGCTAACGTGTTTTTAGCATGTCTTAGCATGCTACGCTATGCTTCAAGCTAACGTGTTTTTAGCATGTCTTAGCATGCTACAATATGCTTCAAGCTAACGTGTTTTTAGCATGTCTTGGCATGCTACGCTATGCTTCAAGCTAACATGTTTTTAGCATGTCTTATAGCATGCTACGCTATGCTTCAAGCTAACATGTTTTTAGCATGTCTTATAGCATGCTACGCTATGCTTCAAGCTAATGTGTTTTTAGCATGTCTTGGCATGCTACGCTATGCTTCAAGCTAACGTGTTTTTAGCATGTCTTGGCATGCTACGCTATGCTTCAAGCTAACATGTTTTTAGCATGTCTTATAGCATGCTACGCTATGCTTCAAGCTAACATGTTTTTTGTTTGTTTGGTTTGTTTGGTTTTATTTGAACATAACATAAAACATATACAGTAATAATAAGGTAAGAGAAATCAGTCATCATTCAGCACAGTCATCATTAAAACAGTTATGTTCAAGGGAATAGGAAGAAGTAAAGAACTTATCTAGTCCTACCCCGTGTTATGTGTTTATATCTAATAAATAGTTTTTATATCAATCAGAAGAGAAAGTGAATAAGAAGATAGAAGTCTCTATTAAGGCTCATGCTTTACCCTTAGCCATGATATTTTTACTACTTTTGGTGTGTATCGGATTTATATATACACACCCTGGCACTCTTGTGTCAATTTTTTCTTGTATTCATAATGGATATTTCCATACCTTTCCCTATTTATCAACTTAGTTCTAATTTATCATTATAATTAACGTTTAGAACTTATCATTTTAACTCTGATTGATGTAGGTTGTTTGTACTATTTTTTTGAATTTGTTTTTGAACTCAGCAAGCGATTTACTCATTTTCAGGTCCGTTTGAGATTATTCCACAGATTAACACCTTTGATAGATACACTTCTTTGCTTGATGTTTGTTCTTGTTTTTAGTTTTTGAATAAGTTGGTACCTCTTAAATCATAGCTGCTTTCTCGAATTTCAAAGAACTTTAGAATGTTTTGGCAGAGCAGGTTATTGTGTGCTTTGTACATTAATTGTGCAATTTTGTAGTCAACCAGGTCATAAAATTTCATCGTATTTAATTTGATAAATAATGGATTTGTGGGTTCCGTATATTTTGATCTATTAATAATTCAATTGCTTTTTGTAGTTTTAGAATCGGGAGTGTGTTTGTTTTGCAAGCATTTCCCCATATTTCCACACAGTAGTTCATATATGGTAATAATAATGAAGAGTATAATGTGTACAAGGATCTCTTATTTAGCACTTCCTTGGTTTTGTAGAGGATCCCTATCGTTTTGGCTATTTTTCTTTTACGTTATCGATATGCGGCTTCCAACATAGTTTTGAGTCTATTATTAATCCGAGAAACTTGGTTTCATTCGCTATTTCTATCTCAATTGAGTTTACCATAATTTTAGCTTGGTGTTTGATTGGTCTTGTGCCAAAAACAATTAGCTTCGATTTTTCAGGTTAAGTGACAATTTATTTCTGTCGAACCAGTTTTTTAATTTGTTTAATTCGTTTTCTACGGTTGTCAGGAGCTGTTTCAGATTTATTCCAGAGCAGTAGAAAGTTGTATCATCAGCAAATAGGACACATTTAAATTGTTTTGTGACCTTGCAGATATCATTTATATATAGGATGAATAGTTTTGGACCAAGCACTGACCCTTGAGGAACTCCATGAGTGATTTTCAGTTGATTCGTTTTTTTATTATTGAGCTGCACATACTGATTTCTGTTTTCTAAATAACTTTTTATCCATTTATACGCTATACCTTTAGCATGTCTTATAGCATGCTACGCTATGCTTCAAGCTAATGTGTTTTTAGCATGTCTTGGCATGCTACGCTATGCTTCAAGCTAACGTGTTTTTAGCATGTCTTATAGCATGCTACGCTATGCTTCAAGCTAACGTGTTTTTAGCATGTCTTATAGCATGCTACGCTATGCTTCAAGCTAACGTGTTTTTAGCATGTCTTAGCATACTGGGCTATGCTTCACGCTAACGTGTTTTTAGCAATTCTTAGCATGCTACGCTTTGCTTCAAGCGTCAAGCTTTTTTGGGGTGGGGTGGGGGGTTTGATCGCCGGTTAATTGGAGTCTCTTACCTCCTTTGGCACTTGCGATCCGAGGGAGGAGGACCGGTGGGGCGTGCTGCTGCTGCTGCTACTGGACAGAATCTTGCTGTGCTTCCTGACGAGGGTCCACAAAATAAAAATAAAAATTCAGCCCAAAAAGTGAAACAACAGCCTCCCTCACCTTTCAAAGGGAACCTTTTTGAGCTCGGCGTCTTTCACGTAATCGATGATCTGCTTCTGGGTGCGACCGCTGTAACGAGAGGGCACCAAAGGACAACGTTGGAAGAGAAATCGAAGGTGGAATCCACGACGATCAGCCAGTCCAAAAACCGGGGGAATGCTTTTTTTCTTTACACGGCGTTTGCTTCCAAAATGGAGAACCTGCCTGAAGCGGAATGAGGATCCTCTGGTGAAGAGGATGGGCTTGGGTTTGGGCTTGGGCTCCTCGAAGAGCCGAAAGAAGGCGTGGTACTCCACGCAGATCTTCCAGAAGATCTTGCAGCAGTCCCTGCTGGCCATGGCAAACTCCAGTGTGTCGTGGTGACCACTTTGCTGCGAGAAGAAGAAGAAGGAGAAGAAGGCGTAAGGAGAGCGGGAGCGAAAAAGCGGCGGAAGCGGGTTGGGGGGCACTTACAGCGGGGTCACCTCTCAGCTTGATCAGAAACCGTTTGCGTTTGAAGCTGAGTTTGCGAATCTTCGACCAGTTGAAGGCATTTATTTTGGTGTAGCCCTGAAAGGAAAACGGACGCGCAGGCGCAGGATCAGGGACACGTAAAAAACAAAAACAGAACAACAACTCTAATTCTTCTGTAACATTTTAACATCCAATCTTTTCTCTCCCTCACCCCCAACGCTGACCGACTGAGAAGTCCTTCGATACTGAAAATCAACTTCCATCATGTCTTGGTCTGTCACTTTTGTTTTTTTTTTTTTTTTTTCTTTCAAGTTTGCCACCATTTTCCAAAATGGCCGCCCATCACTCCTGGACTGTCGGACCTTTTTGGAGCTCTCTTCTTGGCACGCTATTTCGAAATTGGAGCGGCAAACTTACAACTTTTTATTCTTTGGCTTTTGACTCCGCCTGAGACTTCGTTTTTTTGTTGTATGAATTCGTTTGGCTCCACAAAGAGCATTTTTGTCGACAGCGGCGGTTTTAGAAATACACTCGAGTCGAGTCGATCACGACAACAACGGTCCGGCTTGTCACTCAATAGCAATTGGTGGGTGCAAGAGGGGGCGTCATCGAGGTGACGTCGCAGCCGTTTCCCAACATGGCGCCTTGCATTCAAATCTACTCGGGGGCGGGGAGGGGTTGGGGGGGAGATCGCGGGCCCGCCGTTTTGCCGGAAACAAGACGAGCCACAGAGATCGGAACGCCGGCTATTTGTCAAACGTGATCAGAGCATCCCGCGGTCAAACGTTCTTCAGAGCTTTGCACGACGTTACCTGGAAGACGAGCACGCCGGTGTGCGCCACGGCCAAGCTGAGCTTGGTCCCCTCGCGGTCCTTCGCCGGGTGGAGGCGAACGCCGTACATTTCAAGCCGCCGGGCGATTTCCAGGAGCTGGTAGTCCGACTCTGCGGGGTCTGTCCGCTGGGGGGAGAAGGGAGGGGAGGGGAGGGAGGGGGCGTCACTCAAGACACCGAACCTCGTGCTCATGGAAGCAGACGGCTGAGCGTTGAAACGGCGGCGCGCTTTAAAAAATGCGTGCAGACGGCGCTGACGGCCGTGTTTGCCATGAAAATCGGAAAAAAAAATGTCTCCCTGTTTCCGGTATACGCCGCTGAATTGCCCACTTCCTTCCTGCATCGGCTGAGGGATTGGGGCGAGGGGGAGGGGGTGCTTCGGGTTTCAGTGTTTATCTGCGGCGCTTCGCACTTGGAAATGACGTGGATATGCAAACAGTGGGGAATAAAAAACGCGCGCATGTTCTCCCGGGCGCGTGTTTGCGGATGGGGGGGGGGGGCAACAAACGGATGTGCGCGGAGGCCAAGGGAGCGCGGCAAAAATGCAAGTTGAGTTGGGGCGGGAGGTCAGGGGGGGGGACGTTTCTGTGCTGCTGCCAGCTCCCAAAAAGGTGTGTGGGGGGGGCATGGGGGCTGCACAGAAATTGGTGTCGACAGAAAATAAAAGCCAGGATCTTGTAGGGCGAGAGACGCTACCGTGGCGCGCACGCACGAACGAGAACCGCGTGAGCAGCTGCTCCGAGCTGTTTGGAGAAAAACGAAAACGCCAAAAAGGTGGTGAACCCTTTCATCGTAAAAAGTCGCGGTCGGCGCCTTTTTACGCCCTGCATGCGTCTGTTGACAGAGAGACGGAAATCCGCCTGCAGGTTCAGGATTGCGAGCGGGTGTGCCGTGCGCCAGATGGCAATCTGGCGGCGGACGTCTGCGTTTGCGGCCTTCCGGAACCGAGATCCTTGAATACTAGGCTCAAATAGACTCAAAACAACTCAAACAACACTTGAACGTGTTCATAAGAGTCTTGGAAATAAAATTTATATCAACCAATCAGCGCCGACGCAACCGACATCACACACGACAACGGCTAAGCTAAGCTAAGCTAGCCGCGACGACGCTCGAAGTGGGACGGACACGTTTTTCTGCCAATCTGTGCGTTTCCCTTTTCGTCCAAATCGATTTTTTGACGACAACAACCGTCTTGTCCACGGCGTCTTTTCTTCGTCCCGCTGGGGTTTAGCGAGTGTGTTTAGCAAGAGACCAAAATCTCTTTCCGTTACTCGTGTTAGCGTCTCAACACGGCTACGCTCGTGAAAGCAAAACAACCAACTCAAACGCGTCTTCGTTCAATGTTGTCAACTCGTATCCGGATTAATTTGAGGCAAATTTCCTCAATTCTGCGGAGAGATTTTCACAAAAATTGGAAAAACCCGGAATACCGGGAAAATCCGGACGACTTTCATCTCTGGTAACAAAGCCCCACGCCCTACACATTTGGTATCATTGGAAAGCACCGAATGTCCTCTTTAGAGTAACAAAAGGAGTTCATGCAATTGGATGCACTGGGTGGGAGATATTTAGGGTCAGTAGTTTGAACTACCGGTAGTCAGGCGGATACGTAAATAAATACACCGTTTCTCGGCCGTAGCCTTTTTTCTTATTTTCGACAGAATGAGGACGTCATTTATTGACACCGACATATCGCGGTCGGCCATTTTGGCACGTGAATTTGCTCCCTTGTGCAACGTTATGACGTCGTATGATACCCAGTTTCCATTTTCACGTATCGAGTCTAGATTGAAACCATTTTGCCCCGACCGTATGATTGGATCCAGGAAATAACGAGACATTTTTAAAAGTCCTTGCACGTGGTGTATCGTTGCTAGATTTGAACAAAAGCTTCCGTTCCCAATGCGACCAAAATTGGTCCGTTCACTTCCATTGACATCAGCGCAGTTGCAACGGTTCAAAAAAGGGGAAGCAATGAGGACACAAATGGGCGGCGGCATTGAGGCCTCGAAAGCTAAAGCTACAGTCGCGCGTGAGAACTCACGCGTGTTTGCGGTGGCAGTCGGTGATCTTGTCCCGGATGGCGTCTTGGTCTGGCAGGTATTTATTGTGGAGGAGATGCTGCCAGCTCTGGGTCTCATCAAAGTCTCCAATCTCGGCTGAATTGGGGGGGGCAACAAGGGACAGAATGAGAGAGGTGAGTGGCAAAGGCAGAGTGGAACAACGCACAGCGCGAGAACGCGTTTCATTTCGCCGCCAATCCGGCATCAGAGATGCAAACTGCCGATCAGCCGATCCTCCATCAAGCGTCTCCAGTTGGTCCCGAATGCTGCGGCAAAGCCTCTGGTTGGTCCATCGCGCCGACTCGGAATGGCTTCACTGGCACTTTTTCGATTTTTTTTTCCCCGTTTGATTTGCTTTCAAATCTTCAAAACTCATTTTTCTTCTTTGGCTTTTGACTCAACACGAGACTTTGATTTTTTTTTGTCGGATTGCCGCCGAGTGTAGCAGGTCCGAGTTCGCCTCGATGGTCGCGCGAGACGTAATTGGGAACGTTCGCTCTTTTAAGTCCTTGTCGCTCATGTGCTTCGTCCCGACATTTGCCAAAGCAAACAAAGGCGCGTTGTGGTTAGCCAAACGGCGCTTTTGGCGCGCTCCCCTTGCGTTGGGCCGTCGGCGTGCCTCCGCCGTCGCCGTCGGCGAGCGTCACACATCGACGCGGCGACGCCCCTCGCTCTTACACTGGACGATGTGGGAGACCATCAGGGCGGCGCTGGAGTCATTACAGATGAGGTGACCGCAGGCCAGGTCGCGCTTGATCTGCAGCGCAAACAGGTACCTGGAGGCAAGCAGACGCCGACGCAAAGGAGGGAAAGTCAGAATGCGGCGCTTTCAGAAAAACCTCAGATGAGAAATCTGCCCCACAAAAATGTCCACTTTCAAATGAGTGACCATCGCCAGGATATGCCCCCCCCCCCAACCGGTTTATGTCTGACGATATTTTCAGGGACCGGCATTTAACTCATTCAGTAGCAGCCAATTCTAAACCAAGTCTGAAATGACGTATAAAAACGTCTTTGGGAGTGAATGAGTTACGGTGTGGCGGATTAATACAACAAAATAATACGATATGAGCTGCATGAAAACAGTGTTTTCGAAATGTAATAATAAACACGAGGAGCGTCTCATCTGGCCGCAACACTCTCTATCGCTATGCTAACGTTGAATGCCTTCAAAATGCGATACAAGGCAAATTCAAAGTGCATGAAAATGACGACTCGCCACAGCCCCCGAGCTTGACAAGGACACCTCAAGTGTGTGCTTTATGTCTGCTTTGTCATTTTGTTTGAGTCGCCGTTGCTGCAGAAACACCCCCCCCCCGCCTCACACAGCTAGCACGTCGGAAATAGCAACAGTGCTATCGTGGCGATCTCACGAGTATTCAGCCACAACTTGAATCCAGTTGCCTCGAACGTACTTTTACAGGGATGGCAACACAGATTTGGAATTTCATTCTCGACATTTGAGTCCATGTCTAGGATTGAAGACTCCTGATCTTTCCTCCAAAATCTCCTCATTCCGCTCAAAACGATCCCAAAACAATCAATTTGCGAGACCAACAGGCTGCCATGAATCAGGTCCAAAAAATATGTTCCATGCAATTTGATTGGTCCAATCGCTCGTAATTAACCAATCGCCGGGCCGTATACAATCGAGCGAAGACTTGCGCAACAAATAATGCTTGCAGTGATCCGATTGGTTGAAGCTTTCATACACGTCCAATCGCAGGGCTGTTCACAATCGGAAGATGGAAAGACTGATCGGGAGAGCTCGTGAAAACTCCACGATAAGGTACCTGACCCCCCCCCCCCTAAAAAACGGATTTAGATGATTGACAAAAATGATCAATTTAAGAAATAAAACGGCGGATTTCGCGTATCCGCGGAAAATTGCCATCCCTGCTTTTAAGGCGGCCGTCATTTGCGATCTCCAGCAGTTTTTTTTTACTCATTTTGCGAGCCCCGGCGTTTTGTTTTTAGCGTAATCGGGGGTCACGTGACGGAGAAGCGTGGCTTGACGCGTGTCAAGCGTGACACAGGCGGACGGATGCAACGGAGAATCCGGTCATTTTTCAAAATAAAACATCTTCGTATTGCGAAATAAAACCGGTAAGGCAAGTTCTTTCTGTGCGGCCCGGTACCAAATGCCCCGCGGCCCGGTACTGGTCCGCGGACCGGCGGTTGGGGGACCCCTGCTGTGTGGAGTCGCTACGGTGTATTCGGGGGTGTGACAGAATCCTCATTCACGCCAACAAAGTTGGAGAAAGACGCAAAAAGTGGGTCGGGCGGAACGAGGAGAACATTTCCTGCCCGCCCGCTGCTGAAAACAGCCGGCCCAGAATGCGTTTCAAACCTACTGAGTCAGCTCCTCCATGATCTGCGTGTGGTCGGGAGGGAAGAACTTGACCACAAAGCGGAGAATGGTGTTCTTCGGCCCTGGAATGACAGAGAGGGAGACAAAAACAGAAGCATTGGCAGCGCAGGCTAAGGCAGAACGCCGAGCTCGATCGTGTCGCAATAGAAGCCCGCGACCCGCGGCGATTTTATGGAGCTTTCGCGCGTTACCGTGGGTTACCATTCCTTGGACTCAGAACACGCCGGCCTGTTTTTTTTTTCTCCAAGCGGGAGAGCCGGCCTGAGCCCGTCGTCAAGGGTGACGGGACGGGACTTTGGCATCTTTTTTTTTTTTTCCGTTCACGTTCTCACCACCACCACGCCGCTTTTGCACGCCAGCGCGAGCGGCGTACGATCGATCGGCTTACCGGAAACACACCCGCTCCCTCGATGGGTGGGGTAAGATCTGATCAAAGCCACTGCTGCCCTCTAGTGGTGATTTATCATACTGAAATTAATCCCACGGCCTTGAAACGGACTGCGGAGTTCTTCTTCTTCTTCTTTTGAATTTAAATTTTTTAACTTATTTTCCCGTTTGGACATTCAGCAAAATGAGAGTCCGAGGCATTTCATGTCACGTACGTGGGATCTGCTTCATCGTCGGCTTCAGCAGGTCCAGCCACACCTGCGTGAAGGGCGGAGTGCAACGTCGGGGTCAAAGTTGCCAGCGGCATGCTTTGAAAATTTGCGATGTCATGCGCGGCAGCTCACCGTCATCCTGCGCTGGTCCTGGTACTCCAGCCCAAAGTAGTCGCCCTCCGCCAGGTTGAGATGGACGCAAATGAGGTCAAACAGCACTTTGCCGGGGGAGCGTTGCTGGAAGGGAGATCAAATGAAGGAGCCGGGTGAACTTGCGGCTTGAGGTTCGCGAGGGCGGGGAGCGCCGATGTTGAGGAGGAGGATGTCTTTTGTGTGTGTGTGTGTGTGTGTGTGTGAGGGTCTAATTAGATGGTTGACATCAGAACGAGGCGGCAAGTCTGGATGCCCCCCCGACCAACGACAAGCAGCTGACCCTGAACCCGACTGACAAGTGCAGGCTTGAGTTTTACTGCGAGTTGCTCATCCAGTGGTCTCGGCCGTGCTCTGGCATACGAGCGATGCCAAAACACACGCAGCTGTGGCACCAAACCTTCAATTAGCCAGCGCCGGGGGGGGGTTTTCCGGTCATACTGGGGCTGGGCAGAGAACCACAAGCACAGAGACTTAAAAGAAATATTTGATTGTCTAAAAAAAAAAACATCAGGTGCTTGTATGGGTCATGTGACTTGATGCCCACGAGCAAGGGGGGAAAAAAAACCTCATCAATCAATACTAAGCAAACATTTTTTGGAGAGCTTCTCCATCACGTAGAAAAAGGCCAGACGATGAGACACAACACAGTGATCCCTCGCTATTTCGCGGTTGTTTATGCGGCTTCGGTGCATCGCGGAAGTCCACGGAAGGTCCACGTGGGGCACGTGTTTGTGTGTGCGTGTGCGCGCATGGGAGGAGATGAATGTATGTGTGTTGCTGAGAGAAAGAGAGAGAGAGAGCAAAAGCAGGTCTCTCTATCCTTAATTGTTTAAACAACCTTAATTGACTGGTCATAAACACGTCTGCTGCATGCCAGCGGGATCGCTGGCTTGTGTGTGTGTGCACGCGTGTGAGTGTGTGTGCTTGTGTGTTAGCGCGCAAAGGCCCACGTGGGGCAATTAAAAAAAAAAATGTTAATTGGTCGCTACTTCGCGGATTTTCGTTTATCGCGGGTGGTTTTGGTCCCCATGGACCGCGATAAACGAGGGATTACTGCTTTCGCAGTCTTACTTCCACTCTGGGATTCTCACTGCAGGTTATTCCCATGCAAGGGGAAGCGGCAGGGCGGCAAACGAGACAATCTGCTTCAGCGGGTGTAGTTATGTTCTGGATTTCAAATCAAGGCAGAATCACCCCCGCGCGCGCACCGAGTTAGCCTCGCGACGGCCACGGGTGGGCTGGAGGCTACCTCAGATGTCTTCAGGCAAGAGGTTTTGGAATGGAGGAGGAAAAGGGAGAAAAAAAACCCCGCAACACCCGAGTACAGCGATTGAATGTCTCCGAAGATCCCCAGCAAAGAAGAATCGGCGTGGCAAAAGGAGTGAGCCGAGTGGAACGCCATCTGGCTAGCGTCTGCGTGTGTGTGTGTGTGTGTGTGTGTGGGCCTCCTGAATAGACAAATCCGCCCACAGGCGCTGACAGGCAGGCACTGCCGCAATGGTGGGCGCTGAGCACCACCGGACTGCTGAGTCAGACAGAGAAAATTCTTTTCTTCGGGAGAAGGACAAAAAAAAATGGATGACATGAAACCTGGGTGTGTTGGGGATGCCCGACAGCCGGATGCCGTCCAAAACAAAAAACAAAAAAAAAAAGCCTGTGATTAGCCTCCTGAACATTGTCACCGTCAGAAGACGAAGCGTAACCACGGCTGATGACAGGATGCCGTTTGTGTTGGTGCAACCCAAAGCGTGGCCTCGTCACCAGAAGAGCTGGAATGCGTCGGCCAGACATAGTTGACGCGCGATACGAGATGCTAATCAGTGGCGGGTGCTGGTCTGTCAAGGAGGGGGAAAGCCCAATTTCGGCCTGCGTCATAAAACGTGTCCGTTTATTTCGACCTGAATTCTACTCTCCGTCCCTTTTCAAAAAAAAAAAAAAAAGATCCGTGATGTGTGAACTACAGAAATCAAAGATGAATCTGTCGCTAATCCGTTTTCAGCAAAGAGAGTGTCGCTAAAATGATGACAAGAAGTCTCCCGTTCGACTCGGAACAGAATGAAAATGCTCCCGCGGATGTTTCCGACAAAAGATCGCTGGTTGGCTCGTTTCGCTGTCAATCAAAAAGAGATTCCGCCTCAGACAGATCAACCGATCATCATGCAGGAAAGGCTCACGGCAGCCTTCTTCCAAACAGAAACTTGAAATCAGGCAACAACTGCCCATCAAATCATCATTTTATCGGACGAGAGAGTCGTCGAGGTGAAGAGGGGTTCAAATGTCTTGGGGCGGGGGGTGTTTTCCTTCTCCAAATAGTATTTGGGATTATTTCTCGGCATTTACGAATCATCATTATTATATTCATCGAAAGATGCTTACAAGTTGGTGTTAAAGTGCTCATGATATTCTGAGACACACACCCCCACACACACACACACACACACACACACACACACACACACACACACACACACACACACACACACTTATGCCGGTCCTCACAATGTCAGAAGTACAAGAACACACCCACACACACCCACATGCACACGCACACACACACACGCACACACGCACACCTTATGCCGGTCCTCACAATGTCAGAAGTACAAGAACACACCCACACACGCACACACACACACACACACACACACCCAAGCACACACACACACACCCACACGCACACGCACACGCACACACACACACACACACACACACACACACACACACACACACACACACACACACACACACACACACACACCGTATGCCAGTCCTCACAATGCCAGAAGTACAAGAACACACCCACACACACACACACCTTATGCTGGTCCTCACAATGTCAGAAGTACAAGAACATCCCCACACACACACACCTTATGCCGGTCCTCACAATGTCAGAAGTACAAGAACACCCCCACACACACACACACACCTTATGCCGGTCCTCACAATGTCAGAAGTACAAGAACACACCCACACACACACACACACACCTTATGCTGGTCCTCACAATGTCAGAAGTACAAGAACACACCCACACACACCCACACGCACACACACCTTATGCCGGTCCTCACAATGTCAGAAGTACAAGAACACCCCCCCACACACACACACCTTATGCCGGTCCTCACAATGTCAGAAGTACAAGAACACACCCACACACACCCACACGCACACACACACACACACACACCTTATGCCGGTCCTCACAATGTCAGAAGTACAAGAACACACCCACACACACACACACCTTATGCTGGTCCTCACAATGTCAGAAGTACAAGAACACACCCACACACACCCACACCCACACGCGCACACACACACACACACACACACCCACACGAGCGTTCCTTCACCGATGTGATGTTTTAACCACGAGCGGATCCCTTGTGTTGTATGCAGGATTAGCCAGGATTACGCAACGATTAACCAGTGGAAGTCGGATCCCCCCGTTCCGACTCTGAAGCTGGCGGGCCGCGCTCCAGGCAGGGGGTTGAGGTTCGATGCGAGCTGAAGCGGGACCCGTAGCATACTACGGTGGGAGTAATTCGAGAGCTGCAGACGCAGGCGGGGCCTCGATAGCCGTCTGGCCACGTGCCCGCAAAAGGCATCATACAAAACATCCGGGACCAGAATACCCAGATTCCGCCGTCAAAATCTCCTTCCGGCCCCCTTGTCCAACAAGTAGTTCAAAGGGAGGGCAAAAAGATCACGTTTCCATCCCGTCCGCGGCCATTTCGGTGGCGTTTTCGCCAAGTGACTCATGCGGCTTTTTGCAGCAGACAAATTATAGTCATCCCGCTCGAGGAGGCTGCAGAAAACACGTGCGGCGAGAGGCCAGGCTGCCTCCGCGCAGCAAGACCGTTTTGTTTTGCCCCGCCGTGAAGAACGCTGATCCCCCAAAACCCCGACCCGCTTCACGCGAGCTGCGCCACAAATGTCAGAAAAGCCAGATTTTCAAACCTGAACCAACGTGGGCCAGGCGAGCGACCGGCACGTCGACAAAGAGATCCCAAAAGGGGACCCCAAAAATTGGAGACTCCAGACAAGGACTGCGTAACAAACAAAAGTTTAATACGAAAAAAAAATAATAATAATAATAATTAAAAAATTGCACGGACAAAGCAGTAACATAAAGTGCCGGTCAAAACAAGGACCAGGGAACACAAAAACTCAACGAGAACCAAAAGCGAGGGAACGAAAACAAAACCAATGGTACCGAGAGATCAATCGAGAATACGACGAGATCTGTAGCAAAGGTCGACGAGCAAGGCAAGCAGCGAGGCAAAACAATCGGCAAACGGTTTGTGGCTCCAAAAATACAGAGTTCCCTAATTGCAAGATTGGCAGCAAGGTGTGCAACCGGCAAGACCGCCCAGGCTGCCACCCGCTGGCCAGGCCAAGAACTGCACCGAAGCGACTCACGCAGCCTGGCCGGAAGATGGCCTGCCTGCGTGCGTGCGATTGCTCGAAAAAGGAAGCTTTGGGAGTCTGTCAGAAAGTGCTGCGGGAGTTTGGAACGGGATTTTTGGGTGCCTTTCGAAATGCCGCAAAAGGAGATTTGGAAACGTGCGGCGCACCGTCATGTGCGCAACTCGCAGGGATCTGCGCAGATGGAAACCAGATGGGTGAGACGGGCGAGGAGAATCCTTTGAGGAAGAAGAAAACTGAATTAAAAATCAAAAGAATAAAAACTAGCGTAGCATCTCCAATGCTACTCTTCCTTGGGTCCACACACACACACACACACACACACACACACACACACACACACACACACAGGTCAAACTGGGCAATCTGCATGACGATGCACCACAAAATTAAAAACAAAGACAAAAAAAATATTTTTAGTCCATAATTGTGTGTGTGGGGGGGGTGGCATATAGCCAGACAGCTGAAAGAAGGCTCCTCCTTCCTCATCTGTCTACCAATCGCAGTCTCCGGCTCAGATTAGGTTAAACGGCTTAACCCCCCCCCGCCGGCAAGACGTCCAAGTCGCATCCTCGACCGCACGAGCAGATTCGAAAGAACTCGAATCAGCCGAACTCAACTCGAGTGCATTTCCAGAGCACTCGAAAGCAACCGCCGCGGCCTACAAAGCGCCGCACGTGGAGCGTGCGACAAACAAACCATGAAAACAATCCGTTTTCATCAAGACTGTAGAACGGCACAAAAAAGTCTCACGCGGAATCCAAAGCCAAATTCGCCTCGGGGGGGGCGGATGTGCGCGGTGAATGCCCTCGCTCGCTCTTTGAGCCAAATTTCTCTATTCCTCCACGACAGCGAGCGGAACAGCACCCCCCCTTCGGGCCCCCTCCCGCTTCCCTTTCACTCTGTGGCTCCCCGAGTCCATCTCGCCTTCATTGCTCTTCTCACCGCATTTGTGCTTTTGGAGAGGACGGCTCATTCCTTCAACCCAGCACGTCCCGATACTTCCACGTGGCTCTCTTGTGCAAAAAAAAAAAGCACCGGATTGAACGGAAGCCGTCACGGGGGGGCGGGGATCGCTGTCGGGTCCTCCGCTTTCACGGAAGGCTGCGACCGCAGGAATGAGGCAGCCCGTGCCGACTGTTGCGTAACACGGAGCCGTTTGCGTGCGGGATGCGGGCATGCGGCGTCCATTTTGGGACGAGCCACTGAAGGCCCAGACTGGTCAGACTCGATTGCTGCACGCGCTGTAACGCACGAGGTTATTTCTTAGGACCGGCAAAGTGGTGCCGTTGCTAACGCCAGCTTCTTCCATTTTGGGCAGTGGGCTAAGGTCAAGCCAGCCCCTCCTTTTTTCCCCCCCGGAGCATTTCGTCACATCCCGGCTGGAATACCGTCATGCACTTGCCAATCCTCCATTCCAGTTGCTCCAGAATGCCGCCGCTCGCCTCTTGACTGGTTCTCTTATAAAGAGGGAGCGCATCGTTGCTCCTCTGGCATCCCTTCACTGGCTCTGAATACATTTCAGAGTTCTTCTGAAGATCCTCTGATTTGTTTTCCAATCTTCAAATGGCCTGGCCCCGCCTTACCTCTCTCTGAGCTCGACCGCCCCCGGCCTCGGGTCTGCTCACCGGACACGACGAGAGGTAGCGAGAACTAAGCTCAGAGGGGACGGAGCCTTTTCCGTTGCCGTTCCCTCTCTTTGGAATGAAGCCCCTGCGTATATTATACAGTGATACCTCGTCTCATGAACTAAAGCTTTAGCTCACAAACTTTTCGCCTCAAGAACATTCAATTCGCGAGCATATATAGTCTCTGCTGACGAACTGGTTTTCGGCGGACGAAGCAAACCAAGCGGTCCAACAGCGCCCCCTGTGGCGGCCGCGAGAAACTGGCGCACGCTCACGCCGTCCCAGTTCGTCAAACCCCTTTCTTTGAATGCGGACGTGGTTTGTGTTTGCTCTATATATATATATATATATATATATATATATATATATAATTTGACATTTACAAAATTAAAACTAATGATTTCGTATAACGCAACAGGGGGTTTCATTGTATGGGGGGCAGGAGAATGGGAATTGTGTTAATGCATGAACATTTTTTCACATAAGGGGGTATTTTTGCCCATGTAGGTTTCGTTCTAGAGGAGTTTCACTGTAGTACTATCATATTGTACATTATAAAATAAATTGGGGTCAAAAAATAAATCAATAGAATGTAAAGAATGAAAACATTTGGGCATCGTGATTAATTCATGACGACTGTGCGACTACTTGAGGTGTGCTCACCTTGGCCACCATGGGGCAGTATGCGAAAGGCATCTATATATATATATTTTTTTTTTTAATTAGATTTTTTTTAAACAAAAATCTTATTGCAGGAATAAAGGCCCCTTTTCCAGACTAACCAACATGTATGTAGTGCATGGAGCATCTATACTGTGTTTTATAATGCAAACTATCGTTATGATTTCATGGCCCTGTGGCCAGGAAGGAAAGTGTGGATAGTCTGTGTTGCCAAAACGCGAGTGCAGTGAGCAAATGGGGCAATCAAACACTGTCAAACGCTTTGAGAATATCCGTGCTCTCCTTTATTCTTTTGGCCCATTACTCTCATTTTGGCAATCCTGCTTCTTCTTAACTCTGAAAAGTATGTTTCTCATAAAAAAGGAAGTGAGTGCGTTGGATTTACAGAATCCTAATTTGAGCCGGGAAACCCCCCCGCCGGATGTCCAGTAACTGGGGACTCCGATATCTTTGGTCCCTGGGGGGCGGCAGGCGAGATGAAGTGATGTTGCGTATGCTGCACTCTTCTCCCCCCCTTAATCCTCTCCCCGTTGTCACCTATCACGATTTGATCTCTTTTGCTCCACCCACCCGAGATCAAAAAGCCACAATCCAATCATGCAACAAAAAACACCCACACAGTAATCTTGTTGCTCCTGAGCACGCACACCCGCCTTGGTCTTGAAAGCCGCTGGCGTCCACCAACGATGTCAGTCATGATGAGGACGTATCGGAGAGTCATATGGAGGGGAGGGGGAGTGCGCGGGGGGTAATAAGGTCAGGCAAGATTGCCGCATGAGAAGAAATGATTGACTAATTCGAGACCTGTGGTTGAGAAAGGACCCAATGTCAGCCATACTGGGAGTCTCGGAGGCTGGGGGGGGCATTGCGCAAAGCCATAGACTTCACTGCTCCCCAGGGAAGATGATGAAAATGCTGCGAGCCAACGTACGATGCCTTCACCGATGGCCGGCGCTACTCGGCAGCCTTCCTCACTATACGTCCACGTTCGAATGACGCAATTGAGTGTCGGAATTTCCCCGAGTTGAAATAAATGTCAGGCTGCATCGTTGAGTCGATGTCACGATGATCGCCCCCGGGCAGCCTCTCTGAGGTTATGTCAGCAATACTATACAGCGGTGCCTTGAAATACAACTTGCATTGAAATGAATGGAAAAGTCAAGTCATCCGTTTGTCACCCCTCCCAAAAAAAAAAAAAAAAAAAAAAACCCACTACAGTGAAACTCCTCTACAACGAAATCATGTTTGCGGCAAGAAATTTTTCACAACAGAGGTTGTGTTGCAAATTTGCTCTCGAAGGCTAAAAACCTTACGCTATTAGCGTATTCCACGAAGCGTCCCGTGGCTCGACGAACATTCAAATAAACGAACGTTTCCTCGAATGCTTGACTTGTTATCATGCTAAAAACAGCCACGGGACGCTTCGTAGTCCTCGATGGCCCAGTTAGCTCTCGAAGGCTAAAAACCTTACGCTAATTAGCGCTCCAGTTAGCGTTAAACCAGTGCGGTGGTTGCTGTTGCCGTTTCCGAATGAACCAGTAGAGGTCGCTGTTGGATAAGACTTCGTTGTAGTGAATGTCTTGGCGAGGCTGGAGCAGAGAAAATGATTTCGTATAACGCAACAGGGGGTTTCGTTGTATGGGGGGGGCAGGAGAATGGGAATTGTGTTAATGCATGAACATTTTTTCACATAAGGGGGTATTTTCACCCATGTAGGTTTCGTTCTAGAGGAGTTTCACTGTAGTACTATCATATTGTACATTATAAAATAAATTGGGGTCAAAAAAATAAATCAATAGAATGTAAAGAATGGAAACATTTGGGCATCGTGATAAATTCATGAGGACTGTGCGACTACTTGAGGTGTGCTCACCTTGGCCACCATGGGGCAGTATGCGAAAGGCATCTGAGTAAACACGAAGACAGTCACCATTCCTCAGTAAAGCCGCATTAATATTCGTCACTTTCCCACGACGGGCACCTGTATTGTTACATTGACGGTCTCTACGTCTTGCTCCACCATTTGTGTTCCAACGTCTGGTTGCGGCTGCAACGGCGCGACACCAATACTGTCCGTTAGCCCGTCTGTGGCGTTTTGCATTGTTGTTTGTGAGCGTAAAGATGACTTTCCGAAGCCGAAGCTACGTGGGTGCATGAAATACGCACATTTAATTCTTTATTTGATGTTTAGTTTGACCATAAACTTCAACTGGGAGCAGCAAACCGCCGCGCCCGAAAGACACGGCTCACGGACAAAAGGGACAGATCAGACGGGCCAAAAGGTCAAAGGTCGACGCTCCAATCGCTCAAGAGAGATCGGAAGGAACCGCGAGCGCCGCAGACTTTGCTCACCGATATCTGGAAGACTTCCTGTGTGTCGTCCAACATCTGCACCCTGAGAGAGACTTTCCTCCCCGGCGCCTGCGTCGGCGGCCGCAGGCCGGGCTCCAGGGTGGACACCCCGAAGCTCTCGGGGGCGCCCAGCCTATGGCCGGCGGCGGAGGCTCCGTCAGCTGGCTCGACCATGGCGGAGCTGCTGGCGCCCGCTCTCGATCCGTTCCCGTCTGCTGGAGAAAGAGAAGGACGGGATGTGATTGGTCTCCCAACGGCTGTGACCTCTCCAGTCAGTTATATGGGTCGGTTTTGGGAGGGGGGGGGGGGGTTTGTATTTGAGCTCTTGAAAAAGCAGGCACATTCCACTTGGGCATTTCCATTCTTGGGGCCCCTCACTCTAAATGAACGGCATTTGCGTGGGGGGATGGGGGGTCGAGCGCGTCCAACTGACACACGCGGGCGAGATCGATGGCGTTTTCCCGCACAAGCCGACCGGTCCGGGCTTGTCAAAGCGTCACGAGTGGGGCAGATGAGACACGGTCTGGGAATACACAAACGCACAATCCCCAACACACACACACGCACACACACACACACACGCACACGCACACATACGATAAACCTCCGCCTCAGACAATAAATATCCTCTCAGACGGTCGGTGACATCACATCTGAGGAATGTTTTAGAAGGTAATTCCAACACACACACGCACGCACACACACACATTTTCAGCCCCCAGTTCTCTGGGGGGGGGGCAAAAAACCAACAAAAGACAAACAAAAGAACGTATTTTTGTCTCTTCCTCCTCCGAGGTTCCATTTGGTGCCGTGCAAAATGGTAAGGCGTAGAAAAAAACGTTGTGTGTTTCCGGTAACCCGACCAACCGAGAATTTCTACCTGGAAAAAAAAACTTTACGGTCGGCATTTTTTTTCAAACCTTTTACATTTTTGTGTAATAATAATAATAATAATAGTACATTTCATTTACAAGCGCCTTTCAAAACACTCGCGGACGCTTTACAATCAAAACAAGAGCAATCAAACCACAGACAAAATTATAAATCATAAAAGGAAAGATGAATTTAGGGCGTTCACATCGTGGGGGGGCGAACGGAAATGTCGTACGCGACACTTCACGCCATCTTTTGTTGCGCAACTTTTTGAGGGAAATTGCGATCTCCAGACTGGCCGTTTCGGCTTCCGTCACGGACGCCGATGGGATTTCGATTGGGCCTCTTCATATTGGTCCGGTCTAGTTTTTGGTATTTGCTGCGTGTTTCCTTCTTTGAGCCCGCGACTCGCAAGTGCGAGCCAGCTTTCTGACACTGGGCAGGATATTTCGCCCCAGAATGCCTTGAGAATTCATCACAACCAAAATAGATTCAAGACAGACATCCCCCGCCCCCCCCTCCCCCGCCCCCCTCACCCCTCGCCGGATTTAGAAGAGCAGCCTTAGGACAGAGCCGGGCCTTCACTTTGCTTCACAGTTCGCGCTGTGTTGTTTTCTTCAAACGCGACGCACGAGTGAATGTGTTCGAAGCCTTTTTGGAAAGAAAGCCGCAGTGCCGACCCCAATTTGATTTGATGACCCTTAACCACAGGCGGGCGGTGTCAAAGGGCTTCGCATGCCCGCAGTTGACAAATATCCACGACAACCCAGGAGGGCAAGGAAAAACTCCCAAAAACCACATCTGGGGGGGAAAAACCTTGAGAAGGGGCTGCAGATGGGAGGGTGACTCTTTTTAAATCTTCTTGGGCTCTTGCTTTCGGTTTGATTCTTCAATTGGACAAAAAGCGCCTGACCCAGAGGCAGTTTTAAAAATGAATAAATAAAAAATGATAAAATAAAATTAAAAATGAATAAATAAATAAAAGTAAAAATAAATAACTAAAAATAAAAATCAATAAAATCAATAAAAATAAATAAATAAAAATAACAATGAATAACAAAAAATAAAAATAAATAAATAAATATAAATAAATAAATGAAAGTAAAAATAAATAAATAAAAATAAAAAACATAAATAAAATAAATAGATAAACAAATATAAATAAATAAAATAAATAAATAAATGAAACTAAATACATAAATAAAAAATGTAACAAGGAATGATTTAGTCCGACTCTACGAAATATAAGCACAAGTGTTGGTCCTTGCCCCCGTGATCTTTCAAAGTAAAAGAAAACGTCGGATCACAAGAGGCTTGCAGCCAACCCCCCCACTTGACCAGATGACTCCGACAAACCTCGACGAGCCAAGCGCTGCGTCTGCAGCACCAAAAGGTTCTCCTGCAAGCTGCGTGTTGAAAAGATCGCCGTCCGGTTTCAGTCCGGGATCGACTTGGCCACGATTGAGGATGACACACGTTTGACCCGTTTCTCGGATCAGCGGGTTGAGTCAAGAGCGGAAACGGGCAGGCGAGAGGCGAGAGGCGAATACTGAGCAGAGGCGTCACGCGGGCACAAAGGAAGCCACTGTGGGAGCTTCTGAAAGAGACGCTTTTTCACGAGGAGGGATGCTCACGCAGCCTTTGAACCGGTGTTGAGTCCAACATTTCCCAGCGGGCCGCGGGAGTCCGAGCCAAGCGCCGGGGTTCCCAGGCTATTGTGAAGGGAGGGCCGGCTCGGGGTTCGCAAAATGAAAAGGCGGAGGGGCACGTTGCGTTCCACAAGAAGATGGAAGTGACGCTACTGCCGCTCCACATGGTGGCGATCGAAACGACGCAAGTTGAAGGACGCTATGAAAAGCGCAAATGACACCCGCCCACAAAGAGGTACAAATACAATCCGCGACCGACAACTTGACCAGAATGGAACATCGCGCGCATTCGTGCACGTACGAAGATCATTGACTTGCCTCAAAAGGAGGATTTTGACTTCCTGCAACGAGGACATAGACGGAGTGAAAGTGCGAGACCGGAAGGCCCCCTCTGACCTCGACCTGGAGGAGGGACGGGGGCGGGGCAACAAACAACAACATAAGCCCCTCATGAGATCAGGAAAAGGGGACGAAAGATTTGCAGCCCAAAAAGGACGACAGGTTTTTTGGGTTGTTTTGTTTTTGTTTCAAAACTGTCTGATGAATAAGTCTGTCCACAATGGGCTGTCATCAGCAGCAACGTGGTCGATGCTTCAGCGGCCCGCAGCATGTGCGAGCCAACTGTGCTAACATTTGACACAGCCTGCAACCCTACCGTATTTTCACCACCTATTCGGCGCACCGCGTTGTTGGGCGCAGTCTCAGTAACGGGGGCTATTTCTGGGTTTGACACATCCACAAAACGCACCGTATTATTGGGCGCAGCCAGGCGTGGTAAAACATACGGCGGCTTAAACATACATGCACGCACGCTAAAAACATGTTTTTAAAAAGGCAACGGAAGCAAAACGGAGTTCGCTTGTACTTTATTTAGCCATTTTACAATGTACTCACGTTTTTCTCTTCACCTCTTACACGCTCACCCTTCACTCGTTGGCGACTGGTACCTGCTAGCGGCGTGCCTTTAGCGTCCGTTTACACGCCCACCCTTCACTCATTGGCGACTGGTACCTGCTAGCGGCGTGCCTTTAGCGTCCGTTTACACGCCCACCCTTCACTCATTGGCGACTGGTACCAGCTAGCGGCATGCCTATAGCGTCCGTTTACACGCCCACCCTTCACTCGTTGGCGACTGGTACCTGCTAGCGGCGTGCCTTTAGCGTCCGTTTACACGCCCAGCCTTCACTCGTTGGCGACTGGTACCTGCTAGCGGCGTGCCTTTAGCGTCCGTTTACACGCCCAGCCTTCACTCGTTGGCGACTGGTACCAGCTAGCGGCGTGCCTATAGCGTCCGTTTACACGCCCACCCTTCACTCGTTGGCGACTGGTACCTGCTAGCGGCGTGCCTTTAGCGTCCTCTTACACGCCCACCCTTCACTCATTGGCGACTGGTACCAGCTAGCGGCGTGCCTATAGTGTCCGTTTACACGCCCACCCTTCACTCGTTGGCGACTGGTACCAGCTAGCGGCGTGCCTTTAGCGTCCTCTTACGCGCCCACCCTTCACTCGTTGGCGACTGGTACCAGCTAGCGGCGTGCCTTTAGCAACCTCTTACACGCCCACCCTTCACTCGTTGGCGACTGGTACCTGCTAGCGGCGTGCCTTTAGCGTCCGCTTACACGCCCACCCTTCACTCGTTGGCGACTGGTACCAGCTAGCGGCGTGCCTATAGTGTCCGTTTACACGCCCACCCTTCACTCGTTGGCGACTGGTACCTGCTAGCGGCGTGCCTTTAGCGTCCTCTTACGCGCCCACCCTTCACTCATTGGCGACTGGTACCAGCTAGCGGCGTGCCTATAGTGTCCGTTTACACGCCCACCATTCACTCGTTGGCGACTGGTACCAGCTAGCGGCGTGCCTTTAGCGTCCTCTTAAACGCCCACCCTTCACTCGTTGGCGACTGGTACCTGCTAGCGGTGTGCCTTTAGCGTCCATTTACACGCCCACCCTTCACTCGTTGGCGACTGGTACCTGCTAGCGGCATGCCTTTAGCGTCCTCTTACGCGCCCACCCTTCACTCATTGGCGACTGGTACCAGCTAGCGGCGTGCCTATAGTGTCCGTTTACACGCCCACCATTCACTCGTTGGCGACTGGTACCAGCTAGCGGCGTGCCTTTAGCGTCCTCTTAAACGCCCACCCTTCACTCGTTGGCGACTGGTACCAGCTAGCGGCGTGCCTTTAGCAACCTCTTACACGCCCACCCTTCACTCGTTGGCGACTGGTACCTGCTAGCGGCGTGCCTTTAGCGTCCGTTTACACGCCCACCCTTCACTCGTTGGCGACTGGTACCAGCTAGCGGCGTGCCTATAGTGTCCGTTTACACGCCCACCCTTCACTCGTTGGCGACTGGTACCTGCTAGCGGCGTGCCTTTAGCGTCCTCTTACGCGCCCACCCTTCACTCATTGGCGACTGGTACCAGCTAGCGGCGTGCCTATAGTGTCCGTTTACACGCCCACCATTCACTCGTTGGCGACTGGTACCAGCTAGCGGCGTGCCTTTAGCGTCCTCTTACACGCCCACCCTTCACTCGTTGGCGACTGGTACCTGCTAGCGGTGTGCCTTTAGCGTCCATTTACACGCCCACCCTTCACTCGTTGGCGACTGGTACCTGCTAGCGGCATGCCTTTAGCGTCCGTTTACGCGCCCACCCTTCACTCATTGGCGACTGGTACAAGCTAGCAGTGTGCCTTTAGCAACCTCTTACACGCCCACCCTTCACTCGTTGGCGACTGGTACCTGCTAGCGGCGTGCCTTTAGCGTCCGTTTACACGCCCACCCTTCACTCGTTGGCGACTGGTACCAGCTAGCGGCGTGCCTTTAGCAACCTCTTACACGCCCACCCTTCACTCGTTGGCGACTGGTACCTGCTAGCGGCGTGCCTTTAGCGTCCGTTTACACGCCCACCCTTCACTCGTTGGCGACTGGTACCTGCTAGCGGCGTGCCTTTAGCGTCCGTTTACACGCCCACCCTTCACTCGTTGGCGACTGGTACCTGCTAGCGGCGTGCCTTTAGCGTCCGTTTACACGCCCACCCTTCACTCATTGGCGGACTTCCGCATGCCTGTCGTCACTCACTCCGCCTTTTCTCTCTATAAACAGCGTGTCGGCTCTCAGTCAGGCTTTGGAACTCGGCTCATACACTCGATGCTCCGCATTATAAGGCGTCCTTGTCCATTTTGGAGAAAATGTAAGACTTTTAATGGCGCCTTATAGTCGTGAATATACGGTACTTTCAAAGCAAAAAAAGACAGTTGGGACTGGGTGTGCGTTCGGGGGTATGCTCCAAAATTTCAAGATGGCAATACATGGTTGCGGGCCTCTTCGCAATACGTGACCGAAAGCCGCATTGTCGTTACGGTTTGCCTTGGAGGGCCGTTATGAATTTTGGGAAACCATCTAAATGTTTAATCACCCCCGCATATGACATACACAGCGCACAACAAATGGATGGATAACCAGTTTTAAAATCAGAAGTCAAAAATAATCACTGTTATTGTGGATTACTCAATATGACCATTGGAATTTTTGGTTCAGACTTTAGCAAGCATCGTGGAACTCGACATGCTTGATTTGCTCTCGGGCCAAATAAAAATGATGTGTCGGGCCAGGTCTGGCCCCAGGGCCTTGACTTTGACACCTCTGATCTAAAGGGAGTGCTGCTAACAGTCGAAGAAAAAAGATTTAGCGCGGAATAAGAATCACATTTGGGCTGCCTAAAATATCGGGATGTGCCTCGCAAAGGAAATCGGGTGTGGCGCAATCCTTTTTAGTGTATTTTTCGTATTCATCGCGATACGTACGGCACTGTGAGAAGGTCACAAATATGCTAAACAAGCTGCAGTCATATTGGTTGTTGTTAGCAGAGGATAAAGAAGATATGCCTGGTTGTTGTTGTTTTTTTTTTTTTCCTTTTAAACCAGCGTCCAACTCTCCCGATTTTGAGAATCAGCCGATACCGGATCTCGATCGGATAAAGGAGAAGTCAAGTCAGCATTTTTCTTGACCAGCCCCACCAGTCTAAGCGCTGAATTCTGATGAATATTGCGTTTGTGGAATATGAGTGAAGCGTTGAAATGCGCACGTTTTTTATCCATTTCAAGAGGCGGCCATGTAACCACTTACCGATGAGCGAAAATGACAACCCATCGCCTAACGGCTCGGGTAGCGACCGATCACAGCTCATCTGTTTTCGGAGTTTGGTCACGTGACATCCGCAAGCTGATGCCGTCGGCGTTGCGCTATCTCCGCTTTCCACATTAAAATATTTCCGTACAGAGGACATCATCGTTGTTGCGTGATGCAATATTCATGTTGGCTTTCCGTGGCAACAACCAGAATGTGTTGCTATATTGCATAGTATCAAGACCCTTTTATTTATTTATTGATGGGGGTGCGGGGGCAATTATCGGTGTACTTCTGGAGTATTGTGTTGCTTTGTAGCTTTTAAAAATAAAAAAAATATGAATTGAAATAACTTTTTTTTACAACCCAACAACAACATCAGCTGAAAATAATGTGATTGGGCCCCGTTTCCGATCCATCCCTATTTGTCTGTCTACATATATTCCACCATTGCTTGTGTTCAAATATCCATTGCCTGAACGCCCAGAATACGTTTGTTGCGGCCCCGCCAGTCTAAGCGCTGTATTCTGATGAATACTGCGTTTGCGGAATACGAACGAAGCAGTAAAATGCACATGTTTTTTTTATCCATTTCAAGTAGTCACTTTACCGATGAGTGAAAATGGGACCGACCGACCAGCGTGACCCAAATTATGATCTTTAGTTATAATGTTTGGTGCTTTCTACCGCCTTTGGTACTGATTTGTTGCTTTTTTTTTTTTTTTTTTTTGTTGTATATGTTACTTGCTCCACTTTGTGCGCAGCGATGGCTGTTTGAAAGTGCACCAGAAATACATTGGAGTTGAAAGATTATAAACGCCGCGATAATAATGCCACGAAGGACTATTAGTAAAGGGAAATGTATGTAGTCTTAGTATAAGAAAATCTGAAACAATTTGCCTCATCACTTTTCAGACACATCTGCAAAGTAGCACTTTTGAAAAAGTGACTTCTCTTTCAAAACAAGATAATAATTGCTCGCTGGAATGAAGTCAAAGATAGCCAAAGTAGCCCTTGCATCCTTCCATTTCCCCCCCGCATTGGGGCCCCTCGGAGGAAAAAGTTTGGACACCCCCCCTCCTCCTGTATGCTGTCAAAATACTTGTTGGGCAGAGCGAAAGGCCAAGATGTAGGTTAGCAGAGTAATCCTTTAGGCCCGAGTAAAGATGCCACTAGGCTAAGGATCGCTGCGTATTAATCAATATCGATGCTGACGTTTTGACAACGACAAGCTCCTTGGGGAGGGGGGGGGGGGCAAAGATGGAAACCAAACCAGCAGGCTGCGTGTGCCGTTGCTTTTTGGAAAACAAAGTTGTGAGGAAAAAAAAAAAAGTAAAATGATGAAGCGCTACCAGAAAGCAAACTCGCTGTAGGACAGCGAAATAAAATGTGCCCCTCCGAGCAGACTACGACGATTGCTGGGTCGTCCAAAAATGTCGCAAATCACGCGCGGTTAATCATTCGTGTTTTTTTTAGCCACAACACGTATTCTCAACGAGTCCAACACGAGCACCCGACGAGAGCCTCCGTGTCAACCTGGCCGCGTAATCCGGATAGCATAGTTTCCTCACCTCGGTCCTCTTTCCCGGCTGCTCCGTCGGGTTGCTCGGTATATCCGTCACCGAGCGGCGGCCAGGCCGGTCGGTCGGTCGGTCCCGTTTCCCGAACTAAAGCTTTCCGCTCTCAGGTGGGACGCTGGTTCTGCGCGGCAGCCATTTGGACGAATGCTGGGAAACGTGTGCGACGCTATCCGAGCTTTCTTCGGGAACAATAAGGAGCAGCGCGCCGCCTCCCGAAGCCGCCCGGTGGGACCCCGGCCACGGTCGTGCAGCGGCTCTGTCACGCCATCTTCTGACGGAAGAGGAATGTACAATCAATGGGACGCTGACAAGCGACAAAAAACGATTTCCACCGCGTATTTGTGGTACGAAACAATAAAACGAAGGCTGAATTTTGAATCTTTTACTAACCCCATAATTGCTATATAGAGATTTGTATTGTTCCAAACAGTTTTTTAATCCATCCACGAAAGTTAATTTCCAACACGACTCGGGCTCGCTGTTGATTACGAAGACCACAATCGACCCCAGCTGAAGATCTTCTTTAATAAATGTTACACAAATGAATAACGTGCATAAATCATATACTGTCTAACAAAACGAACACAAACAAATGAGTGCGTGTCCATCCCTGATATGCAATCTTCGCGCCACACAAATAGAGCAATGCATCCTGGGATATATAGCTTTTCTTTGGACTACCCGCGGTCAAGGTCCGTTGCCATAGTTACCACAGACAGCGGGAGAGGGCGAGACGGCTCACGTGACCTAGCAAGATGGCGATCACATTGTTGAATTGATGCTAGTGTGTGAGTACTGTACTTCGTTTCAAAATCGAGCCGCTACATTGAGGCACCCGCTGTACCGTTTCACATTTAATTAGCAGTCCCATTCTGCTGATTTAACACAACAACAACGTCCAAGGATTTTTGTTTAATTTTTTTTAATTGCAGCGAGGTGCGATTTAGCATGTCAATTGAAGTTATAAATCTGCTAATGTTAGCTCATTGCTCAACCTGAGCTGCTGCTGGCTCATTTGTTGTTTGGCCGGCCAAGTTCCGATACCTCTGCTCGTTACTCATGCTTATTTATATTTTTTTTTCTTGCAGGTTTTTCAGGGCCGGAATTTGGATGTGATTTGTCTATTGTTCGCCATCATCGTCATCCAATTACAGAATCAGCATGGCCCTAAATGTGTTTGGTGAGCACTATCATCTTTTTTTACCACGATAGCCTGATCGAGTGCTTTTAATTGCATTTCATCGCTTGTGTTCATGACACGCCTGACCAATGCACACATGATCTGTTGTCTCCCTGTGTCATGTTTATTGAACTCGTAGGAAAAGCTGAAACCGCCAAGTAGCGATTTGAAAGCAAATGTCACAACGGGCCACTGTAGAACCTCGTCAAGTCGATCTGATGGGGTGCAATTACCAAAACAGATTCTTAATTAACTGATTGCAATTGCTGTTACACGACAGTTGTTGCCGGTAGTGGAATTGGATTGTATGCAGGCTTTGAATCAAGAGAATGCTTATAAATCTGAGTGGATTTACCTCAGTGAGAAAAATGGCTTCAACCTTGTCAATTGATAGTTTGACGTTTTATAAGGGGAGTTTGTGCCATGTCAAATACATGACGTCCTGTTAAAACTGTCTGTGTGACACACAGTAGAATATTTATTCAAAATATGGCCACAAAAGCTAAAACAAAGAAATGCGGACTGTTGTCAATGTGAACCAATATGTAGCCGTGGTGTCCTACAGCGGCAGTAGCATTGATTGATTGATTGATTGATTGATTTTGGCCGGTGTCCAACATGTGAAGTCATGCGAGCAATTTTGCTGCTGTGGCTCACATCTCGTGCGCCTTTAAGTCGGCGAGAGGTGTGGTGGCTTTGGTTCGAGATGCAAGTGGAGGTAAGGGTGATGGAATTGCATGTCCGTCATGCAATTCATCTCCTTCTTCCTAATCGTATTATATTTTGAAACGGACTTCAGGAGAAGGGCCTTTTCAATTAAAAGAGATGCCATTTTCAAGGCGGAATATACAGCACAGTTTAAGTGGCACATATGTGATTTTTTTGGGGGCTCTCAAATAGCCCTGTTTGGATGTTTCATGGCAGTTTAAAGAAAGAAAGGAAAAAAAACAAGGAATGAGATATTCTCAACTTGGAATCTTTGAATTTGCTCTAGATTTGAACGCTTTTTAAGCACCAAAATGGCACCAGGCAACATTTACACGATGCCTTGATCTGGAAGCATTTTCAAGCTACAACCTTTTGAAATGGCGATCTCAAAATGGAATACTGCATTTTATTGACCAAACTCTGGCGAAGTGGAGAGACAATATGTAGATACTGTATGTTTGTATTTGTTACTGCTTTGTTGTTGATTTGTAGACAATGTCCTCACTCTCCTCAAATGTCATCATTTTTTTTTTTTTTTTTTTTTTTTTTTTTTTTTACAAATGATAGATTTCAAGTCCAAAAAGAGAACCCCTTTTCTTTTTGTGTCTTCAGATCACGATGAGTACAGGCCTCCGGTATGGAAATCCTACTGTGAGTACAGCACTTTTTATTTATACATTTTTATTTTTGGGTGGGGGGGGCAATTATGTGTGTTGATATCATTTCTTCCGATTGAGCATTTGTCCAATTTTATCCATTCTGTTTTGTGTTTTTTGTTATTGTAAAGTGTCCTTGGGTGTCTTGAAAGGCACTTACAAATAAAATGTACCGTATTTTCACGACCTATTCGGCGCACCGCGTTGTAGGGCGCAGTCTCAGTAACGGCTACTATTTCTGTATTTTACACATACACAAAACGCACTGTATTATTGGCCGCAGCCAGGCGTGGTAAAACACACGCCAGTTTAAAAATACGCCATGAATGCACGCACGCTAAAAACACGTTAGCTTGAAGCATAGCATGCTAAGACATGCTAAAAACACGTTAGCTTGAAGCGTAGCGTAGCATGCTAAGACATGCTAAAAACACGTTAGCTTGAAGCATAGCATAGCATGCACGCACACTAAAAACACGTTAGCTTGAAGCATAGCGTAGCATGCTAAGACATGCTAAAAACACGTTTTTAAAAAGGCAACGGAAGCAAAACTGAGATCAGTTGTACTTTATTTAGCCACCTTACAATGTACTCACGTTTTTTCAATCAATCATCACCCAGAAATCCATCCAAGTCCTCATCTTCTGTATCCGAATTGAACAATTGTGCAAGTACCGGTAGTCCATCAAAAACGCCGGGTTCCCTCTCGTTGTCAGAGTCACTCTCATTGCCATGTGGCTCCACAGAAATGATGCTCGGCCACTTACACGCCCACCCTGCACTGATTGGCCGGCTGCTTTCCCGCACTCCTGGTCTCACTCGCGGCCACTTACACGCCCACCCTGCACTGGTTGGCCGGCTGCTTTCCCGCATGCCTGTGCTCACTCACTTCCGCCTTTTCTCTCTATAAACAGCGTGTCGGCTCTCGGTCAGGATTTGGAACTCGGCTCATACACGAGACGCTCCGCATTCTAAGGCGTCCTGTCCATTTTGGAGAACATTTCAGACTTTTAATGGCGCCTTATGCTCGTGAAAATACGGTATTATTATTCTTCTTCTATTTCCAACATTTGAAAAATGAATAGCTTCTACATCCTTGAAGCTCGTCGTCTGGCTTGTGCTTTCTGCCTCAGTGTATCAGCTCCAGCAGGAGGCGCCACACCCCCGTCGGTTGACCTGCACTTGTGAGGTGAGGTTTCAACGACCGCTAAGATGTTGGGTTGGGTTGCGATGCTTGAATGCCGGCGGTCCTTACTCGGAGCCGCGCCACTTTAGATTGTTTAAAATTCGACGCCAGCGGGAGGAAAGTCGAGTCGACGTTGACTCGTCGCTGATGTCGTTATTTCAAATGTCTTTCAGCGCAGTTGTATGCTTTTGTATCTTTAGAAGCCAATTTCAAGCAATGGCGCCAGTGTGCCGATTGTATCGGTTTGACGTCATATTCGTCGAGAACGACAGAACGCTGCACAGCGTGCTCTTCGTTTGCCTCACCCGCACTTTATCCACGCGTACGCCAACTCACATGTCGGTCTCGAATAGCACACGACTCACACGCGCCTCGCCAGTGGTCGGGAATTGTTCGGCTAAACGCGTACTTCTCCTGCAGGTGGACAATCGACCCAAATACTACGGGAGAGAGTAAGTAGCTCATTTCGTCGGCGTTTCTTGTGAGAATTGTTTTCATAGGAACGGCACCCTCGTGTCGTGTTGCGTTCAGGTACCACGGGATGATTTCCAGGGAGGACGCCGACCAGCTTCTCAGTCAGGCCGAAGGCAGCTACCTCATTCGAGAGAGTCAGAGGCAGCCGGGCACGTACACGCTGGCGCTGAGGTAGGCGCGCTGACATAAAAAATGGCGTATAGTCATTTGTTGGCGTCATCGGTGAATGTGAATCTTCATCATCATCATCATCATCATCATCACAGGTCTGACTAAACTCCGGCCAAAGCAGAGCAAAACTTGTTTTTGGGTCGGAAGAATCTATTTATAGCCGTTGTTCCACCTGCACACATGTGCTTCCGTGCCGCCCCCCCCCGCCCCCGTAGGTTATAATGAGCTTCCATAAATACCACGCTGTGAATGAAAGCTTTCCTTTTGGGTTAATGAACTGAAAGTGTGGATCCGCAAAGGCCTCGAAAAAGTCTTGTCCCACTTTGGCATTAATGTGGCACAGATTGGAGGTTTTTTTTTAATGTTTTTTTTTTGTGAAAGCCATTCGCAGAGATGAAAGTCGTCCGTTTTTTCTCGGTATTCCGGCTTTTTCACATTTTTATGAAAATCTCTCCAGAGAATTGAGGAAAATTTGCCTCAAATAAATCCGGATACGAGTTGACGACATTGAACGAAGACGCGTTTTGAGTTGGTTGTTTTGCTTTCACGAGCGCGGCCGTGTTGAGACGCTAACACGAGTAACGGGAAAGAGATTTTGGTCTCTTGCTAAACACACTCGCTAAACCCCAGCGGGACGAAGAAAAGACGCCGTGGACAAGACGGGTGGCGTCAAAAAATAGATTTGGACGAAAAGGGAAACGCACAGATTGGCAGAAAAACGTGTCCGTCCGACTTGGAGCGTCGTCGCGGCTAGCTTAGCTTAGCTTAGCCGTTGTCGGGTGTGACGTTGTTGCGTCGGCGCTGATTGGTTGAAATCAAAAGACGCGTTTGCATATGCGTTCGCGCTGAAGCATGCACGGCAGAGAGCAGCGGACGAGCGACTGCTGAGGCAGGAGATAGTCGTCCACCCCCCGCCCCCACCCCCCCCGGGATTTTCAGAAAAGTCCACTTTCATCTCTGCATTCGGGAGGGGGCAGATTTTGTCCAAGTCGTTTTTTGTTTTTTTCTATCGTCACCCTGTTCAGATTCGGGAGCCAGACCAGAAACTTCCGTCTTTACCATGACGGCAAGCACTTTGTCGGAGAGAAAAGGTTCGAGTCCATCCACGACCTGGTCACCGACGGCCTCATCACGCTCTACATTGAGACCAAGGTGAGCTCTCGGTTGGGGGGGGCACGCGCCGTTCCCGAACCGGTCGCCTTCGCTCGGCCCCAAAAGCGTTTTCAAGCCGCGCCTTTTCTTTTTCTAGGCGGCAGAGTACATCGCCAAGATGACCATCAACCCCATCTACGAGCACGTGGGCTACACCACGCTCAACCAGGAACCCGCGCTGAAGAAGCACCTGCCGCGCGGCGCCGGCGCCGACGCCGCCGCCGATGGCCCGGCTCCCGTCAAAGACGACCGCGGCGGCGAGGAGAGGGTGAGGGGGGCGAGAGCGCCGCCGAGCCGTGGCGTCATCGGCTTCCTCTCCGGGGGAGCGTTTTGCCTCGAGCGTTTCGGGAGTTTTAACAAATCACGGCGCTTTCTCCTCCGAACGTGACCCGTCTCTCTCTCTCACTTTGCTCGGCGCGGCGCACGCTCAGTCGTGCGGCTCGGAGCGCGCAGAGCGAGACGTGGCGCCGGTCGAGTCTCAAGGATGTCGTTTTGGGGCGTCGGTTATTTTTGTGATTCTTTGGCTGACTTTGCCGGAGCGGCGCCGTTGAGCGGGCAGACGCATTTGGCTCGCTCGTTGCTTTCCCCACGCCCGGCTTTTCTTTGGAACTTCTTTCCGTTTGTTGACCAAAACGGCCTCTTTTTTTTCTGGGCGATTTTGAAACTCCAAATCTCGTCATGCCAAACAGCAAGCGTCACGTTGTGAGCCGGGGTGAGAAGCAATCGGGCCGGCGAGATGAGAAACGTCCGCCCGAAAAGGGTTGGCGCTTTGCCGCCGCTCTCGGCGGCGGCTCGGTTCTTCATCGGCCAGTCGCGAAGACGAGGACCCGGGGCGACGGAGGCCCGCTTCCGTCCAAAACGACCTCTCCCGCTTGCGCCTTCTGGCAGCCAATCAAATCTTTTGCCCTTTCACAGCTCACGTCGCTGGTGCGGCGAGCCACGCTGCGGGAAAGCGATATGGTGCCCAAATACGAGAAGGTTCACAATTTCAAGGTGAGACCCGCATGCCGGCGTGCGCGTGTGCCCCGCCCCGCGTGTTTTGATTGGCGTTTTCCCTTCTTTGTCGTCAGGTTCACACGTTTCGTGGCCCTCACTGGTGCGAGTACTGTGCCAACTTCATGTGGGGGCTCATCGCTCAAGGGGTCAAGTGCGCAGGTGAGTCTCAAGGGAGCCCAAAAGGAAATTGAGCGTCGCTCTTAAAGGCGCAGCGTGCAGAATTGCCACCGCGTGGCGAACTCCTCGAATGCCGATGCGCGACGGTGCCTCGGAGGGACTTGGCAAGCCTCAGCGGCACTTTCTTCACTTTCTTCATCTCATGTTGAGGAACTACGTTGGCGAAGAAACATGTCAGCCTCCTGTAGGGGAGGCACACTCGATCGTTCGCCGACAATTTTGGCAAATCCGGTTGAGAGAACGGACGTCTTCCAAGTCCTTCAAACGAAAAATGCTCGCCGACGCCGGCGTGAAATTGAACAAGCAACGACGCGGCGCGGTGGCCGACCGGCGACTCGGCGTTCCGTAAATGACGTCACTGGCCGGAGATTGCCGAACAAAAGTATTTTAGTTGCTGCGCGTCGAACTAGGAACCGGGGTGGCTCGAAACAAAAGTCTGCTTGATATAGTTTGAACCGTAAGTTTCGCTCAAATGATGGTTGGCCAAGTTGACTTCACGCCTGACCTTTAAGTCCGACAGGGTTCCCACGGGTCCTTAAAGTTCATAAAAAGCCATAAAAATAGAAGTTGTAAAATGATGTTCTTAATTTGTTCTTAATTTTCAGGGAAAGCTTCTAAAATCAATTTTTAAAAATCCTGAAAATGTACTGTATTTTTATTTGAAAATAAATTGAAGACAAAGACGAACACTGACGGGACGGAGACAGGAAGGAGTTCTTTGGATTGTCATTGCAAGAGTTTAGGACAGGACGTGTTGTGCTGATGCGCCTTAAAAATTTTTTTTTTTCCTTTGCGAACCACGGTTTGAACACCGCAAAACAATTCACGGCCTCGAAAAAAAAATAAATACAAATCAGCGAGAGAGAAACCCGACCTGAACCCGAAGCAATGATTGAGCATTTTAGGCCGAATTTCGGGTCAGGCTCGGGTTCGGGCGGCCCGATCTTACCTCTAGTTCCCACGGGTCCTTAAAGTTCATAAAAATCCATAAAAATATAAGTTGTAAAATGATGTTCTTAAATGTCCTTAATTTTCAGGGAAAGCTTCTAAAATCAAATTTTAAAAATCCTGAAAAATGTACTGTATTTTTATTTGAAAATAAATTGAAGTTTTGTATTTTCTAAATGTACTTTATTTGAAAATGAATTCAAGTGTTTCTTAAAATTTGACAAAAATTATGTCAAGCTGATGGCCCCTACAAATATAGATGTGCCCTTCCTTTGGCAGCAATGATTTGAACACCCGCTCAGTGATATGTGGCTTTCTGTCCAGTCCGCATATTGCTGAGCGGGCATTAAATCCACCGTGAATCCCCGCTAAATTGAGAAAAAGTCCTTAAAAATGGCTAAATTAGTCCTCAAAAGTCCTTAAAAGGTCCATGAATAAGTGGAAGAGTGGGAACCCTGTCTGACTCGAGTCAGGTCTTCAAGTCCGCCCCCCCCCACCCCCACCTCTGCTACGCTCGCACGCATGTCCACTAAATAAAGGCCTCGTCTGTCTCAGACTGCGGGTTGAACGTCCACAAGCAGTGCTCAAAGGTTGTGCCCAATGACTGCCAGCCGGACCTACGTCATGTCAAGAAGGTGTACAGCTGCGACCTGACCACCCTGGTCAAAGCGCACAACACCAAAAGGCCCATGGTGGTCGACATGTGTATCCAGGAAATTGAAGCCAGAGGTGGGTGCCGTCCGGAGCTGGGCCAAAGGCGTCATGTGCATCCGCTAACCCGTCGCCGACGTTTCTTTGCAACCGCGGCTTTTCCAACTGCCCTCCAGGTCTCCAGTCGGAAGGCTTGTATCGAATCTCCGGCTTCAGCGAGCTGGTTGAAGACGTCAAGCTGGCCTTTGATAGAGGTGAGAATCGCGAGTCGACTCGAACTGCGCCGAGCCGCTTTTCCTTCCCCTGTCGCCGCCTCCGCAGACGGCGAGAAGGCGGACATCTCCTCGGGCGTATACGAGGACATCAACATCATCACGGGCGCGCTCAAGCTCTACTTCAGGGAGCTGCCCATTCCCCTCATCACATACGACGCCTACCCGCGCTTCATCGAGTCCGCAAGTAGGCCCGCCCCCCCGCCGCCCCCTGATTTTTATTTTTTTTTACACGACGCATTAGATGTCTTTACGGGTGTTCTTCCATTCGCTCGTTGCAGAGGTCACTGACCCCGAAAAGCGGCTGGAATCCCTCCACGACGCCCTGAAGCTCCTGCCGCCGGCTCACTGCGAGTCGTTGCGGTACCTCATGGCGCACCTCAAGAGGTGACCAACCGCCTGCCACCGTTACTTTTTTTGGGGGATAGGGGACCGCAGAGCTGTGCTTCGACGTAAGCCGTTCCCTCTCTTCCCACAGGGTGACGCAGTACGAGAAGGAGAACCTCATGTCCAGTGAGAACCTCGGAATCGTCTTTGGACCCACGTTGATGAGATCGCCCGACTTGGACGCCATGACGGCACTCAATGACATCCGCTACCAACGGCTGGTGGTCGAAACGCTCATCACCAACGAGGACGTGTTGTTCTGAGAGGCGGCACAACAAAGGAGGGGGAGGATCAAAGACACGTAACCAATGCGGGGCAACTCGTTCCAAATGACTGCCTGTTTTGCTCAGTGCACCCGCCAGAAGCGGAACGAAGGTTGAGAAGCCGAGTCGCCGAAAAAAAAAAAATGCTAACGCTGAGCCGCATCGTGTCAGAGAAGTCATAAGAATGCCGTCCCTCCGGTCTCGTGTCTTTTTTTTTTGTGTTCGAGCTTTGTCGCAGTGAATGTGGGAGCTCGCCATCGTGACCCAAAGTGAACAGAAACGTTGCCACGGGACTTCCGGGGACGACAACCATATGTAGCTTCCTCAGTTTCTTCCAACAGAAAATGTGATCGTATCTCGCTCAAATGGAGCTAAACTAACGTCACCAAGCGATAGCAAGCGTAACTTGAAGGATTTAGTTTGAAATGCATATTTTTTTTAAATTGCAGTCAGGCCCTTTGAACACGGGCGGGCCACTGAAGTCAAGATGCATTTTGTGTGTGTGCTGTCATGTCAGCTAGCACGTACGGTATAAAGTGACTTCCACCCCATTTATGTCGGGGGGGAAAGGGGGCAACGTTTTCATGGAGTGAAAGCAAAAGGTTGTTCCAAAAAATCTTAACACATCCATTGCTGCTGGACTGGCTGATAATGTCGAGATGCAACATAATCTAACAGCATTTTCTAACAAATCGAGTTTGTTTTGTTTGTTGTGGTTTAAATACGTGTGTGTGTGTGTGTGTGTGTGATGTACTAACAACTCCGATCTGCTGAACCATGAACCACTTAAGAGCCTTCCGTGACACTTCTTCTGTATCATTTTTTGTTTTTGTTCGTTTGCTTTTGCCTTGTCATGATGTTGATGTAAAAATTTTTTCTCTATAGTATGCATGGGGAAATTAAATTATTACATATGCCCATTAAAAAGTACGTTTGTTTATTTTACAGCACTCATCCATTTATCTTAATTTCCACAAAACGATATTGATCCGGTAGTCTGACAGTCAAGCCAGCCGCCAAGCGATTGTTAGAACTGTTCTGTACTGTACTGTGCATTATGGTAACCGGCTAGCAGCGTTAGCCACCTTCAAAATAAAAGCTAATCAACTAATGCATGCACGTCAGCGGTTTGGATTGAAAATAATTTCCGAGCGGTCGGGCAATGATAAATTCACCCAGGGAGAATGAAAACGGTCTCAGAATAGCATCAAGAAGCATTCTGAAGTCAAGTCAGCGTTGTTGTCAAATATGCTCGATGTGCAACATACAGCACAGGTGACATTTATTTCCTCTCAACCACAGTGCAAACATGCAGTGTAAGTTGAGATAGAAAAATAAGTTCATGTTAACTTGACACCAATGACTAAAATGTCACTTGATTAAAAAATATAAATATTTGAAAACAGATTTTTCGTTATCCCGGAACCAGATCCGGTCTAGGGAACATTAGCTATCGACCTGGGTGCTTGGGCTTCATTACCCCGTTTCGGCTCTTCTGTTTATAAATGATACGGTGATTGAATTCCGACAGCAGGCCTCGTTGGCGCAGTAGGCAGCGCGTCAGTCTCATAATCTGAAGGTCGTGAGTTCGAGCCTCACACGGGGCAAAGCATTTTTGTTTTTCCAGAGTCTGTTTACTTGCTTCTCGAGAACCGTTTTGAATACTGGATGCATTGATTGATTAGTTCATGAGACACGTTGATTATGGCGTGTCGCATTAATCGGACAGTCTGATCAAGGTGGCCCCTGCTGGCCAAATTTATACACTGCAATTAAAACCTTCAGGTCTGAGAAGGCCAGTAAACGGGGGGGGGACACCCGAACTGGTTTCTAGCTCATCGCAGGGCACACATACAACCACTCGCGCTCACACTCTGGGACAATATATATACTGTATAAGCGTTTCCACATGTTTCTGAGAAAAAAAAACAGTCTGTACTACGCAGTCCAATTTACACAAAGATGCGTTTATGTATATCCCTTATTTTGCAAGACTTTATAACACTGTTCAAAACTGTTACTGTAAAACTCAATCAATCATATTAAAAACGCAGAACACCTTAGACAGAATCCGACAATGGGCATTAAAAAAACATTTCTGTCGGCATCAAATACAGTACATGAAATGGGAGTTGTCATTTCGTCGCCTTTCTTGACGACGTGAAGGCAACGCCGCCACGTCACGTGACTCCCGAACGCCTTCCCCCCCTCCTAGCAAAACATTGCTGCCGAGCGAGCACAAACAGAAAGCACTTGTCAACAACGGAGCGTCGATCTCGACACAGCACCCGCAGCAACTTCCGCGCGAGCAAACTCTCAAAGCTCATCCACCTTTCGCCTACCTGTCCAGCAGACAGGCCGACTCAATGCATTTCAGAGGACCCCAAACACCGAGGGCATCATGGACGGCCACGATTTGTTTAGTAGTTGCAGAAAGGGCGACATTGGTAGCGTCAGGTAAAGATCGCCGACCAGCGCAGTACTTCTTTCTGAGTACTTGTACTGTAATACTTCGTACTGTATGAGCTTTGAGCTACAGATGCTACTTAGCGAAACGATGGGTGCTACCGTTAGCCGAGATGAGCTTGTTGGTAACCGAAGCCCGGTGGGCTCAGTTTGCTCACGCAACTCTCGTAGATTACTGCCGTGAGTGATTTGACGTCATCGCACTCGACACCCGATACAGATGTGGGGCATTCTGCACGATAATAAAATGGAGACAAACATATCTGTTATCCAAACTAAATGATGGTAGCACCAGCTACCCTCTGCTTTTCTGACCCGCCGACCTTCCCCCCGATACGGTACATACTCCACATTTTTAAATTGGCTTTTTTGGGGGGCGAAACACCTAACGCTGCATTCGTGCAATGTGGGAAGTCCGAATTCCGACTAGGAAAGAGGCACTTGAACGCCCCTTTGATTTGAGAGGCTCCCGAGTTCACTGACCGACTTCAGTATGACGTCACGAGGCAACGGCCAGAATGGCGAAATCATTTGTAAGATGTTCAACCGACGTTTATTATTACATTCATTTAGTCATTCGAAATGCGCGAACTGCGTGAAAAGATGCCGTTATGTCCTCGCGCGAAGCTATTTGGTGAAACGAATGAAATGTTCTGAAGAAAGGCTATTCTTTTATTGATATAAATGGAGATAATTATGAAGAAGGTTCGCTGGAGGTCAGAATGTTATTGTGATGAACCCGAACAACGGTTGATCGGAGTCAGCCATCTTTGTCGTTTGCTTTCGCCTCCAACGCTTAGCGGTCGAAACGGAGAGAATCCAAGGGGGATCTTTCCGATTTCCCACCGTCCCCGAATGCAGCATAAGGCACACCTGTGCAAGAAATGTCAAATCAGCGAATCGATATGCCGCGCCAGTACATCGGAGGGATTCTTTTTGAGCCATTGACACAGATTTGTGAACTCTATTGAAGAGAAAATTAGCATTTTGTGTACCGGTATATTTTCACATGTGACTTATTTGATTGTCATTATAGTGTCTGGCAGACAATGTCGGGGGACTTTTACCTAAATCAGGAAAAGGCTCTCAAATATGCGATACCAAGCCGTGGTCAAGCCACTCGAACTGAGATTCAGTCCCGGTTTCTCCGCCCAAAAACTGGTTCTGCCTGGTTACTCCTGTTTTCTTGAAAGAATGTCATCCGTCTTACAAATCGCGCCTTGGTCTGGACACGATTCTATCATGACAAAGGGATCCACGGCCAATTGGGTACATCCATTGTGAAGACGTCATTCTACTTGACTGCTATATAAGTTTCAGTTTTGACGACTAGAATAGGCTAAAATCCAGCTTTGGAGAAAAAAAAAAAATCAAACGCAAATTAAGAATGGAAAAAAAATCTAAGCCGCTGATTTTGTGTCTCCTAGATATCTCGTTGAAGAGCGAGACGTGGACCTCAATGTAAGAGATAATTGGGACAGCAGCCCCTTGTAAGTAGCATTCTTTGGGCTTCGCCCCAAAAAAGGACCAAGGATGATTTCCCCTTTCCGACCCGACCTTCTCTTGTCCGCTAGGTATTATGCGTGTCTCTGTGGCCACGAGGAGCTTGTCCAGTACTTGCTGGCGAGTGGTAAGGGCGGGCTGTCAGCTGCGACTGCCCTGCGGGGTTTGGGGGCGTGACGCAGCATTTCAGAAAGCTGTCCTCTTTTCTCCTTCTTATTTGCCGTGTAGGCGCCAAATGCGAGGCCAACACGTTTGATGGCGAGCGGTGCCTGTACGGCTCGCTGAACGACTCGATCCGGCGCCTGCTCAAAGAATACAAGTGTGTCGGTGTTCGCGCCATGAAGCGGCATGATTTTAACTACTTCCTGCACTTGTGAGCTTCCACCTTCCAAGTTTGCATCGGACTGTGCCTTTTGCCTTTTTGGTCCTCCTGTCTGCAATTCCAACGCCACTCGTGGCAACGCGGCGTCGATTTAGCAAGCGGGTTTCGCACACTGGCAGGGTTGTGAGAGTTTTTGATTTTTCCATTGAAGTTGGTTTTTATTTCATTTGGCATTGCATCTCTCACACACACACATATGAGAAGATCCTACTACAGTGAAACTCCTCTACAACGAAATCATGTTTGCAGCAACAAATCTTTCACAACAGGGTTTTTTTCACTGTAGCAAATTTGATCTCGGATGTAAACACACACACGCACACACACACATATGAGAAGATCCTACTACAGTGAAACTCCTCTACAACGAAATCATGTTTGCAGCAAGAAATTTTTCACAACAGGGTTTTTTTCACTGTAGCAAATTTGATCTCGGATGTAAACACACACACGCACACACACATATGAGAAGATCCTACTACAGTGAAACTCCTCTACAACGAAATCATGTTTGCAGCAGGAAATTTTTCACAACAGGGGTTTTTTCACTGTAGCAAATTTGATCTCGGATGTAAACACACACACGCACACACACATATGAGAAGATCCTACTACAGTGAAACTCCTCTACAACGAAATCATGTTTGCAGCAAGAAATTTTTCACAACAGGGTTTTTTTCACTGTAGCAAATTTGATCTCGGATGTAAACACACACATGCACACACACATATGAGAAGATCCTACTACAGTGAAACTCCTCTACAACGAAATCATGTTTGCAGCAAGAAATTTTTCACAACAGGGTTTTTTTCACTGTAGCAAATTTGATCTCAGATGTAAACACACACACACATATGAGAAGATCCTACTACAGTGAAACTCCTCTACAACAAAATCATGTTTGCAGCAAGAAATTTTTCACAACAGGGTTTTTTTCACTGTAGCAAATTTGATCTCAGATGTAAACACACACACACACACACACATATGAGAAGATCCTACTACAGTGAAACTCCTCTACAACGAAATCATGTTTGCAGCAAGAAATTTTTCACAACAGGGTTTTTTTCACTGTAGCAAATTTGATCTCGGATGTAAACACACACACGCACACACACATATGAGAAGATCCTACTACAGTGAAACTCCTCTACAACGAAATCATGTTTGCAGCAAGAAATTTTTCACAACAGGGTTTTTTTCACTGTAGCAAATTTGATCTCGGATGTAAACACACACATGCACACACACATATGAGAAGATCCTACTACAGTGAAACTCCTCTACAACGAAATCATGTTTGCAGCAAGAAATTTTTCACAACAGGGTTTTTTTCACTGTAGCAAATTTGATCTCAGATGTAAACACACACACACATATGAGAAGATCCTACTACAGTGAAACTCCTCTACAACAAAATCATGTTTGCAGCAAGAAATTTTTCACAACAGGGTTTTTTTCACTGTAGCAAATTTGATCTCAGATGTAAACACACACACACACACACACACACACACACACACACACACACACACACACACACACACAACAAATACATCCTGGACTACTGCGCATGTGTAAACCAGTGTGGTGGTTGCTGTTGCCGTTTCCAAACGAAGAGGTAGAGGTCGCTGTTGGATTAGACTTTTTTGTCGTGAATCTCGTCGCGAGGCAAGAGCAGAGAAAAAGATTTTGTATAACGCAACAGGGGTTTTTGCGTTGTTTGGGGGGCAGGAAAGTGGGAATGGTGTGAATGCATTTTCACACTAGGGGGTAATTTCGCCCATGTAGGTTTCGTTGTAGCCCCAGCCTCCCTCCCTTGCGGGGCGAATACCTCTGATCTTACCTTAACCTGCTTGACCGTATGTGGAGAACGGAGCCATTGCGTGTCAGGCTAAAACACTTGCTCTCTCCTCAGATTGCTGGAGCAGGGACTGCACAGCGACATCACCTTCGTGGTCCACGGGCAAATGTTCACGGCTCACCGATGCGTGCTCGCCGCCCTTTCGGAGTACTTTGCCGAAATGTTTGCGACCAAATGGACAAACAAAAGCTTGATCCACCTCAAGCATCCTCTGGTGGGTCCGCCCGATGACGCCATCTTGCCCGCTGTGCTCCCAAACGATGGCGCGTGCCGCTAAGCGCATCTTTGTACCTGCTTTCAGATCAACCCCGCAGCTTTTGGAGCCGTTCTGCAGTACTTATATACAGGTGAGGATATTTTACCGCTACAGTCCATCCCCTCCCCTGCCATGGAACTCATCTCACAGCTCACCGAACGGATGATGCCCCCCGCCCTAAATCGCCGTCTGATCTTACAGGACGTGCGGATATCGACGTGAGCCTGGTGGACGACTGCAGGCGGCTGGCCAAGCAGTGCAAAATGACGGATCTCGTGGAGGAGCTGCAGCTGAAATGCCGACGGGTGTATGAATTTGGTAAGACGGCGCGCGAGGGGCGCGGCCTTTTGCGGAGCTCCTTTTCGTTTCGTTTCTTTTTTGGCTCCGCAGTGTCCAACAAGCCGGGCATCTGCGTCAAGGTTCTCAGTCTGGAGCCTCACAGCTGCCAACTCCAGGAGGACATGGCCCAGTTGGCGGACTGTGCTCTGCCCCCTCAGCTCAGAGTAAGGTTTGGCTTGGGTGGGTGGGGGGGGGGGGGGTTGTAACGCCTGCACTCTGACTAATTAGCATAATGTCAAGGCGAATCGCTCAAAGCTGTCACAGTCCCGTAAGAATCCGGAATAACAATCTCACGAATGCGGACCAAGATAAGATCAAATACAAAACGAGTTGATTGCGCAAGAGCGTTGGTGATTGCGCAAGAGCGTTGGTGATTGCGCAAGAGCGATAAAAGTGACCCGGCGAGCTGTCGCTTGGAGGATTTTTTTTGTTTTGTTTTGTTTTCACATGCCAACGCAAACTTGAGCTCCACGCGCCGTATGTTGCCAAGCGACTCGACTCGCGTCAGAACGAGAAGCCGTAGTTTGTCCGAACGAGTCGATATTGATCAAAAAAGAGGCTTCGAGATGTTCATTGTCACTCTCAGTTGGGAGTTTCCGTAACGCAAAGAGAATTACGACCACCCCATAAGCGGTTGCCTTTCGTCTGCTAGCTTCATGCTACTGCTAACACGGAATTGGCGCCGTTATAACGAAACAAGACATGCTAGCATCCTCGTTGTCACAGTTGGATTCTTTATCCTCTGCCAAAACGGACTGACATGACTGGTGAGGAGGGTGTCGGGAGTGTCGCCCGCCTCCTTGTACATCGAGGAGGCGCCCACACCAGAATGAGGAGCGCAATGTGCGTCGAACCGAGAGTCTGGCAAATTCCTTTTATTTCAATTTCATGACTGTTTGTGGGTTTTTTAATTCATTTTTTAAAAATGAAGACTAATATAGCCACGTGGTGTTTTTCTTATACGACAAGGGGGGGGGCATTTCCACTCCAGTTTTTGAGATACGAGTGCTTTGAGTTACGGTTACGTTCAAGGAATGAAATAATCTCGTTTTGTCCAACACCCCCCGCCCCACCCGGCGCACATTTGCCCCCCGACATCTTCAGAGTTTCACGGGCAACTCCATCCTTCTGCTCCGGCGTCTCCGCAGGTTGGATTCGGGGCGCTTCCCTTCAACCGGGTGGACCACTTGCACACCTACCCCGACGTCTGCTTTCGGGTCGATGGCTACGACTTCTTGTGTCACAAGGTTGGACACAACCCCCCCCCCAAGCCGCCGCGCTTTCACCCCCGACCGCCTTTTCTTTGGTGCGTGTGCCTTCCCCCAGGCGTTTTTCTGCGGGCGCAGCGATTACTTCAAAGCCCTGCTGGAGGACCACTTCAGCGAGGGCGAGCAGCTCCAGTCCCAGCCCGGCACGCCGGCCATCACGCTGCACAACATCTCGCATCAGATCTTCATCCATGTCATGTACTACATCTACAGCGACGACGCGCAGGTTTGACCTTTTTGGTTGAGCGCCCGTCCCGTCCCCTTGCGCAATTTGAGGGGGGGGGGCCGGCTGACGTTCACTTCCCACCGTAATCGGCGAGGGTGAAGCCGGCCGACGTGTTTTGACTGCGTGGCGCCCGTCGGCCAATGTCCGCCGATACGGTCTGACCGCCCAGTGGTTCTTGCCGCCGTCCAGCTGACGCAGGAGAACGCCTTTGACGTCCTGTGCGTGGCCGACGTGTACCTGCTGCCGGGGCTGAAACGTCTGTGCGGGAAGACCCTGGCCAGGAACATTTGCGAGGACAACGTTCTGTGCGTGTGGAAGACGGCCAAGCTCTTCCGCCTCTCTCGGCTGGAGGATCAGTGCATCGAGTTCATGGCCAAAATCATTGAGCGGGTGGGTGCGCTTTTCTACGCTCGGCACGTGAGAACGTACTCGGGTGATGCGGGCGAGCCCGATCAACACGCAGCCATCGCAAAACGGTCAGCGCGATTTGGGAAAATTTGCTCCGGCGCGGCCTCTTGTTCAGGCGACTACGGCGGAAATGCCGGAGGCTATCCCGGCCGTCTTCGCCAGTAGGCGGGGGGGGGGCACCCTGAACCGGTCGCCAGCCCATCGAAGGGCACACGTAGACAAACAACCGTTTGCACTCACACCCGGAGAAAAGCCACGCGGGCACGGGAGAACATGCAAACCCCGCACAGGGAGGCCGAACCCCGCGCCGCTGCACTGTGAAGCCGACGCGCTCACCGATTGCCTCTCGCGCATGTTATTTCGTTCATAGGAAAGCAGAGCACCCGGAGAAAAGCCACGCGGGCACGGGAGAACATGCAAACCCCGCACAGGGAGGCCGAACCCCGCGCCGCTGCACTGTGAAGCCGACGCGCTCACCGATTGCCTCTCGCGCCGCCCTTATTTCGTTCATAGGAAAGCAGAGCACCCGGAGAAAAGCCACGCGGGCACGGGAGAACATGCAAACCCCGCACAGGGAGGCCGAACCCCGCGCCGCTGCACTGTGAAGCCGACGCGCTCACCGATTGCCTCTCGCGCCGCCCTTATTTCGTTCATAGAAAAGCAGAGTACCCGGAGAAAAGCCACAAGGGCACGGGAGAACATGCAAACCCCGCACAGGGAGGCCGAACCCCGCGCCGCTGCACTGTGAAGCCGACGCGCTCACAGATTGCCTCTCGCGCCGCCCTTATTTCGTTCATAGGAAAGCAGAATACCCGGAGAAAAGCCACGCGGGCACGGGAGAACATGCAAACCCCGCACAGGGAGGCCGAACCCCGCGCCGCTGCACTGTGAAGCCGACGCGCTCACCGATTGCCTCTCGCGCCGCCCTTATTTCGTTCATTATCAAGCGGAGTGTACTGAACCCAAAAAAAATCTCTTCACCAAAACACGGAGAGGGCCACACCCGAAAAACCCCCAAATAATCCCAACAAGCAAAACGGCCACTGTTTTGCCATTGATGGCTTTCCTACGTGTTCCGCGGCAGCTGGTGGAGAAGGAGGAGTTTGCCGAGATGGTCAAGGAGGACGCCGCCCTGCTGGAGAAGCGACACGAGACCGACTCCGTCCCGCTGATCGACGACATCCGCTTCCACATCGCCAGCAACGTGCAGACCTTCAGTGCCATCGAGGAGGCCAATCAGAAGCTGGGGGCCTTGGAAGAGCTGCTCTTCAGCATCGACATCGACTGCTGAGGGGCCTCTTCGGGTCCGGCCGGAGGCTGCTTTTATCGGCACGGAACGTCGTCGTTACGTTTTTGTGGCCAAGCTATTTTTAGTTGTGAACAAGAATTGGGAATGTTGCATGGATTGTCATACATGTGCCGTCTTGCCAAGTAAAATGAGTTGGAAAAGTCTACACCCCCCATTTTATTGCCATTTCTGTGATGTAAAAATATATATATATATTTTAAAATTTTTATTTTCCACCATTCTCGTGTCCTGTCATTCGTACAACCTAATGGGGGGCGGGGGGGGTGGGGGTCTGTTGGAGTGACGTCCAGTTCTTGGTAATATTTGCCATATTTTGTTGACTTGCTCAGACTGACTTTACCATTTTTTCCATCGTGTATATATGAGAACAGCTGAACTTTATCTGGGGTTCATCCGAGGTGCTCTTAAGTGGCTTCAATGTTCAAGTTGAAGCCGCCTATCGTTTTGGTTTAAAAAAAAAAAAATGATGAAAGCGATCATTTGGCTGAGGCAAAAAAAAAAAACGTTCTATTTCAGCCATATTGAGTCTTGTAACGAGAGCCTAATGCGTTTGATTTAGTACACAGGTGTCAAAGTCAAGTCCCGGGGGCCAGATCTGGCCCGCCACATCATTTTCTGTGGCCCTCGAAAGCAAATCAAACATGTCAACCTCCACGATGTTTGCTAAAATCTCCACCAAAATTTCAAATTCTCATGTGTAATACACAAGAGACATCATTTAAGCATTTCCTTGTCACCAAACCCCTCAGTAGAGTAACTTAGGCAATAGTTGCATCAATAATATTTGATGGCCCTCCACGGGAAACGGTAACTACAATCTGGCCCGCGACAAAAATGAGTTTGCCACCCCTGATTTCCGACGTGATGGCGTCATCGTGACGGCATTTCAATTGGACCACATGGGTGGATTACAATTCATGAAGGTACACTTTTATTTTGAAAACCCATTTGCCTAAACTTACCACAGCCACTTCCGGCGTGTATCTACCATTGCCTAAAGCGACCTCCTCCGAGTCTGCAGCTGGTTACTATTGCATCGGTGGGGTGAGTCCTCAGAAAAGGGAGGGGGGAAAAAATGGATGTAGTTCACAGCTGCGCCACCAGATGGCGGCATTTCTCAGCTTTCGGGGAGCCACGTACTTGGATGGAATCTTGTCTTTGACAGAATTGTGGCCGACTGACCGAGAAAAGTTGCTGCTCTCAACGCATGAAGTGAAAATGTCAGCGAGCAAAGCCGCTGGCTTCCGGCCACGTCCGTCCGTCTCTCTTGAACGCGACGAGAATCGCCGGCACAATGACTCCGTCCTCCATCGAGCTTCTTGTGCAAGCGTTTCATTGTTGCTACGCAACGCCGATGGCTTTAGTTAGTCATTGCTCGGAGAACGTTGTCCTCGTCGCATTTACTGAAGATATCTAAAGAAAAACGCTTCCCAGTGCAGTTGCAGAACTTGCGAGCGACGGCCTACTTCGATGTCTTCGTGGAGTTTGCTTTGCAAACTTCAGACTTCTATTCTTCGACTGGAATCTCACCGTCTACGCACGCCCCCACTATTACCGCACTGCCCTTTTGCCCCTTCTTGGGCAAATAATGACATAACGTAATTGCTTTATAGAATCATTCGGCGTCATGCCAGTAAATGTACGTCAAAGCACGGGCGTCGTATAACGCCTCATTTATCACGTTACAATGCAAGAGGAAGCCTTTTTCCAATTTATTTTGACTTTCAAGACACCTGTGTGTGTGTGTGTGTGTGTGTGTGTGTTCTTGTACTTCTGACGTTGTGAGGACCGGCATAAGGTGTGTGTGTGTGTGTGTGTGTGTGTGTGTGTGTGTGTGTGTGTGTGTGTGTGTGTGGGTGTGTTCTTGTACTTCTGACATTGTGAGGACTGGCATAAGGTGTGTGTGTGTGTGTGTGTGTGTGTGTGTGTGTGTGTGTGTGGGTGTGTGGGTGTGTTCTTGTACTTCTGACATTGTGAGGACTGTCATACGGTGTGTGTGTGTGTGTGTGTGTGTGTGTGTGTGTGGGTGTGTTCTTGTACTTCTGACATTGTGAGGACTGGCATAAGGTGTGTGTGTGTGTGTGTGTGTGTGTGTGTGTGTGTGTGTGTGTGTGTGTGTGTGTGTGGGTGTGTTCTTGTACTTCTGACATTGTGAGGACCGGCATAAGGTGTGTGTGTGTGTGGGGGTGTGTCTTGTACTTCTGACATTGTGAGGACCGGCATAAGGTGTGTGTGTGTGTGTGTGTGTGTGTGTGTGTGTGTGTGGGTGTGTTCTTGTACTTCTGACATTGTGAGGACCGGCATAAGGTGTGTGTGTGTGTGTGTGTGTGTGTGTGTGTGTGTGTGTGTGTGTGTGTGTGTGTGTGTGTGTGTGTGTGTGTGTGTGTGTGTGTGTGTGTGTGTGTGTATAAACGGCTTTCCCCACTGCCCAGATATGAATTTTTGTTGCATGTCCACCCTGTGCCAAATAATATTACGCAATGACAAGTTCCATGTGTTTTGAGAAAAATAAATTTTTTTAATCAGCTTGAAGAGGGCAGCGGGGTCTAAAATCTCTCGGCTCTTGACTCATGCCTCTGCCTGACTCATCGAGGCTGCGCCGTGACATCCGTCTGCTCGCATCTACGAATCTGCGAGGTCACAAATTTCACGTGGAGCCGCTCCGTGTGGCGCTCGCTTCTGCAATTTCCTTCTGGACTTGGACTGTCCTGATTTTTGTTCTTTTGGATTACCGGTGAGACATTCGTGACCTTTCAGCTGCATTAGTATCATCATAAACAAGAACATGACAAATTGGTATGGAAGGACATTTCATAATGGAAGTGAACCATAGTTTCAAGCAGAGCTAAAGTGATCAGTGGTAGAATACAATACTATTACAGTTTGTACAGTTGGTGCAGAACATCATTGAACCATTTTAGAAAGATACAATATTTGTTGCACAAGAAGAGTGACTACGTCAGTGACTGTTTAGGAGTTAATGGCTAGAGGGAAGAAGCTGTTCAAGTGTCTGCTGGATTTGGTGCGCATGGATCTGTAGCGCCTGCCTGAGGGGAGTAACTGGAAAAGGTGGTGGGCAGGATGCGGGGATCCAGGAGGATTTTCCGTGCCCTTGTCTTGATTCTTGCGGTGTGCAAGTCCTCAAGAGTGGGTAGGGCGGTGCCAATGATTTTTCCGCCGTCCTAATTGTCCGTTGAAGTCGGCTTTTGTCCTTCTTTGTGGCGGCCCCAAACCAAACCGTGATGGAAGAACACAGGATTGATTCGATGACTGCCGTGTAGAACTGGCGTAGCACCTCCTGTGGCAGGCCGTGCTTCCTCAGCAGCCTCAGGAAGTACATCCTCTGCTGGGCCCTTTTCAGGATGGAGATGGTGTTGACTTCCCACTTCATGTCCTGGGAGACTGTGATTCCCAGGAACTTGAAGGTCTCGACGGTTGACACAGGGCAGTTGGATAGTGTGAGGGGCAACTCTGGAGAAGGATGTTTCCTGAAGTCCACGATCGTCTCTACCGCCTTGAGCGTGTTCAGCCCGAGGTTGTGTCGGCTGCACCAAAGCTCCAGCTGCTCCACTTGTTGTCGGCACGCAGACTCGTCGCCGTCTTTGATGAGACCGATGACCGCGGTGTCGCTCTGCGAACTTTATGAGTTTGACAGCTGGACTTGTTGAGGTGCAGTCGTTTGTGTAGAGGAGAAGAGCAGTGGAGAGAGGACACATCCCTGTGGGGCTCCAGTGCTAGTGGTGCGTGTTGATGATGTTGTCGCTCCCAGTCTCACCTGTTGTGTCCGTCCCGTCAGGAAGCTGAGGATCCACTGGCAGATCGCAGGGGACACACCGAGGTGGAGGAGTTTGGGGTGAGGAGTTCCGGTATGATGGTGTTGAACGCAGAGCTGAAATCCACAAACAGGATCCTTGCGTAGGTCCCTGTGCTGTCGAGGTGCTCGAGGATGTAGTGCAGACCTATGTTGACTGCGTCCTCCACAGACCTGTTTGCCCGGTAGGCAAACTGAAGAGGGTCCAGCAGGGGTCCGGTGACGTTCTTTAGGTGGTTCAGCACGAGGCGCTCAAAGGACTTCATGACCACAGACGCCAGAGCGACAGGCCTGTAGTCGTTCAGTTCCGATGTTGCCGATTTCTTGGGAACTGGGATGATGGTAGACTGTTTGAAGCAGGATGGGGACCTCACACAGCTCCAGGGATCTGTTGAAGATTTGTGTGAAGACCGGAGCCAGCTGGTCAGCGCAGACTTTCAGGCAGGAGGGGACACTTTGTCGGGCCCCGCAGCTTTCTTGATCTTCTGCTGCTTGAAGAGCCGTCTCACGTCCTGTTCGTGGATCTGTAGTGGAGAAAAGAGGGTGGGGGGTAGATAGAGTAGTATCTGGTAGAGGTGGGTGAGTGTGGGAAATGGGGGTGTCCTTTTCAAATCTGCAGAAAAACGTGTTTAGTTCATCAGCAAGACCCTTATTGTTCACTGTTTGGGGGGATGGCGTTCTATAGTTTGTGATTGCTTTCAGGCCATTCCACACAGAAGCACATTCAGGGGCACAAAACGGAGGAAATGCCCTTCGTGGTTGCCAGAAATCTCCCGCTTTCCTTTTTTAAAATGTATGTTCACCAAAATATGAAAGGCTTCTTATGCGCTGCCTTTACATCGTTACTGAATTAAACACCGCACTCCCCAACTACCCATTTTTTTTATCCGCTGATCCTCACGAGGGTCGCGGGGGTGCTGGAGCCCATCCCAGCCGTCTTCGGGCAGCAGGCGGGGGGGGGGGGCACCCTGAACCGGTTGCAAGGCTACACACAGACGAACAACCATCCGCGCTCACACTCACAATTTGGAGCGTTCGATCAGCACGCCGAGCACGTTTTTGGAAAGTGGGCGGAAACCGGAGCACCCGGAGAAAAGCCACGTGGGCATGGAGAGAACGAGCAAACTTCACGCAGGAAAGCCGGAGCCACATTCAATCCCCGCGCCTTTGCACTGTGAGGCGGACGTGCTCACCACTCGACCACTGGACCGCCCCTGAATTAACCCCCCCCCCAAAAAAAAAAAATCATGTAGGGGGTGGGGGGGTTGCATTTTGAAAAATCTTTATTTGTCCAAACCATCAGTATCAATCTTCATTTGCCAACAACCGGGCAAAAGGCTAAGCAAGTGACGAGCAGCTGAAAGGATTCCCGAAGCGACGTGGAATTGCCAACATTTCTGCTGGACAGAAAAGTTGATCGCCCCCTTTCCGATTGGAAATTCATTGTACATTTCAAACCATAAAAAAATGGAAATGAATCACATGTTGGCAACACTTTGTCCAGCATAGCAGCCGCGGCTAACGTCGGCTGGTTCGCGCTACAAATGCTAGCTTAGCACCGTTAGCGCTGCTCTCTTGTATTTTGTTTAAATCGAGACGTGTGTGTGTGTACTCTGTGTACTATTTAGGCTTTAATCGATCAATTTGAACACCGTCCACTCCCTTGAAGTAAAGGAGTCACGTCTGCTTTTTGTTGCTGTTGTTGTTTTCGGCACAACTATCCATGATTTGGTTTACGTATGTCGTCGACCTCCAGAGCGTCGCGTTCGTTTTGAGTCGAATTTCAAACGAAGCCTCCAAAAAAACAACATTGACCGACGTGAAGTAGTATGTTCTTTGTTATGGTGGGAACGGTTGGAGATTAGTCATGTGTTGACTCCAAAGCCGTCCAGGACAGAGGATGTACAACGTTGCTTGCGCCCCTGCGAAAATCCGAGTCCGTTCGTCAGGGGATTTGGACGAGAGAGAGACCGAGAGACCGAGAGAGAGGTAAAGCCGTGCTTAGCCAGACACTGAGCTGAAAAATCGACCTTCCACTCCGTTTTCTACGCTCCACGCAGCGCCGTGTCCTTTTTCAGTCAAGTAACACTCTTGAGGACTGTGCGGCCAAGAGATGTTTTGTTGTGCGGATGCAAGACAGGAAGTCCGGGATTCGGAGCCGGGGCCCGGTGTCGTCGTCGTCGTGTTGCGTAAGAAGTGGCACGGTATAGAACGCACGTACCGCGCTGGAAAAAGGCGGCCGACAAGGCGATCTCGTTATAGGATTGTCTTGCGGGGCTGGGCAGACGTCGCCATCCAAAGTAATGGCGGCGCTCAAGATGCCCTTATAAACAGAGCCGACGTCGTCACAAATGCCCCCGCCCCCGCCCCCTCCCCCTGTTTCTTCGTCTAGCGTGTCATCAACCAATTTCGAACGTGTCGGCACTCCAGGGCCCCCCCCCCCCGGGACATTTTTTCAACTGGTCAGCCGAGGTTTTTCCAGCGGCCCTCTTGATCCTCAACTCTTCTCGAGCTCATCGAGCAGGAATTCTGTTTATCTTCCCGCTCTCCGTGCGTGTGCGACGCCCCGACGCTTACACTTAACATAGCCGCGGTAATATGGGATTAAGTCTTACATACGCCCTGCGAGTATTAGCCGCCGGGACAACAGGCGAGGAAGCGAGCGCTGGCCACATATGAGTTGGCTTTGACGGCACGCTCTCGAGACCGCGTGGTCGGTTACCCTACGTAGCGTTTCGTTTACCGCGCGCATAATTGTGGATGGCTGCCGAGAATATCCTCCCAATTTTGAAACGGTGAGCCACTGAGGTTTGGGAAATGAATGACTGGCCTGTCTGACATCAAACAAATCAATGATTGGTCCTGAACTCATTCACTCCCAAAGACGTTTCTCAACGTCTTTTCAGACTTGGTCCCAAATTGGTACGGAATGAGTGAAAGGGGAGTTTGCAATTAAAAAAAGAAAAAAGAAGAAGAAAAGAAAAAGCAGTATAAACTCACACTGGGATGTTCGTAAAATAATCTGTGGGGAAAAGGGAAAAAAAAAAATAAAATCATCACTGTCTTGAAGCTCTAATTGGATTTTGAAGAATCCGCGGCGCCTCGGGAAAAACAACAAATCCGTGACAGACAAGGTGCCGATCATTTGCCGCGCATTCAGAGCTGACGTTGGGCTTCGGAAGCTTTGCTCAAACCGTGGCGGAATATCAATCTCCAGAACGTTAAAAAAAATAAATTTTTAATGTCTATTTGTTATTGTAAAGTGTCCTTGGGTGTCTTGAAAGGTGCTTATAAATAAAAAGTATTATTATTATTATTATTATTGTTATTATTATTGTTATTATTGTTGTTATTATTATTATTGTTATTATTATTATTGTTATTATTATTATTATTATTGTTGTTATTATTATTATTATTATTATTATTATTGTTATTGTTATTGTTATTGTTATTATTGTTGTTATTATTATTATTATTATTATTATTATTATTATTATTATTGTTATTGTTATTATTGTTGTTGTTATTATTATTATGGTTATTATTATTATTGTTATTATTATTATTATTATTATTATTATTATTATTATTATTATTATTATTATTATTATTATTATCCCTCATTTGCCAATAACCGGACATAAGACGAGCAAAGCGAAAGGACATCAAGCAGGCTGAAGAGATTCCGACGCGACGCGAAACGAGCAACGTTTCTGCTCAACGGCACGTTTTATTTCCCGCTATTTCCGAAAAAGAAAACTTTGAAAGCGATAACATTTACCGATATTCTTGATTGCCGATAAGTCACGCCACGGCGCCAGCGTCCGCGGCTCACGTCAACTCGCTTACGGCGCTAACGCTAGCTTGGGCTGCGACTCAAACCACTATTTGTTCGACGAGCGGTCGTTGTGAGCGTTGGTCGCCACGGATGCATCATGGCGCGTGATTGTGACGGAGCGCGTTTGACAATCGCCCCCAAAGACGCGACAGCTCGAAAAGGCGAATTTGGAATCACGCGAGCTGTACGCACGCGGGGCCTCGCCGCACGTGAGCGGATTGGAGGAACAAATGATTGACGCATTAAAAACACGCGGGGGCAAACTTTTCCGCTGAATCCTTTCCACGTGCTGCGTGGAAATGATTCTACGCGTTGATCATCCAACGTCTTGTCGCCGGGCAGGTTAAAGAGTAATAAAAACCAGCCCCAAACACAATTTGGAGGCATTTGAGGTGACTTCCGCGGCGGACTCTCCTGTTATGTTGCAAATGAAATGGACACTTGAGTTGAGGAATCAAGATTTTTTTTTAAAACAAAAACTACAGTCATACCTCGGTTTTCAACCATAATCCATTCCGGAAGGCTTTTCGAAAACCGATTTGTTCCAAAACCGAAACCACGCTCTCTTTTAAAAAAATCTTTACTGAACACGTCTGCTCACAATGGAACGCTAGCCGAGGAAGCGTCACTTCCTCGTGTAAGGAAAGTGGGAGGAGTCAAGTGGTGCATTCAAGTGCGCTCAGTTCGTTCGAGGACCGATTTTTTCGGTCGTCATCCGAGGCATAAAAAACTCTATAAATTTTGGGTCGAGAACAGAGACGTTGGAAAACCGACGTTTGACTCTATTTGAATTGATCAGGGGCGGCCCGGTGGTCCAGTGGTTAGCGCGTCGACCTCACGGTGCAGAGGTCGTGGGTTCGAACCCCGGATCCGGCCTCCCTGTGTGGAGTTTTCCCGCTCTGCAAGGCAAGGTTCACGTTTTGTGTGGTTTTTTAATGGCAATGCGGCAGAGCGGCCCGGTGGCCCAGTGGTTAGCGCGTCGGCTTCACAGTGCAGAGGTACCGGGTTCGATTCCAGCCATAACGCCATAAAGAAAACGAAAAAAAAGAGAGATTGATTGAAATCTCAGCGCGCGGCGGCCTTTGGAAGCTCGCCTTGACTTTTTCTTTTTCTCTCCCTCATTTGACTTTGGCTACTCGCTATTCAAGCTTTGTGTGTTTGTCGCCCAATGGCGAGAGCCCACACTTGCATTTTGGAGCGTTTGGGGTGGTGGGGGGTCGGGGGGGGGCAGAAAGCCTTTACGGCGCCTTTCTATCACCGGGGTGACACTGAAAGAGCCGAAATGGCGCTTTCCTTTCATCGGCGGCGGTAAATCGAGGAGACGAGACGGTGCCTTCCGAGGCGAAGTCGGAGTGGCGCGAGTCAAAGGAGACAAACCGTGCGCGGCCTTCAAACGTTGTCGCCGGCGCTTCTGCTGAATCATTTCCACGTGCGGCGCCGGTAGATCATCCAGCCTATCTTCGCTGAAAGGTTAAACAGTGATGGCGTTGACAAAATCGGTGAGCAGTTGATCTCCCCCCCCTGCCCCCCCCCCTGCGGTCTGCACGCCGCAATCGCCGCCTGTTAAAGTTTAAAAATCGAGAAGAAAAAACACACACACAAAAAAAAAAAAAGCATTCTGACACGTTTTTGATCATGAGCAGGCCGTCGAGAAACGGGAGAAAATGGCGGAAGAAATCCTGGAAAAAAATATCCATTGAAATAGATGTATAACCGTCATCTGTCATCGGAGACCCCCCCCGAAACCGGTCGCCAGCCAATCGCACACGAAGGACAACGACCAATCGCGCTCACGCCGCGGGACAATTTCGAGTGTTCCATGAACCTAGCGTGCAGTTTTTTGGGGGGAATGTGGGAGGAGAGCGGAATACCCGGAGAAAAGCCATGCAGGCGCGGGGAGAGAACAGTCGCCCACCTGATTGTGAATTGGCCCATTTCCCGATCTGACGCGGGCAGTTATTGGCAGGAGCCTTCGGTTACTTCCTGCAACTCCCCCTTTATAGGCGGGACATGTCCGTCAACTGAAGTATGACATCTCACAAGACAAACTTTTAGAAAACACCACCCATATAATAATTATATGACACCTGAGGCGGCCCGGTGGTCCAGCGGTTAGCACGTTGGATTCACGGTGCAGAGGTACCGGGTTCGATTCCGGCTCCGGCCTCGCTGTGTGGAGTTTGCATGTTCTCCTGCGTGGGTTTTCTCCGGGTGCTCCGGTTTCCTCCCACGTTCCAAAAACAAACAGGCACTCTAAATTGTCCCTAGGTGTGAGTGTGGGCGTGGTTTGTTCGTCTCTGTGTGCCCTGCGATTGGCTGGCGAGGGGTTCAGGGTGTCCCCCGCCTACTGCCCGGAGACAGCTGGGATAGGCTCCAGCACCCCCCCGCGACCCTAGTGAGGATCAAGCGCTTCGGAAGATGAATGAATGAATGAATGAATGCAACGCGTCACCCCGCTCGTCCCTCTTGCCCGCTTTTTGGGGTCCACCGCCACCTGGCAACGCTTTTTTTTGGGGGGGGTGCTCGGCTCATCAGGTGCGCTCGTGGCGTCTGTCGCTTTAAGAGGTTTTGTTGCGCGCGGAGAAGCTCAGCTGGTGATTTTCCACTCAAAGCGCGATTAAGGCAAAGCGGCTCCCGCCAGCGAGCGTCATGCGCGCGCGGGAAAATTGCCTTCATTGTTTCAATCAACCTTGAGCGACGTCGACTTCGCCACCCCCCACCCCCCACCCGCGACGCGCCGACAGGTAAATCCGCCAAACGGCATGACGGGGAGGACGCGTGACGAGGAATGCTTTTGGGGGGGTGGGGGGGGGATGCTCGCGGACGAGAAGATGCGCTCGCTCGCCGCCGTCTGAACGGCAAAAAAAAAGCTTTCTCGTTCGCGTGCGAGGCTGAGAAGGCGAGGTGACGCGAGCCGATGCTCTGGGGCGTTAATTGATCCGTCACTCAGCCAATGACGGACTGGACGGACGGATGGCCTCCGATTCCTCGGATGCCCTTTTTCCACCACAACCTCCCCATCCAATGATCATAATGAGCGCACGAGAATTCCTTTCGGAGACAAATTTCCGTCCAAATCTCTTGACATCGCCCCAGCGACGCCGCGGGTGTCAAACCCGAGGCCCGCGGGCCAGATGTGGCCCGCCGCCTCATTTGATGCGGCCCGCGAAGGCGGCTAGCCCAAACGTCACCTCAACTTCCGGGATCCTTTTCTAAAATCTCCACCGCAATTTTGAATCCTCGTGTGATAAATACGAGATATATTCCAAGCATTTTCTTGTCACCAAACCCCGTAACTTAAACAATCCTTGCGTTGCTCTGCCGAAACCGGCACTTTTCGGCATTCCGAAGGTTTTGTTTTGTTTTTGTTTTTGTTTTGTGTTAGTTGATAGCTACACCGTCAGTGGTATCAGATATGAAAATCCACAAGAAATTGAGGGAATCATTTTTTTCCCCCGTGACTGTATTTTAATTCCCCCTTTCAATGCCATTGAAATCAACGACAATTTCGAGTCGCTATATTCAGTTTAAATTCATTTTTATAATTTTATCTGTGGTTTTATTGTTCTTGTTTTGATTGTAAAGTCTCCTTGAGTGTTTTGAAAGGCGCTTATAAAAGAAATGTATTATTATTATTTATTATTAATCACCGTTTTTTTTTTTTTGTAATTCCATTTTTATTTTCCCTCTCAACGCATCATCCACGAATGTGAAGCGACCGCTCTCCAAATCTTCTCCACAGCGCCTGCGAAAAGGTTACATAAGAAATGTAGTTCGCGGAGCGTGACGTGGGCCCAAAATGCCTCGGATCCCGTTGTCATGCACAGCTCAGAGGGGCCCCCCCCCCGCCTGCGCGAGAGCGGGACGCTACTTGCCGATTCCTGATCCCCGGCGCAAAGCCCGTCAAGGACCCTCTTCGTCGCTCATTGATTGTCGCACGCCGGCCGATGCGGACCCCCTCTCGAAGCATCGAGTGGCGTTAAAACAGACTGGGGGGGTGTTGGGGGTGGGGGGAGGGAAAAACGGCATCCATGTTTCCTTATTAGGCTCTGTTATAGGCTCATAGCCGACTTGTTTACAGTGCGCAGAAGATAAAGCACGTGGCGTGGCACAATGGAGGACAAGGACTCAAAGTGGCCCGCATTCCAGAAGCGTTGCAACACCTTCACGGATAGCGACGGCAACAAAAAAATAACAAAAAAAAAATGTTGCAGGGGGGGGGGACCCTCTGAGAGAGCGTGCCGGCGATTGTTTTGGTGAAACGGAAAATTTTAGAGGACGCGCGCGGATAAGACGTGGAGTGCGGCAGCAAGAGTCGCTGACACCGAGTGTTTGTTTCATCGGCGAGTGAACGCGTGCGACGATCAGCTAAATGATTCGCGGGGATCCTCGTCCCGCGACATCGCTCGCACGACGGCTTCCTCCTCGTCGTCGCTTCTCTTGTCCAAACGGCTTCGTTTTCGGAAGTGGTGGCCGCCCGTTTAGCTAGCTGTTGAGCTAGCTAAACAGTAAACAGTTAAGCTAGCTAAACAGTAAACAGTTTAGCTAGCTAAACAGTTTAGCTAGTTGTTGAGCTAGCTAAACAGTAAACAGTTAAGCTAGCTAAACAGTAAACAGTTTAGCTAGCTAAACAGTTTAGCTAGCTGTTTAGCTAGCCAACCGTCGGAGGGGGAGGGACTCCGATGGGCGAGAGTCACGCGGGTTTCCTCCGCCACGTCGGACGGAGTGAATTTGCTCACGGCTCGCCGGTCTGTCTCCGGTCCCAAACGGGCCGAGGCCCGGTACCGGTCCGCCGACCGGTGGTTGGGGGGGCTCCTGTGGTCTCACACAAGTACTTCTGTAAAGTTAGTCCTTTGACCAAAATAACGGCGGGAACACACAGTATGTACTCCCCCCCTCCAGTTTTGTGACTGGTCCGGGAGGCGTCCCATGAAAATGACCTGGTCACAAACGATTTTTGCGACCGAATCGTTTCCCCGAGTCTTGTCAACTGTGCGACGGTCGGCTCCACGTCGTGACGAAATCTGGCGTCCTCATCAGAATCGCCGTCAGCCATGAAAACGTCGCCAAATAATCAACGAGTGTTGAGGTCAGATTGTCGGTGGCCAAACATTTGCACGCACCCGTTTCGTGTTCGGTCTCTTCAAACGTGTTTCATTTCATTCATTCAACGAGTGTGTGTAATTAATGTTGAAATGACCCCCCCACCCCCGCACTCTCCCCCCACCACCAGCAAAATGGTTTTACCAGCCACAACAAATCATTTGAGCAAATCAGTGATTTTGAGGACGTCGCCCGTATTCTATTCTATTTTCATGTCCGTGAAATTGCCGTCCGTCTCCCTTGTCATGATGACGAAAGGGCCCCCTTTGAAGCCGACGTTTTTATGGGGCATTAGCGGCAGCAATTTGGCTTTCATCAAAGGAGGCTGACGCGGTGCCTCGTCGCAGATGAAAGTCCGGCGCCTACGTTGCGTCCTTTTCATCGGCGTACGACTCGTCAGACGTTGCCGCCGCGCCGCGTCCACTCCTGTCATCCTAACGTCTCAGCTGATATGAAAAGCATTTCAGACTTTTGGAGTCTAGTTAGCTTTATACAGTGAAACTCCTCTACAACGAAATCATGTGTTGTGGCAAGACATTTTTCACAACAGGGGACTTTTCACTGTAGCAAATTTGAACTCAGACGTAAACACAAACGCACACAAAAAAATGTATATGTGTACACTTATTTGACACTTTATATAGTCAGTGTAGAAAGAAAAAAAGGGAAAGAAAGTGCGAAATTTACGACCAGCATTCACTTCCATCAATTTCTTGCATAATGTCTTTTATTTTGCTTCCTCCATCTTTCATTTTTATGACCTTATTCTGTCTTCAAGCGTTAAAGCTTTTCTTTTCTTAACTCCTTGGTCTGCAAAGTTCCGTTCTGTCGCCATTTTAGCAATGCAACGTTCGTGCTGCGTCTGAAACAAAGACTTCCTGGACTACTGCGCATGTGTAAACCAGTGTTGTTGCCGTTTCTGAACGAAGCAGTCGAGGTCGCTGCGGCATGCTGAGGTTGGATTAAGACTTTTGCGGAAGGCTTGTTTTCGGCAAGAGCAGAGAAAAATATTTCATACAACGGAACAGGGGACTTTTCCTTGTAGGGGGAGCAGAAAAGTGGGAATGGCTTTCATGCATGAACATTTTTTCACCCAAGGGGGAATTTTCGCCCATGTAGGTTTTGTTGTAGAGGAGTTTAAGACTTTTGTGGAAGGCTTGTGTTCGTTGTAGTGAAGCAAGAGCAGAGAAAAAGATTTCGTATAACGGAGCAGGGGGACTTTTCCTTGTAGGGGGAGCAGAAAAGTGGCAATGGCTTTCATGCAGGGTAATATTTTCACCCAAGGGGGTATTTTTGCCCATGTAGGTTTAGTTGTAGAGGAGTTTCACTGTAACAGAAGCATGTTTTGCTCTTTGCACGCGCCTTGTCTCTTTGCGGCGTGTGAAGCCTGACCGCTTTGCGTTTCGATTAGCGTAGCATCGAGCTCATGTCATCAATACGACGTTCCAACGGAAAAGGATTCTCACGTACGTGTCGTGACTGTCGATTCATAGAAGCCAAAGGAAGATCGATGCAGATTCGGTTTTTTCCATCGTGGGCCACCGTCGAGTCTCGCGAGAACCCAAAACGTGACGAGCTTTGCGGGTCAGAGAGGAACAGAAGCGCTGTCGAATTCTCCCGCTAGCGCCCGTCGCTAGGCAGGCTCTGATTTTGCTCGCGTGACTCTTCTGCCTTCCAGCGTGGAGTTGGCACGATGTTCCCCCCCCCCTGGTGTGAGTGTTGTCCAAGTCTACAGAGTGAAAGCGCCCCCCCCCCACCCCACCCCCTCTTGGCGCTGTTATTTATTTCTTTCCTGTGGCCCCGGGCCCGTTATCTTTCGGCAGTAGCTGCTGGAATTCACATCACAGATAAATGGGGAGGAGGTCAGCTCAACTTCACGGCAAAGCGCATTCGGTCGGCCGGCTCACCGCGCGCGTGCTCGCTCGCTCGCTCGCTCTTGCTGATGCGACGTGCCGATGTCGAGCGATTTTCAGGACGTTCGGAATTGACGTGCCTCGATGGCGACGTTCAATTCAAGTGTCCATTCGTCGCAATTTCATGTGGGTTGTTTTTGGTTCGGATGAAATGACATATGGGGAGCAAACCGCATCCAAACCGCATTTCCGGCGGCGTGGTCCTGAATACTATTCAATTTCTATTTATTTTTTTGCCGTGATGACACAATTTGACACGAACACAACAGATCATTTCAATCCGTCACCGTGACGCTGGATGTTGGCTCTTCTTCTGTGTTGTTATTTGCGCCGTTCGCCTTTCCAAAGAAGCGCTCGAAACGTTTTGGGAGGGGCGTTTTGCTCATTTTTTGCTAACTTGAAGGTTGAAGTTTTTCCTCCTGTGACCCGACATGCGGGTTTCGACCGAGGCACCTACCGCCATTTCCGCACTATAGGGCGCACCTGATTATAAGCCGCACCCACGACATTTTTAGAGGAAAACCAATGTTGTACATACACAAGCCGCACCCGTATATAAGCTGCACGCGCCCACATTAAAACATGTCAACGTATTTACAAAGAAAGACGGTACACATAGAGAGTTTTCAAAGTTTGAATCATATAACTTAACAATAATAATAATAATCTAACTTTCTTCCCAAACGGTGCCTGTGATGCGGCAGTAAAACGGTAGCAACATGCTAACAACACGCTAGCAACAGAATAGCAATGCGTCATAAGCCTTTCTTTTGGCATTTTCCATGATGAGGGTACGTTCGCGCTCATTTCATTGATGCACAAGACAAGAAGTTGCAGTCTTCCTCGACGCATATATTCCACCGCTCTTAATCTTACCTTTTCTACTCGAGCGCCCCCTGGCGGCCGTTAGAAAAATGACTCATATTGGCCGCATCACTGTATAAGCCGCAGGGTTGAAAGTTTGGGGAAAAGGTAGCGGCTTATAGTCCGGAAATTCCAGTACACGTTTATTTATTTATTTATGTATGTATTTATTTATTTATTTATTTATTTATTTATTGATTTATTTATTGATTTATTTATTTATTTATTTATTTATGTGTGTCTTTATTTATTTATTTATTTATTCATTCATTCATTCATTTGTTCGCTTATTTATTTATTTATTTATTTATTTATTTATGCGTGTTTTGTTTGTTTATTTATTTATTTATTTGTTTATTTATTTATTTATTCATTCGTTCATTTATTCGCTTATTTATGTATTTATTTATTTATTTATGTGTGCGTGTTTATTTATTTATTTATTTATTTATTCATTCGTTCCTTTATTCGCTTATTTATTTATTTATTTATTTATTTATTTATTTATTTATTTATTTATTTATTTATTTATTTGTTTGTTTATTTATTCATTCATTCATTTATTCGCTTATTTATTTATTTATTACGGGGAGGGTTGAAGGTCCCTGTGCAGTGAGTGCAGTAGCAAATGGCCCTTAGCCCAGTATTGGCTGTCCGCGGCCCGGTGGGGGGGAGAGGCTCGGTTCAAGGCTAACTTTGTTTTCCCCGCTCATTTGTCTCTGCCTTGAATTTGAAATGTGTGTGCGTGTGCGTATGTGCGCGTGCGTGTGTGCGTGTGCGCGTGTGTCGTCCGCATGAGTATGCGGAGGTGGGGTTAGGGAGCAGTGGGAAGTGGAAATTTACAGTCTTCCATGTTTGTACCTGAGTGGTGTGTCAACGCGAGGCCCCCGTCCAATCGCGGCTTTGGATTTAATTGTCTTGAGCCGAGGGGGGGGGGGCGGCCTCGCCGTCAGATCCGCTCGCGGGTGGCCCGAGCTGGCATAAATGCACTTGCTGCTGCACAGGAATGGTGACCGCTGACGGACGCACACTTTGGATATCGCTGCAGCCATGAAGGAAATGTGAGTTTGCTCGCCTCGTCTTGGCTTGACAAGGGGGGTGATACTTGAGGGGGGGGGGGGCGCGTGTCGGTCCCTGCGTCAATGATTTTCGCCAGCAGAAGTCTGGCGAGCAGGTGCGGGAGCGTTCGCCGCCGCAAAAAGAGGGGCAAAGGGAACCGAGTGAGAGGAGGATGAGACGAGCCGCGGCCGAGGTCCGGTTATGTAACGAGGCGGGACGCCAAAGCCACTTCGGTTTGACTCGCCGTGCGGAACGAGGGAGAGCAAAAATGCCAGAAAACGGCCAGCCAGCCGGTTGCTCGAGCGATGGGCGTCGCGGGGCTGAAAGAAGTCGTGGATTGCGGCGAGAACGTTTGATGAAGAGGCTCGGGGGTGTCAAATTTTTTTGGGACTCGATTTGGCGCCGCGTTGGGCAACCGTCACGCCAGAAACGGACGCGGCGCGCGGTGACGAGGAAATCCTTCCTCCCTCCCTTCCTTTCCAGGAAGGTTGCATGGGCGGCACTGGATTGACCTCGCCGTAAGCTGGCGTGTAAGCGGGCTCGCCGTTATCTTGCGCGCTATGTTTGGACCTGGAGCGAAATGTCAACTTTGGTCGCTCCTGAGCGCACGTTTTTGTGCTCATTCTCTCTCTCTTTCGCCACATTTTCCGTCGTCCAGTCAGTCACCTTTTGATCGGTTGACGGGGGTCTCGAGTTTTGAATAAGGACCGCCCCCCCCCACCTCCCGACACTACGAATGCCGCGATTTAATCGGCGATTATTTGTTTCGAGACCTTCTGCTCACCGATTTTCTTGTTAGCAAACGCAAATGCTAAATTCCATCGGTACTCCATCCATCCATTGTCCACCGCTTATCTAGGGTCGGGTCAACAACTTGAGCAGGGAAGCCCAGGCTTCCCTCTCCCCAGCCACTTCTTTGAGCTCTTCCTGGCGGATCCCGAGGCGTTCCCAGGCCAGCTGGGTGACATAGTCTCTCCAGGGTGTCCTGGGTCGTCCTCGGGGTCTCCTGCCAGTGGGACATGCCCGGAACACCTCACCAGGGAGGCGTCCAGGAGGCGTCCTAATTAGATGCCCGAGCCACCTCATCTGAATTAGAATTCTTGGACGTGCGGTTCTGTTAAGGGTTCACTTTGACTTTTCAGGAAACAATAATAGTGTGCACTTGTTCAGCACTGGAGTTTAGCCTGATAGAACAAAATGAATCCAAAGTCGACTCAAGTGTACAGCCGGACCTCGGTTTTCCACCATAATCCGTTCCAGAAGGCCGTTCGAAATCCGAAATTGTTCGAAAACTGAAACCACGTTCTTTAATTAAAAAAAAATCTTTATTGAACACGTCTGCTCACAATGGAACGCTACACGAGGAAGCGTCACTTCCTCGTGTAAAGAAAGTGGGAGGAGCCAAGTGGTGCATTCAAGTGCGCTCAGTTTGGTCGAGAACCGATTTTCGGTCGTAATCCGACGCATTAAATAAAAACTCGCAATTTTTGGTGGAAAACCGACTTGGTCGAGAACAGAGACGTTCCAAAACCGAGGTTTCGACTGTATTTCTGGAGACCTTTGAAAACGACGGCATTCCTGCCACGACAAACGAAGAATCGTCTCGCGGCGAGTCAAAAAGAGCCAAAGGACCGAAATGAGTTTGAAAAAGACAAAGCCTCTCGAGCAACAAAATCAAGCACTTCATGTCCCCCCCGCCCCCCCGCCTGCCCCACCCCCACCCAACTGCAGCCTTTTCAATGGGAAAAATGGCATCCGCCGATATTCCCGCGCGTCCGAATTGCGATGCATCATTTGAAAGGATTCCTTTCGACAAGAATCAGAAGAATCCGAATCCGAATCGCCTTTCTTGTCGATGTGTCTCGTCTCGGTTTAAACGACGCACCCAAACATTTTCCCCCGGCGTGCGATGACCTCGGCCCGTCGGCCGCTCGGATTAGCGGGATTAGCGGGCGATGACGCGGCGGCGCGCGAAAGGCGTCGCGTCTCTCCCGAACGCTCGGCGTTGACGTGCCCTCTGTCGCCTCCCCTTTGTCGGCAGCATGGCCCAAAAGGAGAAGCTTCAATGCCTGAAGGACTTCCACAAGGACACGCTGAAACCCTCGCCGGGGAAGAGCCCCGGCACCAGGCCCGAAGACGAGGCGGAGGGCAAGGCTCCGCAGAGGGAGAAGTGGGCCAGCAAGCTGGACTTTGTCTTGTCCGTCGCCGGAGGCTTCGTGGGACTCGGAAACGTCTGGCGTTTCCCTTACCTTTGTTACAAGAACGGCGGAGGTAGGTGGCGGCCGCGCGCCCCCCCCGACGGGAAAACGCCGGCGCTCGCCTGACTGGGGGGTTCCCCGCGTGCCCTCTTTCAGGTGCCTTCCTCATCCCTTACTTCATCTTCCTGTTTGGGGGAGGCCTGCCCGTCTTCTTCCTGGAAGTGGCGCTGGGCCAGTACACCTCGGAAGGAGGGATCACCTGCTGGGCCAAACTCTGCCCCATCTTCACCGGTCAGTCCGCCGCCGCGCCGCCGGTTGGCCGCCGGTTGGCCGCCGGTTGGCCACCGTCTTTCGAGAGCACGGCACGCCCGACGATGGCGCGGCCGTCCGGTCTCGGCGATTCCAAACGCGGGCGCGCCGTCAAGAAGGTGGGCGCCGAATGACGTCAGGGCGGCGCCAGTTTAAGAAGCCGCGACGCCATCGTGCGGCTTGCGCTACGCCTCCGGACGGGGGGGGGCCCGCCCTTGACGAGCGGCGGGTCTGCCGGGACTGCGACCGATCAATTACCTGATGACAACCGCTCAATCGCGATGGGCACGACGGGAGGGTGTCATATTTGAGACGGAGCCGAATTCTGCCCAACGTTGATGTCATGAAATCGGGAATGAGGAAAATTTGCTCTCACGTGAACCTCAAGTGGATTCTCTGCAGGCGACTGAATTTGGCCCCTCCCCACCCGCCCCACCACAAATAAGAAATTTCCCCCAATTTTTTCTCGACGAGCATGAACTCATTCACTCCCAAAGACGGTTTTAAACGTCTTTTCAGACTTGGTCCAGAATTGGCTGGCACTGAACCCTAACCCTAACCCTAACCCTAACCCTAACCCTAACCCTAACCCTAACCTAACCCTAACCCTAACCCTAACCCTAACCCTAACCCTAACCTAACCCTAACCCTAACCCTAACCCTAACCCTAACCTAACCCTAACCCTAACCCTAACCCTAGCCCTAACCTAACCCTAACCCTAACCCTAACCCTAACCTAACCCTAACCCTAACCCTAACCCTAACCCTAACCCTAACCCTAACCCTAACCTAACCCTAACCCTAACCCTAACCCTAACCCTAACCCTAACCTAACCCTAACCCTAACCTAACCCTAACCCTAACCCTAACCCTAACCCTAACCCTAACCTAACCCTAACCCTAACCCTAACCCTAACCCTAACCCTAACCCTAACTAACCCTAACCCCAACCCTAACCCCAACCCCTAACCCTAACCCTAACCCTAACCCTAACCCTAACCCTAACCCTAAACCTAACCCCTAACCCTAACCCTAACCCTAACCCTAACCCTAACCCTAACCCTAACCCTAACCCCTAACCCTAACCCCTAACCCTAACCCTAACCCTAATATGCAATTATGAATCAGCACCGAGGACGAATCGAAGATGTGCGCCTCAAGGCGTTTTGCGGCGAGCACGTAGCGAGGCGCCGCCGATGCACTGCGGGTGGTTGCGGTGCGTAATAGATTGACGGGGTCTTGGTTGTCATGGAAACAGACAAGACCGCAAAAAAAAAGAAAAAGACACGTTGCCTAGCGATGAGCGCCAAGCGCGACGTGTCGCTAGCCGCGCACTTTTTTCTTTTCACATTGAGGATCTTTCGAAAGACGGCGGCGAGCCGTTTTGCTCCGCTTCTTCTGTCTGGGCCCGGGAAGCAGAACACGGAGACAGTAGCGCAGCCGTCCCCCACCCCACCCCACCCCCAGTCCTCCATAGTCAGGTTCACATAAGACATTGTCCCCCCGCCTCCTCCCCTGCGGGGCGAGCAAGAGGGAGCAGGAATTCCGTTTTGAGGTTCATCCCAGAATAGCGGCAAATCGTGAGAGATGTTTGCCCCTCGTTGACCTCATTTACGACAACGGCCATCGGGTAGCGCTAATGAGTTGCTCAACAACGGCGCTCTGTTCCCGCGGACGTCTTTTTCAGGATCTCCTTGCGCCGCCGCGGGCCCTCCGAACGCCGACGGCTCAAGTGGTCCAACAATGGACAATTTGTCCTGAAATTTCAAAGACCACGCGCCCCCCGACAGTGATTGCGCCATCCCAACCCCCAACGCAAACCAAACGAGAGCGTCTCAGTCCTGATTCGCTGGCGTTTTGGCGAGCGCACGGACCCCTTTGACCCTTTCGGTGTCGGCGACGAGCTCGCCGGGGAAAACGTCTGGGCGAAGATTGAAATGACATCGAGACGGAGTTTTTCCATCGCAAACCGCCGTTGTGATGTGGTGGGCGGGAACGGGGGCCTCCCGGGACACGCCCATTTTCTGATCAGCTTTCTCCTCACAAGGGTCGCGGGGGGGTCGGGGGCGGGTTGCTGGAGCCTCTCCCAGCCATCTTCGGGCAGTAGGCGGGAGACAACCTGAATGTGGGAGGAAACCCACCGAGCACCCGGAGAAAAGCCACGCCGGCACGGGGAGAACATGCAAACCCCACGCAGGAATGCCGGAGCCGGGATCGAACCCGGTACCTCTGCACTGCGAAGCCGGCGTGCTTCGTTCACGGGTACGTCAAAGCGGTTAGGTGGGGCCGGGCTGTTTTTCAAGACTCGGAAAAAAAAAATGGAGTTTCCAAAGAACTCTCAAATGACTCTTACGAGTACTCGTCAAGAGGCGCCAAGCGGCATTGTGGACCAACTGGAATGGAGGATCGGCCAAGATGTGACCGTTTCCAAGTGCTCCCCAGACAAAGGAGAGGCTTGACTTTGGCCAGCTGGTCCCGACCAGCTGGTCCCGACAACGGCAGCGCGTTTGTGTTGCGCCAACGGTGGTCTGGTCCGCACGCGGAACGTCGCGCGAGTCGATTGCCCACGAAAAGCTTCGCCTTTAAGACCTTTAAGCCCTTTTGCTACGCCCGCAGAAGCACTCCAGCGAGGAAGGGCCCCTCCGCTCACAAAGGCTCCGACGAATACGAGTGTGTGAAAGGTGTTGAGCCGCATGGCGTCAAATCCACAGCAAGTTAGCACTCCGCAGCTGTTTGCTTTTATGGTCGCCACCGACAGAGTTAGCCCCCGGTGGAAGAATTTGGCAGGATACAAGCCAAATTTTCTCCGGGCGGGAGGCGGACGTTGACGACGGGGCTAAAACGGGAGAGCCCGTTTATCTGGCGAGACAACCCGACGAGTAACGGGGGACGTTAGCAGTCGCGTCACGTCCGACGTTTGACTCGCTTAGACCTCGGGGACTTCCGCCGGTCTTTGTGGGAAGGCTCCCGCCCCGTTGCGCAAACGTCGCTCGCAACAATATAACAAACTGTTTGAGACGCGTCCCTCCCGTCGTCGGGCTTTTGGCGGGTTGCCGATGAGACCATCAGGACCCCGAGAACGGAAGCGGCGGCTGGCGGCGTCTTTGATCGTCCCTCTTCCCTTTTTCCGCAGGCATCGGCTACGCCTCGATCGTGATCGTCTCCCTGCTGAACATCTACTACATCGTGATCTTGGCCTGGGGCCTCTACTACCTGTTTCAGTGCTTTCAGCCCGAGCTGCCCTGGGCCAAATGCAAGCAGCCCTGGAACACGGAACAATGCGTGGAGGACACCGTTCGAAAGAACAAGTCCCTTTGGCTGCTGGCCAACGGCACCAACTTTACTTCCCCCGTGACGGAGTTCTGGGAGTGAGTAGCCAAGTAGCGGCGGTGCCATACGGGGGCCACCCCCCCCCCTTTGCCCCAGTTTTTGAAAAGTAACAAGAATGGGTGAATGCGTGACTGTTGGTGTCGCGCAGGCGCAACGTCCTGAGCATCTCGTCCGGGATCGAAGACATCGGGCCCCTCAAGTGGGATCTGGCCCTCTGCCTCTTAGCGGTGTGGGTTATCTGCTTCTTCTGCATCTGGAAAGGAGTCAGGTCCACTGGGAAAGTGAGTCAGGGGATGGAAGGAGGTGGCCATGCATTTCAAGCATTATTTCAAGTTTGACGCTATTTTTTTGGCTTTTGTGACAGCTCAAAAACTTCAATTGACGCTTTAGACGTCACGGGGAGGCGGGGACTATGCGTTAATTGATGCCTTTAGACGTCACAGGGAGGCGGGGACTATGCGTTAATTGACGCCTTTAGATGTCACCGGGAGGCGGGGACTATCGTTAATTGGACGCCGCCACGGGAGGCGGGGACTATGCGTTAATTGACGCCTTTAGATGTCACCGGGAGGCGGGGACTATGCGTTAATTGACGCCTTTAGATGTCACGGGGAGGCGGGGACTATGCGTTAATTGACGCCTTTAGATGTCACCGGGAGGCGGGGACTATGCGTTAATTGACGCATTGAGACGTCAAGGGGAGGCGGGGACTATGCGTTAATTGACGCCTTTAGATGTCACCGGGAGGCGGGGACTATGCGTTAATTGACGCCTTTAGACGTCACGGGGAGGCGGGGACTATGCGTTAATTGACGCATTGAGACGTCAAGGGGAGGCGGGGACTATGCGTTAATTGACGCCTTTAGATGTCACGGGGAGGCGGGGACTATGCGTTAATTGACGCCTTTAGATGTCACGGGGAGGCGGGGACTATGCGCATTGACGCCTTTAGACGTCACGGGAGGCGGGACTATGCGTTAATTGACGCCTTTAGACGTCACGGAGAGGCGGGGACTATGCGTTAATTGACGCCTTTAGACTTCACGGGGAGGCGGGGACTATGCGTTAATTGACGCCTTTAGACGTCACGGAGAGGCGGGGACTATGCGTTAATTGACGCCTTTAGACGTCACGGAGAGGCGGGGACTATGCGTTAATTGACGCCTTTAGACGTCACGGAGAGGCGGGGACTATGCGTTAATTGACGCCTTTAGACGTCACGGAGAGGCGGGGACTATGCGTTAATTGGCGCCTTTAGATGTCACCGGGAGGCGGGGACTATGTGTTAATTGGCGCTTTTCTACGTCACGGGGAGGCGGGGACTATGCGTTATTTGACGACTTTAGACGTCACGGGGAGGCGGGGACTATGCGTTAATTGACGCCTTTAGACGTCAAGGGGAGGCGGGGACTACCGGGCTCGGGACGTTGAAGCAAATGAGCCCTCCTCAAAGTATTTTGCTTTTGAATGATATTCCCTGCGGCCGTCGACTCGATCGCTTGTTCTGATCGGACTTACCTTGCCGTGCACGGCAGGACCGGACTGACGCCTCTGCTCCTGTCTAGGTCGTGTACGTAACGGCGACGTTCCCGTTTGTGATGCTGATTGTGCTGCTCATACGAGGAGTCACCCTGCCGGGGGCGGCGGAGGGCATCAAGTTCTACCTTTACCCTGACTTGACGCGCCTGCGGGACCCAGAGGTAACACTGGAAATTTTTTGGGGGCATTATCCAAAAGCATAGACGCTCATGAATACGCTGTCGGACGAGCGGCCAAGTCACGAGCTATTTGTGTGGTCAGGTTTGGAGCGATCGACATTGCATCGTTAAAACCAGCCAGCGAGTCATTTTCAACACAAAGATTGCAAAAACTCGCAGGAACATCAATTTGGGACCCGGCAGAGCAAAATGATCTCGGTGACCCGCATTTTAATCATTAAGAGAATGATCTCCGCATCGCTAGATATGATCCGACACGCCCCCTTTGAGCTGCGTGCTACAGTGACGCTAAACTACGAGGCGGGAATTGTGGATGTGAAGATGGCAAGAAAGCCAAAAGACCAAGAATGCCGGCACGTTGTGCTTCGGATCAAACTATTCTTTGGGACCCCCCAGCCCCCCCCCCCAATGCATTGATGGCACATGCTTGAGAGTTTGACAAAAAGTCACCTGAGAAATGAACAAGTATGCTCAAAACGTTTGCCTTTGACGGGAAAGCCGCCTCAGCCAAGATGGCCGCCTAGCCGCAAGCTAGCCGCAAGCTAGCTAAAGCACCCCGCCCCGTCTTGTGTCATTAGCATCGCCATGTGTTGATTTGTTTTCACTATTTTAAAATCGCGAAAGCGGGGCCAGCCGATGAATCTGAGCGAATCGCGGTGAGCCGCGATCTGCGAGGAAGTTGGATTCAACCCGTGGACGCGTCCGTAACCGAGCGCCCGCTCTCGCCCCGACTCCCAAGGTGTGGATTGACGCGGGGACCCAGATTTTCTTCTCCTACGCCATTTGCTTGGGTGCCATGACGTCCCTGGGGAGCTACAACAAGTACAAGTACAACTGCTACAGGTGAGCCAGGGGTGGGGCGCGGGGGGAGGGGGGTCAGCACGTCGGGACGCGCCCGAGACGGCCGCCGCAAAAGAAACCGGGGACGTTTGCTTGCGTCTGTGTTCATTAACAACCTCCCCATGACGTATGTGTGACATAGGGACTGTTTGCTGCTGGGGGTCCTCAACAGCGGCACCAGCTTTGTGTCGGGCTTCGCAATATTTTCCGTCCTGGGCTTCATGGCGCAAGAACAAGGGGTGGACATTGCCGATGTGGCAGAGTCAGGTAACGAGGGTCGCAGGTGCCGGCAGTGGCGATGGTGGGCGCCGCTGCCAAACCAAAAAAGACCGTTGGAGATTTGTTCCCTACCCCTGCCCCCCCCCCCCCCCCACGCACCCCCTCCTTGAAAAACCAATGTCGGGGTTTATCGGCAATCGCACACTCCTTACGCACGTGCCATTCCCGCTTCGCCCGCCGGCCAAGGGCAGATTGTGGGTCAGGTGCCGGAGGATTGACTTTGAACAAGCCCCGCCCCCTCCTTCCGTCTTGCTCCTTTGTGGCCTGGTGTCCCACATCCAAGCTTGCCGGTGTCCCGTTCTGGGACGCGGCGAAGAAGATGGGGCCTCCTGGCGGGCCCGTCCTCGCCCCTGAGCTGCTCGCTGCCAGCGGCGCTCTTCTTCCTCTTCCTGCTCCTGCTTCTGAATCGCCACGGGCGCTTGACATTTTTTTTTTCGCAGTCCATCGCCGTGCGGTCCTCCCCAAGTGAGACGCTGCGCCTTTTTAAGCACGTTCGCCGCTGTCGGGAGTCAACTCTTGCCTGGCTTCAACGCCACCGCGGGGCCCCGTCAGCTCAAATGACGGCAAATGATTGTGCCTGTTCCTGCGCACCCGCCCTCTTTTCCATTTGCTCTTTTGCCACCATCCGACGTCACAACCTCGCCACCGCTCACTACTCCAATCGGTTGGTCGGCCAAGTCACGGTCTCGCGGCGACCGGGATCCGCGCACGCCGTCGAGATTTGTGTCAATGTACCTGTTCAAGAGCCGAATGCCCGAAAGTCCCTGGAAAGCCAAAGTGATGATGGAAGGGGAGTGTCGTTCCCTCCCAAGTTTGAATCACCCGAAAAAAGTATCTGAAATGACGACTCCAAAGTCTCGACAAGTCATTTCAGCGGCGAAGCTTTGCGCACGTAGCCGGTGTTTGTTCCAGATCGCCGCGACAACAATTTGAATGCTCTCCAGCTGTTTTTCTTGTTCCGAGGAAATTTTGAACAACTTCCAAATTTGATGGCGACCAGAAAAATAACAAAAACGTTTCGCAACACTGAAGGACGTGCGCGCGCGCCCTTGCTAACCTTCGCCGCCCAGGTGACATCGGGGCTTCAAAACGCGGAGTCGCCGACGCCAAACGCACGACGGCAGTCGGCCGCGACAATCGCGCTATGTTTTGGCGGTTCAGCCCGGGCGTACATCGGATGCGGACACTCGAAACCCGACGCAGTTTGCTTTCGGCACGATGCAGCGGTTGAAGCGGGTTTTCAAAACACCGTTGGCGGCGTTAGCGGCTGGGGCAGAATTTCTCTTTTGGGATTGATCTTCTTCTCCGGCGCAAAGGGTTTCGAACGACTGCGAATGATTGACCGTGGCCGGTGTTGCTGTTGTTTTCCCAACGTTGCCTTGCGAGCGCGAGGGCGTATCGAGCGAGAGTTGACACGAAAGCGCTTCCGCCGCTAGCCCAGCTCTCTGCACGGAATGCGTCGCAGCCGTCCGCCACGTTGGCGACGTCGCTGGCGCAGCACGTTCGGCTCACTTCTACGAATAAAAACCTCGTCAGTGATTTGGCTTCGCGGCTTCCGTGTCCGTTTGTACTTTTGGATGTCAGAGAGGAACAAAGTGAGTGATGCTAGCATGTCGTGCATCCATGTCCATCTACTCGCGCTGGGGAACTGAAGGCGGTTTTATGACGGGTCGAAGAGCGACTCGGCGAACTGTAGCAGCAATTAAAACGCAAGTTAATGTATACGCGCCCCATTTCAATGGGGGGGGCCAGCTCGGCGTTTGTTTACATTCGGACTCGTTTGTTATCTTTATTGCCGCCGCCGGAGCGCAAGAGCATCTGTCGCCGTTCCTTCGCGGCGACTCGCCGTTGGCCAGATGGCGGCGCGTTTGATGGAGCTTGATTACGTTCGGCCTCACTCACTCACTCACTCCATTGATTTTTAAAACATTTTTTTTTTAATGTCGTCCGAGTTTAAATTGGACAGGAGTTGTTAACGCTGTCCTTGACCCCCCCCCTCCTATATGTTTGACCCGCAGGTCCCGGCTTGGCCTTCATCGCTTACCCGAAGGCGGTGTCCATGATGCCGCTGCCAACGTTCTGGGCCATCCTCTTCTTCATCATGCTGCTGCTGCTCGGTCTCGACAGCCAGGTGCGTGCTCAGTCTCGGACGCGAGGCGGCGTCCAATACACCAGAGGCAAAATGCGGTCCGAGAGACTCCGATCCACGATGAAAAAACTAAACGAAACAAATAAATTAAACGAGAACCCAAAATACAAGAAAGTGGCCCGAGGACCAAGAAGCGGGATGGAGAACATCCGGAAAATACAGTGGAACTCCTCCACAACGAAATCATGTTTGCAGCAAGACATTTTTCACAACAGGGGGGTTTTCACTGTAGCAAATTTGATCTCAGATGTAAACACACACACACACACACAAACGTAAGTGTACTCTTTATTGGCAGGAGAGTGGGAATGGTGTTAATGCATGAAGATTTTTTTCACACTAGGGGGTATTTTCGCCCATGTAGGTTTCGTTGCAGAGGAGTTTCACTGTGCAGGCACTTGGTTTCGGGAGTCGTAAGCAAGACTGGAATTATCCGACAAAGTCTTTTAAAGGCGGATGGTGATGACGATCGGGTGCGTAGCCCGGAGGACACCCCCTCCGATCCCAAATGACAGAGGGTGTGCACACTTGTGCAACCGCATATTTCCCCCAATGACGTTCTTTTTATTTGCCCTCAAAGATGAAAGAAAAATCATTCCGGAATGATTTGAAATGGATCTCGGTCTCATTTCCTCGGAGCGCAAACACAAGGGAAGGGGGGGGTGTTGACATTTTCACATGATCCAATATGGCCGCCTGGAGCTCTTCCAGCCAATGACGTCATCGGTCATGGCCGCGAAGTCAAGTCCTTGCTTTTGTTTGTTTTTGTTCTTGTGTTGCAGTTTGTGGAAGTGGAAGGCCAGATCACGTCCATCGTGGATCTGTACCCGGACCTCCTCAGGAAGGGGTACCGGCGAGAGATCTTCATCGCCATCATGTGTTCCCTCAGCTATCTCCTGGGACTCGCCATGGTGACCAAGGTGAGTCAATGCTGTCAGCCGGCGACCTGCCCCCCTTCGATTGGGCGCGCGCTCACGTCAGCCGAGGGATTGATCGACGCCACCGTTGTCCTCCCCCAGGGCGGCATGTACGTCTTTCAACTCTTCGACTACTATGCGGCCAGCGGCGTGTGCCTTTTGTGGGTTGCGTTTTTCGAATGCATCGCTGTGGCCTGGGTTTACGGTAAGTGCACCTGACTTTTCTCTTCAGCGACAGTCAGGATCCCGAAGACTCGCCAAAACGTCGTGGTGTGGTTCGCACCGTTTTGGTTTTTCAAAAACTCGCTATGGACGAGCTGCAGGGGTCCAGGTGACGGAGGTCGCCGACAACATTGGCTCGCTATAGCTAGATGCCTCAGATGGAAGACGGGGGGCAATAGCCCTTTTCCACCCCCCCCACCCACATAAACAACAGCGCCAACATCTCCGCTAGACAAAACAGGGAATGTGAAAACTGCCGCCGGTCCCAATCAAAATCCGTGCCGGTTCACGCCAGCTGCCCAAACGGCGCACACGTTCCTAAAAGTCCACGACGGGTCTGCGCGAAGGACAACCAACACCGTACGACAAAAACACCCCAAAAATCGGAGTTTTTAAAACGCTTCTCGCGGACGGCTGCCAACTCCGTCTCCATCTTGCTTGATATTACAAAACTGCCCCTTCACACCATTTTAAAGGCTCCGTTTTTTGTGTTTTTTTCCAAGCTAGCCTACTAGCAGCTTGTGAACAAACCGAAATTGGAAGCTGGCACGCCTCCGGATCTTCCCGGTGGAAATGTGTAACCAGCTGCTGTCCTCAAATGACGCCATTCATAAGCCGTTTTTTTTTAGAACCTTGATCAAAATATACGTGTGTGTGTGTGTGTGTTCTTGTACTCATGCCATTGTGAGGACCGCTATGAGTTTGACCTCAGGCAGTGTATTGGGTAGGGGCGCCCCCTGTGTCTAGGAATGTGTCTCTTCCATTTCTTCATCAAGCAGAAAGGGTGGTCCTCGCTTTGTGGGCCTTTTTTTTTTTACTTGGTCCTCACTGCGCCACAAGTACAGGAATGTGTGTGTATGTGTGCGTGTTTTATTTTTTTAATTTTTTTTTTTTTTAATGAGCTGGTTTTGAAGAGAAACGACCGTCCGACCCGGTGAAGTAGTTGCGCCGGGGCCATCCCGGCGTAAAGCGTCAAGCGATACGATTGTTCCAAGATACGACGCGCGATAAGCGAGCACTCGTAAAGCCGTTTGCAGGTGAACCCAAACGCGGGGGAGGTGGCCCGCCAATAAGCGGGGTGCTCTTTTTTTTCTCTCCTCGCTGTTTTTGGCAGGAGTCGATAATTTCTATGACGGAGTTGAGGATATGATCGGCTACAGACCGAACCCGTGGATGAAATGGAGCTGGACCGTCATCACGCCGGTCCTCTGCATGGTGAGACCGTCGCCCAAACGCGGCCCGTCTTGACGGCCGACTTGAAGTCAAACCCGATGGCGCGCGTGCGTGTGTGTGTGTCAGGGCTGCTTCGTCTTCTCGCTGGTCAAGTACAAGCCTCTGACCTACAACAAAGTCTACGAATACCCCGACTGGGCCATCGGCCTGGGCTGGTGCTTGGCCTCGGCCTCCATGATCTGCATCCCCATGGTGATGGTCATCAAGATCTTGCAATCCGAGGGACCCCTCGTGGAGGTGAGCGCGCCTCCAAGGCGGAGCCTCCCTCGGCCGCGCTGAAAAAATGCATTTGGATGCGATTGACGAGCGGCCTTTTACGAACCCCGGCGCACGCTCTTGTTTTTGGGGTTTTCGTGGGTTTGTTTTTTTGTAACCGACCGCTGCCAAATGGGCGGAGGCCCCACCCATACACCAAATCACGGACCCCCCCTGGTCGTTATGCACCCCGTGATGGATTTTGGCTTCTCCTGTTTTGGCGCAGCGGATCAAAGCGGTGGCGGCCCCGGCCAAGTCGGGCGTGAGCTCCCGGCCCAAAGAGTACGCGCGGCGGCGGCGGCGAAGGCAGCGAGCTAACGCAGCCCCTGGACCCCAACGGGAACAACGGCTCGGACAAGGCCGCCCACACCATTGTCGAAACCACCATGTGAGCGCTCTCGGCAAGAGGACGCCCATCCGTGCGCTTGGCGTGTTCTTCTCCGATTTGCCGGCGGCGTTGCTCGCTTTGCGTCCACCGGCGCCATTCACCTTCCAGATTCTCTGCTTTGATTATCCACGAGGAGAATTAGCCAGCTCTCAATCCATCTTCTCTCTCTCTCAATGTGATTTTGTACCGTATCGGCGCGGCTCGTGCTTCGAGCGTTCCGGCTGCGGTCGGCACGGACGCTAGATTTGAACGTAGAACTCGTTTCATGTTTACGACCTTTCTTCCTGTTGATTCCGCAGAGGTGAACAATTGTCGCGGCGGCGGCAATGAAATTCTCACTTCTCTTCAATTCGGCGGCGGGCGGAGGAGGGGAGGTGGGCGTGGCGCCAGACGACGGCGCCACGCCCACCCGCCCGCCAGACGCAGACCACGTACGACGCGGCGTTTTTAGTGGAGGCCTTGGACAAATCCAATGAGAAGTACGTTCAAAAGAGAACAAAAAAATCGGATCAAAATCGCAGCGATGGAAAAAAAATTTTTTTTAGTGTCGACTGCTTTTGTGACTGCCAAGGTCAGTCCCAGTGCATTTTTTTTGTTTTGTTTGTTTTGTAAAACCTCTTTGCACTTTATCGCCGTTCCGCTCGCGTTTGTTTTTAATGTTGCGAGGCGTTGCTGTAGAACACGCAACGCCTTTTAGCAGGAACTATTTGACCATATCAGTCGTGCAGTTTATCAGTGTTAATAAATGATAGTCGATAAGGGAACGTGTAGGAATCGAAAATAACGCACCGTCCCTTTTTGGGCTTTTTTTCCCCCCAACGTCCCGAAAAGCTCGATGGCACTTCAATTCAACAGCGGATGTCCTGGTTTCTTGTTTTTCGGTTGTTGTTGTTGTTTTGTTTTTGTGACGTCAACTTTAGCAGAATTGCAATTGTTTGTCAATCACACATGCCTTTTGTAACAATTTTGTACATCATACAAACGCCGTGACTGATTGATTACTTGAGCGATAACTCTGACGTGTGTTTTAATGACGTGGCGCCGTAGTCAGCGTAGGAAGCGGCGACTTGGAAAATGTTCGATGTTATGAATGAATGAGAAGGAAATTGCAATACTCGAAAAATACAAATAAAAAAAGCCAACGGCTCCCGATGGAGTCGCCCATCTGCAGATTCGCCGCAGCTTCGTCCACACACACACACACAAAAACAAAAAATCTCGATGTACCAAAGTATGTTTGTATCTCACAGTTGTCTCCATTCAGATGCACATTGCATCGTTTCCGCAGACACTTGGAATAAAGCGTTTCTTGGACACGCTCGACTCGATGCGTCTTTTCCACCGACGCCTTCACAAAGCAATCGGGAAGCGTTTTACGACCCACCTCAACGTTTGCTTGGAATGTCGAAGACTGGTTTACTCATTGCGTAATCTGAACGATGTTTTATTTTGAAAAATTACCGGATTCTCCGTTATATCAGTCGACAGTATGTCACGCTTGACGCAGGTGAATGCGCGCTTCTCGGTCACGTGTTAGGTTACCGCATAAAAAAAATTAAAAAAAACAAAGGTCTTTGAAAAAATAAAATTTGTGAAGGGCAAAAGCCCAGCCAGGAGACAAAAGAGGAGCCGACGACTTTCAAGAAAGAGATTGACGTACAGTGATCCCTCGCTATTTCGCGGTTCGTTTATCGCGGCTTCAGTGCAACGCGGATTTTTTCAAACATATTCATTAAAAAATTCCATATACATTGAGTACAGTACTGTATGTGTTGCTCTATGTGACTCGCTGTTGTTTTGCAGCTTCTCATGGGCCGTTTGCGTACTTTTTGTGGACTTTTAAAAAAATACTTTTTTTTTAACCTGTATATGTTTATTGGTCGCTACTTCGCGGATTTTCGCTCATCGCGGGTGGTTTCGGTCCCCCATTGACCGCGATAAACGAGGGATTACTGTACTGTACAATCTCGCCTTTGCGGGGCCCCTCCCCGGCGCTTCCCGTCGCTCAGTCGGCCCTTCGCACTCCCTAACGTGACTCATTGACACTTGACCTGAAAGTCAAGTGCAAGTGGACGCACATCAATGGAACGCAAGAAGGAGGGGGGGGGGCGGGGCGGCAGAACACGCACGCGCTCGGACGCAAACACCGCCGGCGACAACTGATCTTTGATCACGCCAAGTTGGATGTAAACACTCCGTGTTTGACGAGGGCAGCGTCCAGTCCGTCCGAGGGAAACCTCGTCAACTCGCGCGCCGAGTCTATTTCAGGTCAAAGCGGCAAAGTAACCGGAAGAGCAGACAAACTTGGACGCTGCCCCTCAATTTGCTCTCCGTTCCCCCAACGACACAATCGGATCTGCATCGCATTGCTTCCTCATCGATGAAAATAAATAAATACAAAATAATAAATAAATAAATAAATACACAAATAAATAAATAGACACTTAAATAAATAAATAAAAAATAAAACACTAAGCAAACACATAAATAAATAAATAAATAAATAAATTAAATAAATAAAAATACAAAAATGAACAAACACACACATAAATAAATAAATAAACGCACAGATCAATAAATAAATAAATAAATACATACATAAATAAACAAACAAATAAATACATCTGGATGAAAATACAACAACTAATTTGGCCCATTTTTATTTGAGTCTCGCCTTGACATATTCCCTGGGGCTACACAACGCCCCCAAACAACCCTCCCACCCCCCCACTTTATCGTTTATTTAAACTTTTTTCTTCTAAAATCGCAGACAAAAAAAATTCACTTGGACCTTTTTTGTGCAATACATTTTGAATGAAGAAGTACATTTGTCAAGTTTTCCTGTACGGTCAAATTTTCGGTTTTCGAACGTCTCTGTTCTCGATCAAATCGATTTTCGACCAAAAATTTCGATTTTTTTTTTTTTTTATGCCTCGAATTACGACCGAATATCAGTTGTCGACCAAACTGAGCGCACTTGAATGCGCCACTTGACTCCTCCCACTTTTCTTACACAAACGAGGAAGCGACGCTTCCTCGTGTAGCGTTCCATTGTGAGCAGACGTGTGTTGTAAACAGACAAATATGCTCTCAATTATTTCCTGTTTTACTTTGAAGGATCTTTTCCAACTTCCGGTTTGTCCACTATATATGCTGTGTGCGTTATACTTAACTACTGATTAATTCTAATAAAGCAAGAGACGTGTCACGCAGATTTTTCCTCCGTTTATCCAGCCGCCTTGAGGGGTGTCACGCAGGTATACTGAATAAGTAAGCTGCTGACAACGTGTTCAATTAAGATTTTTCTTTTTAATTAAAGAGAGTGGTTCCAGTTTCCGAACAAATCGGTTTTCAAACAGCCTTCTGTAACAGACTATGGTCGAAAACCGAGGTGTGACTGTATTACCCAAGCGCCATCTACATGTTAAAACTGCACAACATGACCAGGTATCCCTTTTTTTTTCCCTATCCACCCCCCCCCCCACCCCCAACTGCCTTGCTTTGGATGAACACGAAGGCTTTTACCCCTCCCGCTGTCGAAGACGGCTGGGATGGGCTCGTACCAGACAACATGGAACCAGAACCAAACTCATCACGGGTTTTAACATTTTTATTAAAAACAACCACAAACAAAAAGACACTATGCAACTAAAACAGCCGATTCAGTCTTGCAACTCAACGGCCGTCATTTGGACATGCTTGTATGACGACTAAAAACGGCGACTTTACAGCAAAAAAAGAGAGAGACTGCGAGCATCAGAACATTGGCTTCCTCTCGGAAGCTTTTAAAAAATAGACCTCTGGAGACATTTGACGAAAAAGAGGTGACGTGCTAGCTGCTCGCACGGGACCGGAAGGCCCGCCGCCGCCGCGGGACGTCGGCGCTTCGAGTTCGAGTGGAGGGAGGAGTGCGCTCACAACAACCCCGTGGAGGTAAACAAGACATGACATCGGGGGCTTCTCGTAGTTAATAAGTCACTTGGCTGAGGTCGTACCAACAACACGGACGGGGCCAAGGTGGTCTCGCCCCCCCCCACCCCCCAAACAAAACAAAAAACTGAAAACAGCCATAAGTGAAATCAAATCCGTGAATTCCCATCAAGTGTAAACGTGCACGTGGCAATATTGGCAACGTCGTGAAAAAAACGCAAAAACAACCACAACGCAACGCTGGCGATAATCCCGGGAAAAAAAAGCTCACGTCTACGCCAGCGTTCAATACATATTTAGATCTAATGTCGTGCACTTTGAGCCCAAATGTGCTCCCACCCTGTGCACGCGTCAACATCAAAGCAATCAAGTGCGCTCGTGGGGACAAAGTCAACTCAAGAATTCGTTGTGCTGCCGGGGAAGGAGCGGACGCGCCCGAAAACCGGAGCCCCCCCCCCTCCCCCCCTCCCAAAAAGCGTCATGTGAACATGGCGATGAGCAAGCGCTCGTGCCCCGGGGATGCTGCCAACGTGACCCGCGGGGACCTAATTGAGGGTGCGGGTGCCAGCCCGTCTGTGCGCTCAGAGCGCAACGCTGTCGGTGCGGCGCTGCGAAAAGCAGAGCAGCGAGACGGAAGGGTGGTCGCGCTCGGCGGGCGGAGCCTTGGCGCGGCCCGTTGCCGCGGGATTCCTGCCGATGAGCAGATCCAGGCGGGCTCCCGCCTCCGTAATCAGGGGCACGGCCAGGCAGCAGTCCAGGTCTCGGGTCCGCACGCGGTTCACCTGCAATGAGCCAGATGGGACACGGAAATCTCTTTTGAACATCGCCGGAAATGGCGTTTCGAGTTTGTCCGGACAAAGAAACGTGACTTTTGTTGAAGAGTCTCTCGCATCTCTCCTGGAAAAGTTCGTCATACATTGCAGTCGTCAGAAACTCATCTGTTCATCTGTTCAGGAGCCTACTTCCATCTACAGTGAAACTCCTCTACAACAAAACCTACATGGGTGAAAATACCCCCTAGTGTGAAAAAAATCTTCATGCATTAAAACCACTTATCTGCTCCCCCTATGACAAAAAAATGCCCCTGTTCCATTAGACGAAATCTTTTTCTCTGCTCTTGCCTCGCGACGACATTCACTACAAAGAAAAAAAGCCTTCCGCAAAAGTCTACTCCAACAGCGACCTCTACTGCTTCGTTCGGAAACGGCAACAGCAACCACCACGCTGGTTTACACACGCGCAGTAGTCCAGGAAGTATTTGTTATTGTTAGTTTCGGACGCAGCACAAACGTTGCATTGCTAAAATGGCTACATAAACGGAGTGAAGACAAGAAAAGCGTTCACGCTTGAAGACAGGATAAGGTAATAAAAATGAAAGATGGAAAAAGCAAAGTTAAAGACTTTTAGAAAGAAAAAAAAACGGAAAGAAATTGTGAAATTTACGATCAGCATTTACTTTCACTTCCATCAATTTCTTGCATAGTGTATGTCATATTTATGCACTACGTATTGGAATGAAAATAAAGAGTACACGCATACGTTTTGCGTGTGTGTTCGTGTTTACGTCTGAGATAAATTTGCTATAGTGAAAAGTCCCCCGTTGTGAAAAAATGTCTTGCTGCAAACATGATTTCGTTGTAGAGGAGTTACATTGTATTGCCAAAGGTATCACCCAGATATAATATCGGAAATCCGATAAATGTGGCACTCAAGATAATTGCCGTGAAAAGAAAATCACAAATGAAAAACAAAACCCCAAAAGGGGACAGTGTGTGTTCCCGCGAAAAATGGGAGATCGGTAAAAAATAAAATAAAACGGGTGAATGTCAAACCACGACTGCATAACACTATTCGGAGGCGTATATTCTTGATCCTCTCTGAAAAACAGCTCACATTACAGCGTCACGCGACTTTGTTGGTGCCTGCGTGACCGCCCCCTGCTGGCCAAATCACACACACACAACAAAAAGGCGCTACGAGGTGGACAAAGTGTTGTGAAAGTTGGAATCTGTCGACTTCCTCCTAACTCATTAACTTTCGTGATCCAAATCGATGGAGCTCTGCGTGACGAGCTTGGCACGCGACGGGCGCGACACCTCAAAGCAGCTTTGTCTCTCGCTCGCCCAAAGCGGCGTCGCCGCGAGCGTGGCCGTCGGCGCCGTCCGTAAAATGCCGAGAGGACACACATTTGGGTTCAGGGAAAGGGAAGGGGGGGGCACCTGAAGTATCCGGTCGTAAGGCTTCAGGCCCGCCCGGTCGGCCGGGCCGTGAGGGCGGATCAGGTTGACGAAAACTCCTTTTTCCAGCAGCCCGTCCGACACGCTGAATCCAAAGTCGCCGCTCTCGGGGTCCTTTCTGATCATCACCTGCGCACGCGTCACGCAGATGTTAGCCGCTGCCGTTTGCGAAAGCATCTGCAGAACACGTTGGAACGGTGAGATTAGGTTTTTTTTCGTCGTTTTTTTTTAGTTCTATCGCCGATTTGGAATTTCTAAGAGAAGATGTCGTCAATTGGGTCAGTACCAAACCGCTAAAAGATGGAAAAAAAGAGTCCGTCAAATTTAAAAACGCAACATGTGAAGAGAGAAAAAAAAATCAAACTCGCCCAAAATTTTTTTAAAAAACAATTCAACATCTTGTTTGAAAATAAAAATGCCTGTCATCGGTTGCCAGGCGACGCCCCATCAAGTTGTCCGCGCCGCAAGTACGACGTAACGAGTCGTTCGGACGCGACGCCATTTTGTTCATCGGCAAGGTCGCGGCGGCAGTTAGCTTCCAGCGGTTCGTCGTCACGAAGGCCTCGTCACGATTTTGTGGGGGCAGCGGGGGGAATCGGGCCGTTATGATTTGAGGTGGTCAAGGTGTTTGTTGGAAGCAAAAGCAGCAAATGGAAAATGAGCTGAAAGGTTTTGGGATTTTGAAAGGTGAACGTTGTCGGGGGGGCGAAAACGTCACCGGGATGCGTTGTTGAAAAGAGCTTCGACTTCATGTGACCCCCCCCGCCACAACTTTCAGAGATGAAAGTGGACTTTTCTGAAAATCCGGGAAAAAACCCACAAATAAATAAATAAGTTTATTTTAAATAAATAAATATATATAAATATATATAAATATATATATTTTTATTTGTATATATATATATTTTTTTTATATATATATATATTATATTTATTTTTTTAATTAGTTTACACAAAACGCTGTTCAAATGCTCAACATTCAACGATGAATCTTCCTTTTGTGTGCACACATGCACCCTTCGTGGCTTCCGTTCTCGACGAAATTTCGAAATCTACAAGATTTGGCGAGGCGAGGGCTTTTCTGTCGTGGCAACGCCGCTCGAGCTAAGCGAGCCTCAGCAGTCGATCGTCCGCTGCTCTCTGCTGTGCGTGCTTCAGCGCGAACACGTACGCAAGCGCGTCTTTTGATTTCAACCAATCAGCGCCGACGCAACGACGTCACACCCGACAACAGCTAAGCTAAGCTAAGCTAGCCGCGACGACGCTCCAAGTCGGACGGACACGTTTTTCTGTGCGTTTCCCTTTTTGTCCAAATCTATTTTTTGACGCCAACCATCTTGTCCACGGCGTCTTTTCTTTGTCCCGCTGGGGTTTAGCGAGTGTGTTTAGCAAGAGACGGAAATCTCTGTCCTGTTACTCGTGTTAGCGTCTCAACATGGCTACGCTCGTGAACGCAAAACAACCAACTCAAAACGCGTCTTCGTTCAATGTCGTCAACTCGTATCCGGATTACTTTTGGGCAAAATTTCCTCAATTCTCCGGAGAGATTTACATCAAAATTGGAAAAAAACGGAATTCCGGGAAAATACGGACGACTTTCATCTCTGAACTTTTAAAAACCAGTTTTTCCAAAAGGCGCGCACGCTACCTCGCGCGGGGCCGCGGTCGGCGAAGGCAAACCATTCGAGCCTCCGCCGCCTGCGCTCACCACGTTGAGGCCGCTTGTGTCCTTTGGCGCCGCTTCTGGTTTCCTCTCGCTTAATGGGGCTTATTTCGGACGGGAACATCGAGTCGTCCTCCGTCTTGGTCTCGTCCAGGTACAGGCTAAACGCGCTGCCTGACACGGAGGCCTGGAACAAGAGCGCACGCACCAAAAGCCAGACTGAAAACACTTGCGGCTGATTTTGGATGGGATCGCCCAACGATTAGGGGGGGTGCGTGATGGAAAGAGAAGGCCCACCTACCTCCAGCTCCCGGAGGATTTCCGACTGGCCACAAGTCTCCGGGTCCTGCAGAGCCTGCGACCAGAAGCTATCCTCCTGGTTGGGGGTGCCGTGGCAAGGGGGGGGGCTGAGGAATCTACGACAATGCAGGAACCACAGCGTGAGAGCGGGGCGGGCTTGCCGTCTTGTTGGCCGCCACTGCCTTCAAAAGCAGCGTGGGGGGTCCCTCTTGGAAATACAAAGCAGTTCTCGCCTCCACAGCACGCCCCCCCCCCCCAAAAAAAGAAAATAGAACCATGAAGGCATGTGAGCCAAAACCAAAAAACACGTAGAAGGAGACATACAGTATGGCCGAGTTGTCGTCTTTTTTTTTTGGGTGTGGACATGAAAAAGGCGGCACACCAAAGAGCTTGTGGGGGGGGGGGCAATTAGTAAAGCAGATCAGAGAGAGAATACCTGAGAGAGGAAGAAAAAGAAGAAGAAAAAGAAGAAAAAGGGACAGTTTGGACCAGCCGACAAAACACGAAAAGCATCACATGATGAGCAAAACGCTTTCGTCGACGCTGTGACACGCAAGCGTGCGGGTGGCCTTTGTCAAAGAAATCAAACACGGGAAAGAAAGAAAAGGAAAAATAAATTTAAAAACGCAGCAGAGACGCTGGCAGAAATCGATTCACTCAGCCGATTCGAGACCAAGTCTGAAAAGACGTTTCAAACCGTCTTTGGGAGTGAACGAGTTCAAGACGGGAGACGGAAGGAAGGCGGCGGCGTGGCGCTTTCTTACCCGGCGGGCACGTCGTCCCAGTCGTCCTCGTCGTAGCGCGGCGCCAGTCCCGCGGCGCTGGACCCGACCGGGCTCCTGTACTTGCTTCTCGTCCATTCGTCGGGATGGAGGAAGACGTCTTTGTGAAGATATGTCGCTGAGACACGAGACAATCAAACTGGGCGTCCGAGAGGGTCGAGGGGGGGCCGCTTGAGAAAGAAAAATGGAGTCCGAGCGCAGCCTCACCTTGGCTTCCGTAGCCGCCGTCGCATCCCGAACCGTCCCAGGAGCTCATCGCCGAGTCGACGCTGTGCACGGCGGCCGAGTACATCTCCGAGCGTTTGCCCGTTCTCTGAGAGTCCCTCAGTTCGTCCTCCAGGTCACTCAGGAAGCCGGCTTCTCTGTCCGCGACCCGCCTGCCGTCGTATTCTGGAAGAGAGTCGAGACGATGGAGCCGAAATCCGCAGGAGCCGTCTCGCAAAATGGATTTGATGTTGCAGAGTTTTGCTTCCAAAGTTGATATTTGCTCATTTTTGTGAACTCGTTCAGTCCCAGCCAATTCCGGACCAAGTCTGAAAAGACGGTGAAAACCGTCTTTGGGAGTGAAGGAGGCACCGGGTACTTTTGAGCGGCGGAACGCGAGGGGCGGTCCAGTCCCGGCTTTGGAGCCAGTCGGCCATTTTGTTGCTGCAATTTCCGTTTCTTTTGTTTTGGGAGGAGAACGCCGTCTTGTCGTGAAGGTTTGCAACCGGCGAGGAGCGTCGACGGCCATGCCGCCAGGGCAGGCGACGTGGCCGCCGACTAGCAGCCATCTCGTCACCTCTGCGTCCCACGTCCTAGACGCATCATTTTCGTTTTGGGGACGCGAGGATATGTCTCAGTCAAAGCAAAAAAACGGCGGTAAATCTTTTTTTTTCCTAGCAACGAACGCAGTTTGAATCGGCGCCATTGTTACGTAATCTCGCGGGACGAGATTTCCGTTCTCGCGAGACGAGATTGGCGAAAATCGGCCTTCACCTCGTGGAAAGCAGACGATCGCCAAGTCGTGTAACGTGAAAACAAGTGTTGCCAAAGTTTATTGCGAAGATATAAAACTCTGACTTTTCTGATCAGCGAGTCCCGCAGGACTCGCAGGGCTCAAACTGTCAAATAAAACTGTAAAATCACAACGGCCGCTTTCCTCTCTGACAAGATTTCACAAAGCGGAGTAGACCGCGGAAATCTCTCATCCTTTTCCACCCGATAAGTAAGTCATTCGAGATTTTTTTCCAAAATTTTGGTCAAATCTTCCCCCGTAGTGCGAAATTTCAAGAGCGCGTTTTTTTTTTAAATAATTTGTTGTTGTTGCATTGTCGGTTTTGCATCATTTGGACAAGGTCAGTCTTTCGCCACCCGGAAGTGTGCGGAATGTCATTCTGAACAGGGGCGTCAATTAACACATAGTCCCGCCTCCCCGTGACGTCTAAAGGCGTCAATTAACGCATAGTCCCGCCTCCCCGTGACGTCTAAAGGCGTCAATTAACACATAGTCCCGCCTCCCCGTGACGTCTAAAGGCGTCAATTAACGCATAGTCCCGCCTCCCGTGACGTCTAAAGGCGCCAATTAACGATAGTCCCGCCTCCCGTGGACGTCTAAAGGCGCCAATTAACGCATAGTCCCGCCTCCCGTGACGCCTAAAGGCGCCAATTAACGCATAGTCCCGCCTCCCGTGACGTCTAAAGGCGCCACTAACGATAGTCCCGCCTCCCGTGACGTCTAAAGGCGCCATTAACGATAGTCCCCGCCTCCCGTGACGCCTAAAGGCGCCAATTAACGCATAGTCCCCGCCTCCCGTGACATCTAAAGGCGCCAATTAACGATAGTCCCCGCCTCTGTGACGTCTAAAGGCGCCAATTAACGCATAGTCCCCGCCTCCCGTGGCGTCTAAAGGCGCCAATTAACGCATAGTCCCGCCTCCCGTGGCGTCTAAAGGCGCCAATTAACGCATAGTCCCCGCCTCCCGTGACGTCTAAAGGCGCCAATTAACGCATAGTCCCGCCTCCCGTGACGCCTAAAGGCGCCAATTAACGATAGTCCCCGCCTCCCGTGACATCTAAAGGCGCCAATTAACGCATAGTCCCGCCTCCTGTGACGCCTAAAGGCGCCAATTAACGCATAGTCCCCGCCTCCCGTGACGTCTAAAGGCGCCAATTAACGATAGTCCCCGCCTCCCGTGACGTCTAAAGGCGTCAATTAACGCATAGTCCCCGCCTCCCCTTGATGTCTAAAGGCGTCAATTAACGCATAGTCCCGCCTCCCCGTGACGTCTAAAGGCGCCAATTAACGCATAGTCCCCGCCTCCCGTGACGCCTAAAGGCGCCAATTAACGCATAGTCCCCGCCCCTTGATGTCTAAAGGCGCCAATTAACGATAGTCCCGCCTCCCCGTGACGTCTAAAGGCGTCAATTAACGCATAGTCCCCGCCTCCCCGTGACGTCTAAAGGCGTCAATTAACGCATAGTCCCCGCCTCCCCGTGACGTCTAAAGGCGTCAATTAACGCATAGTCCCCGCCTCCCCTTGATGTCTAAAGGCGTCAATTAACGCATAGTCCCGCCTCCCCGTGACGTCTAAAGGCGTCAATTAACGCATAGTCCCGCCTCCCCGTGACGTCTAAAGGTGTCAATTAACGCATAGTCCCGCCTCCCCGTGACGTCTAAAGGCGTCAATTAACGCATAGTCCCCGGTGAACAGTCTTTCGCCACCCGGAAGTGTGCGGAATGTCATTCTGAACGGGGACATCACAGTTGCGCAAGGTGACGGCCAATCGCAACCGTGACGCCGTCAGTCGAGAGCGAGCCGGCAAAATGGCCGACGCCCGAGACGAATCAAAACGGGTGAAAGTCGCCACCGAGGTCGTAATCGGCAAACATAATGCTCATCCGAACGCTGTTGGGGGGGGCGCATCGTACATATTGGCCTTTTTTGGGGGGTTGATGAACACGCGTGCTTTCTTGCCATGACAAGGAGGCGACGGCGGCGGCGGCGCGCGGTCCGCTTGCTTCTTGATCTTGAGCGTGACCGACTCGCCGGCCGTCTGCAGGAGGTGGATGGCCTCGCTCAGCGTTTTGCCTTTCAGACTGACCCCGTTGATGGCCAGCACGCGGTCCCCGACGTGAATGGCCCCCGTCCTGCACAGTTGGGGGACAAGGGGAGGAGACTCCGGACATTTAGACGGAGCCGACCGAGCCGCGGCTTCCCGGGCCCGCCGTTTGTCGCCTTACTCAAGCTCACCTCTCGGCCAGGCCTTTCTTGGTCAGCCCCGAAATGACGACGGGGTCAAAGGGCTCCTCCGTGCCCGAAATGGTGATCCCCAGGGGGCCGTCGTATCGCTTGAGTTCCACGGTGTAGACGACGGAACCGGACATCTCCAGCTCATCTAAGAGGAGACGCGTTCATCTCGGGCGGGCCGAGCAAACTCGGCTTGCGTTTGTCACACTTTCCCCTCGATTCAACAGTTCCGCCGTCCGGTCCGGGACATCCTTACCGACGTTGTCCTCGTCTTTCTGTATTCGCAGCTTGACCATGTCTTCGGCTTGATCCAGGACACGCGTGGCTTCCCCGATGGTGCGGTCCTCCAGACGCACGCCGTCGATGGCCAGCAGTCTGTCTCCGGGCTCCAGAGTGCCCGTTCTGAAAGTGGAAAAAGCCAGTTGGAAGCGGCGAGCTGCTCCCGACTCACAACGGGGGCGGGGGGGGGCCTCGGTCCCGTCTCGGTGGGGTGAGCGCCACCTCGACCGCCGAGCCCTTCTCAAAACGGACTTCCGCTGCTCTACCGAACAGCATTTTTATGGTTAATCCAATTCAGGTTGAAGAGTTTTGCTATGGGGGGGGGGGCGTCAATACACGCAGAGATGAAAAATGACGTGATCCGTTACGAGATGAAATGACATACCTGTGGGCTACGCTTCCTTTTCTGATGTCAGAGATGATGAGCGGCTTGCCAGGCTTCTTACTTGCTGGTTTTCAAAATAAAACCAAGACGGGAGAGGTGGGGGAGGGTGGGGGAGGGGGGAAATCAATGTTTTTACTTGTAATCGTTATATTTTGTCATGTCGATACCATAAGTGTATTTTTTTTTGTTACCCGAGACCTCCGAAGCGGCAGGCGGCAATGAGGTTAGCGCTAGCCAACATTTTGCATTAGCCTCGCATATTGCTTCTGTATTGTAAATTGCCGCATGTATTTTATTTTACCAACAGTTTTCACGGTGTTGGCGTACAAGAGCAACCCGAAAGGCACTATTAAACACCCGTCATTTGGAAACCGCGCCCTGGTTTTGTTACTTTGGAGCTACAGTTAAATCATAAACACAACAGCTAACATAAAACAGGCTTACTTTAAATGTTGATACAGTTATCGAGGATCGCGGACGTGGGCACTCCGCAGCCTCAACGTCCCAAAGAGATTGAACGCAAGGTTTGGATCTGATCCAAAACCTTGAGGTACGGTATCGTTTTTTTGTTGTCGTCATTGGCAGTTTTGGTGGTTCAGAATAGTCAAATTTCATTGAGGACAACTCCAAATAGCCCTTAACGAGATACGTTTGTGTTGAATGGATTATATTTTTAGATTTCGATCTCGTTCAAAGACTAGTCCAGCGGACTCGCGTATGGGACGCCATTCGATGGGGGCAGGGGGGACATTTTGTCCGCCCCGAAGGAGTTGCAGCGTCATCGACACAACACTGCCCCCTGCTGGACGGTTTTATAGCAGCACTCACCGCTGATGGTGATGCCCATCTCCATTCCTCTTCGCTTGGGTAGTTTGACATGGAAAGTGCCGCTGCTCGGAACCACGGACTCTGAGGAGCAGGGGAAAAAAAAAACGACATCAAAGTAGCTCTGCGGTCCTCGCGCGAGGACGCGCGACCGGCGTGTACCTGCCACGTCAAACTCGATCTCCACGGTGACCTTATTGGCCAGAGCCGAGTCTCTGAGCAGCTGATGGGCCTCCTCCAAAGTGCCGTCTTCCGTCGGGATGCCATTAATGGATAAGAGTCGATCGCCGACCTGAATCAAGCCGCACCTGCACGCAAGAAGAATAAACATCTTGCAACAGAATGATGCAACATTTTTTTTGTGTGTGAGCGTCTCCAGAAAGTCATTAATACCAAAAGGGGGCGTCGCCAATTTTAGGGAGCCAGTAGTCTGCGAATTAATTCCCCGGGGGGGGAAAAAAAAGCTTATCCTTGTAAATGACATCACGCCTCCAAAACAAAGTCCCGTCATAAAACGTTAAGCGAGCAACATCGCCCCCGCGGCAGCAGATTCAGCTTGCGCGCAGGCTGAGGTGCGAACGTCCCAGTGGGAGGCTCAACACTGCCGCCGAACTTAAAACGCCGTCACGTAGGGGAGGGGTGACCCTGTCCGACAGCATCGTTACCTCACAGGAAACGGGCCGGGCCCGGGAGGCACGCGCGTAATCGGACTTGGGACGGACGTTCACCAATTTGTGGTGACAAGGACATTTTTTTTCCCCCCAAAAATAAAAAAAAAAGTGGATGGCTTTTTTTGGAAAATGCGTGTGCGCTTCTAAAAGCATGGACCTGCCACTGCCTTACAAGATCCCTCCCAAAAAGCTCAATGTTTGGTGATGTGGGTCAGAATATGAAAAAACGGCACTCACTTCACTGCCACCACCTCCAATTTGAGTCCAAAATCAAAAATCTCATCAATCGGGACTTGCGGAAATCAAGGCAGCACCGTTCTTGACTGCGTTGATACATGCTGCGTTTTCTATGCTAATGCTAATTGATTATATTCATTATTCAAATACATTGCTAATGCTATATTTTAGATTGAACTGTGTACAGTTCTTTTCTGAAACATCTATTTTGTGTAATGAAACAGTTTTTTTTCCTCCCCCCCCCAATTTTGCTGCTGTAGACTGCAAATTTCCCCAGTGTGGGACAAATAAAGGTTAGCTTATCTTGTCTTATTGCGGTGAACGGGCAGAAAGCGTAAAAAAAAAAAACGACACGGGTGCATCATCCACTCGGTTCCTCAGTGAGAGCAAAGCGTATCTGCAAAATGTTGTTCGGAAGCGGAACAGAGGCAGAGATAAGTCTCGCCTTCTTTGTCCGTCGGCCTCATCTGTATCGTCGCGTCTGCCTTCAAACCAAATAGTCACGCGGCTAAAATTAGCTTGTCATGATGTGTCATTGCCTGACCGACTGATTTGCACGGCGACTTCAAGGTGACCCCGCCCTGCCCGCCCCAGACCGACCGTCTCACCCTTCTCCGGTTGCCTGCCTGCGCGTTTTACCTCTCGGCCGGGCTGTCCGGTTCGATGAAGCGGATGACGGGAGGAGCCGAAAGACTCTCCGTGGCGAAGACGCCCCCCTGCAGCTGGATCCCAAAACCTGTCAGCGGGTCCCCCCTCAGGACGACCTCGCTCGCTTCCGCGTGAAAAACCTGGCCCCCCGGCCCCACGGAACTGGATGCCAGCGACACTAAGCCAGAGATGGTGGGGGGGGGGAATAAACACAATACGAGGAACTGGTGTGAAATTCAAAACGTGTGCTCGTCTGAGACGCACGCATGCACGGTGACAGAAAAGGAACGAGTCGTTCGCCCCAAAAGGAACAAACGCCATCAAACGGGCGAGCTGGCAGAATAAAACGCGCATCCTGCTAGGAACAATTCCCTTGACATCGATATGCTGAAGTTGCCATGTTTGATTTACTTTCGCGGGCCACATCCGATGATGTGGCGGGCCAGATCAGGCCCCCGGGCCTCGACTTTGACACCCGTGACAGGATGAATAACGGGAGTAAATAATGTGCGAAATACTTCAACAAAGTACCACCGAAGTCACCTATGCTGACGTGCATGCATGCTACCGTATTTCGGCTCGAACGCAGCAACGGCGGCGGCGGGTCATACGTGAGCTCTTGTGGTCCCCCTTCCTGTTGCGCCTCCTGCCGGTCGAGGTCCTCGGGCTGGTGGGCGCGGCGGGCGCGGCGGGGCAGGGCAGCGTGCCGCCCCCCTGGCTGCCGAAGCCCGAGGCGGCTGCGGAGGAAGGGCAGAAGCCGCCGGCGCTCACCACCACGGCCGCAGACGTGACACATTGCACCCCCGCGGTGACCCCGAGGGAGCCGAGTTTCTCAAGCACGATTGACCTGAGAAACGTCTGAGGTGGCTCATTGAATCAGATCGCCCGGAAGGTCGACGATTCATGACAAAAGGATCGGGCTTCAAAGTTAAATACAACTCAACTGCGCACGGTAGCGCAACTCAAGGCATGCTATCAACCCGTTTTTCTTCCCGAGCGCTAATTAGCGTAAGGTTTTTAGCCTTCGAGAGCTAACTGTGGCCATCGAGGACTACGAAGCGTCCCGGTGGCTGTTTTTAGCATGATAACAAAGTCAAGCATTCGAGGAAACGTTCGTGTATTTGAATGTCCGTCCAGCCACGGGACGCTTCGTAGTCCTCGATGGCCTAATAGCGTAAGGTTTTTACGCGAATACGCTAATAGCGTAAGGGTTTTTACGCTAATAGCGAGGACTACAAAGCGTCCCGTGGCTGCCTTAAAAGTTAATAATTTATCGTTTGTGTGTGTGCTTACATCTGAGACCAAATTTGCTACAGTGAAAACCCCCCTGTTGTGAAAAATGTCTTGCCGCAAACACGATTTTGTTGTAGAGGAGTTTCACTATACTTCATTTTTTATGAAACAACATTTTTGGGGTGATTTTTTTATTTTTTTTTAGGGGGCTGGGACCAAGGTGACTATAGTTTGGGATTTTTCATTCGTTTTTAACTTTAAGCAAGGGAGTTTATATACACAAACGTTTCAGTTCGATTTGAAGTCACAGAATTTTATGTTCTTTCATGAACAAAAATGTACTTTTACAAACGTAAAGAGTCGTTTTAGTTGGGGGGTTTTTTAGCACTCAGTTTTATGTCATTAATTATGATGACGGGCCGTCGTTTGAACCCATCTCGTGGACGAGCATCGATTCTAATTGTTGTCCCGGTCACCTCAACTCACTGGCATAAGACAGATTACGTCATTTCAGACTAATTTGTGGAATTGAACGCACTCAAGGTGCTCTCTTTGCAAAATGTTCCCAAAGAAATACAGTTTTGTTTCATGCTCATCGTGCAGCATGTGAGATTTAAAAAAAAACACCAAAAAAAGACAAGTTACGTGGTGGCAAAAGCTGTGGGCCAGCAGCAAGGCTTGTCACCAAGCATCACTTACGCTTGCAGTGGTCGTGCTGCTTGCGCGGGTGGCTCGGGCTGCTCCACGTCCTGCAGTGGCTGGCGCGGGCGTCGGCGGGCCCACGTTGCCGCTTTGGTCCCAGCGAGGATGGCTGCTCTTCTGGATTTTACTGCGGCGACAAGCGGGCACGAATGAGCGAGGCGGACCCGCTCTCGGGTCGAAAGCCTCCCCATAAAACCACACTCGGGTTCCCCGGTCTCAAAATGGGGTCAAAACGCCCGGGAGATTATTCAGAGCGGAGTCAATTGAGATCGATTGTCTTTGGTCGCAACTTATCCTGCCTCACGAACGTTTGACGGCAATTGGTGGGAGGGGTTGGGGAGCACGGAATCTTACGTTGACGGGCAAACTTCCTCAAAACGGCCTTGAAATTGGAAAGCGTGTCCATGTCGTCATTTTAGAAAAAGCCCCGTGTGTAAAGGACGTTTGTGCGCTAGTTGGCTGCTGGGCACCTTGCTGCTGTCCGGCGGAAGCAGGAAGCAGGAAGCGGGAAGCGGAAGCGGAAGCGTTCCGCCCTAATTGGGCGCAGCCGAAGGCTGCACGTCTAATTGGACCGGAATCAAACTCGAGGCCTTTGGGCCAGAACCGAACCGCCGCATTTTGTTAAATTGTTAATTATGATCATTTTATGTTTGAACATTACAGTATTGTCTTGGATGTTAAAGTTAACGAAATTATATTCTCTTTAATAATTTCTTAAACGTGTTTACGTTGAGTGCGTCTGATTGGCTGAAGGAAACAGGAAGTGTTTTAGTAGCGGAAGAAGGAGTTGTGCTCTCGAACGTGCTGCGGTGCAGGCGTCTTTTTTTTTCTTCCTTTTAATAAAACTACATTCAAATGATTCCCATCTCTCCTTTTGCCCATTCTTAAAGTAGAGCCATCCACTAAAAACAACAAACCCCTCAACTTACAGTGACGTGCCTCATGCTAGCTACACGCTAAGTCCGTCAACCAACACGCTGCAGTTCAGCTAATGGCCAGCAGATGGCGACGAGATCGTTTTTCAAAGAAAGAAAGAGAGCAAACTTTGTTGGAGTGGTCAGCACGTCCAACTTCCGCTTGGACTTCCTCCGTGGCCATTTTTTCAGTCCGCCCTCAAGCTGACGTCAGTCTCCACCAATGGAGCCCGACTTTAAGAACCTCGTGTCGTGTTTCGTTTGTTTATTGTTTATTTTGGTCAAACAATCTACTCGTTGAAATGTGATCCTGAAGAGCTCTTATGGCACACTGGTTGGCAATCACCGGAGGGTTTCTCAAGCAGGGGCGTGAGGACCTCGAGTGGTTCGTGGTGTAATATCAAAGGGGTCCGTAACAATAAAATCTTTTTTTTTTTTTTTAAAGACCCTGTGTCACTTTTATAACAAACAGGATTCCGTAGAATCGGCGACCATAACTACGACAAGGCCCCCTGTCTTATCGGACACATCGGCCAGGCTCCTGCCATCGAGCGGGCAGGCGCTCGGCGAGCGGCGAGGCGTTCTTGTGAAATCCGCTGACCTGTGTGTGTGGAAGCACCCCAATAATTCGCTTGCCAAACCGATTCGTTGGGACGTGTGTCACTGCAAGATAAACGTGACAGTAATCCCTGCTACCCCCCAGCGGGGGTCTAATCTGCCACAATTTGCCCGCATGGGAAGCGGATTTGCGGCGACCACGGATGACGGCACGAGCGCAGCGCATGAGACGTCAGGCGAACCAGTCACCTGAAATCAGATCGAATCAAATCACCAGGAGCCATATCAAGCCCCGCCCCTCAAGAAAAAGGCTGCAGAGTGGACAGACAAAGGCACAAAAGCCAGTACGGGCTGACTTTGAAATGAGAAATGCCAGCCCTCCCTTTTTTATTTTTATTTTTTCACCTTCAGCCCCCCAACAGCTGGCAAGCCACCAAAAACGGGAGCAGGCACACAAGGAACAAGTGTGCGATCGCTTTGCACCAGAGTGCCCGGGAGCGGGACCCGAGGCACGAGCACTGTGCCCCCCCCCCCGATGTAGCGCGTGCGTGCTTGGCAGTACACCGAAGAAGCAGCCGGGAGGCAGCTCCCCACTTGAGATTTCAGCTGCACGCCAAAGCAACGCCGAGAGCGCCGACATCATCACGTGGAGTGAAGACAATGTGCTTCCTTTGCGCGCCTCATTAGACAAGATCTGGACAGCGCAACCGCACCGCGGAGATTGTCGACTGTAAATTCCGCCCTCGTAATGTTCAGTCACTGTAACCGAGGCCCCATGCTTCCGTGCTTCCTTCCACGTCTGCTCATTGGAGTTGTGGGGGGGGGGGTTGCTGCGACGGATGCCGAGTGACTCTGGGCCGGTTGCCAGCCAATCACAAAGACACATCCAAAGGACAATAACAAGATTTGTTTCGGTGCTACGCCGAAATTGCTCCCGTAGAGCGTTCATACGTGCAAATTTGCTCATTTGTTTTCTGTCGTTTTTGCTCCGCAGCAGAAACTGCCCGTGTGAACGCCAGTGGAGCTGCGCCGACGCTGCGCCGGTGCCGCCACGCTTCGGCGGCTTTGTACGTGTGAACGCTCCACAAAATGTGTCCCGGTGTCAAAATATACCACGACAAAATACGCCGGTGCAGCGCCGGAGCAAATGTGTGCCGTGTGAACACCCCTAATGTGGAGTCAACTTGGGGAACGTGAACGGAAGCCGGAGCACATTTTTAACTCGTCGGAAATAAAAAGGAAATATCGCTCGGGTGTTAGCACAAAAGCTTGAGGCTTCCGCTAGAAAGAAACTAAACGTCAGGGAAAGCCTACTAGAACAGCTCAAATGTGTTTTTGGGCTCACGAGAGCCATTTGAAATGTTGACAAAGTGACGTGGATTCCAAATGAATTTGAATGTCATTCATTCTTGGAGGCAGAACGTTACTTATGGGGGGGGGGTGATCACTTTTGCAACCACACGATATCTGCTTTTTAACGTGCGGCCTATTTGTACAGATGATAGGTCATACTGTTGGCGGGAAAGGGTTAGAACCTTAAGGCTTAAACGTCCATGTGAGGACACCGAACATGCTTTCCTTTCTTCGGAATCGACTTCCTGTCCCGTCGGGCCGCGGCGGAAGTCGAGCGGCGGGTCTTACCCGTGTCCTGCGGCCGGACGGGCAGTCTGCTCTGACCGGATGGGAGGATTTCCAGTCTGACCACGTCGGCGGCGTTCCCCAGAAGCTGCAGGGCCTCCATCAGAGAGCAGTGCTCCGTGCTGGTTCCGTCGATGGTCAGCAGGGCGTCGCCGGCGTGCAGCGCTCCGCACCTGACGGGATGACACGCACCCGGCGGCGCTTTTAGCGTCGGCGGATTCGTAAGACGGATGAGGTAGGCGTCACCTTTCGGCCACGCTGGCCGGCTTGATCTTGTCGATGATGATCACGTGCTTGTTCCTGAAGACGGATGTGGTGAGGCTGAGGCCCAGACCGGAGGAGGCCCCTTTCACGATCTCCACCAGCAGAGGGCCCGACGCCCGTTGCACCGCCTCTGCAACAAGTAGCGCACGTTTTGGGGCGGGTCTAGTTTCGCATGTTTGGTCAACTCGGCATGCCGCGTTGTGCGCCGCTCGGCGTACTGATGGAGCGAATGGGTTTTCTCTGACATGACCCGGGGGCACTTGCCAATCTGGGAAGAAAAAGTGCCGTATTTTCACGACTACAAGGCGCCATTAAAAGTCTTCAATTTTCTCCAAAATGGACAGGACGCCTTATAATGCGGAGCGTCGAGTGTATGAGCCGAGGTCCAAAGCCTGACTGAGAGCCGACACGCTGTTTATAGAGAGAAAAGGCGGAAGTGAGTGACGACAGGCATGCGGAAGTCCGCCAATGAGTGAAGTACAAGCGAACTCCGTTTTGCTTCCGTTGCCTTTTTCAAAACATGTTTTTAGCATGTCTTAGCATGCTACGCTATGCTTCAAGCTAACGTGTTTTTAGCATGTCTTAGCATGCTGCTACGCTATGCTTCAAGCTAACGTGTTTTTAGCATGTCTTAGCATGCTGCTACGCTATGCTTCAAGCTAACGTGTTTTTAGCATGTCTTAGCATGCTACGCTATGTTTCAAGCTAACGTGTTTTTAGCATGTCTTAGCATGCTACGCTATGCTTCAAGCTAACGTGTTTTTAGCATGTCTTAGCATGCTGCTACGCTATGCTTCAAGCTAACGTGTTTTTAGCATGTCTTAGCATGCTGCTACGCTATGCTTCAAGCTAACGTGTTTTTAGCATGTCTTAGCATGCTACGCTATGTTTCAAGCTAACGTGTTTTTAGCATGTCTTAGCATGCTACGCTATGCTTCAAGCTAACGTGTTTTTAGCATGTCTTAGCATGCTACGCTATGTTTCAAGCTAACGTGTTTTTAGCATGTCTTAGCATGCTACGCTATGCTTCAAGCTAACGTGTTTTTAGCATGTCTTAGCATGCTACGCTATGTTTCAAGCTAACGTGTTTTTAGCATGTCTTAGCATGCTACGCTATGCTTCAAGCTAACGTGTTTTTAGCATGTCTTAGCATGCTACGCTATGTTTCAAGCTAACGTGTTTTTAGCATGTCTTAGCATGCTACGCTATGCTTCAAGCTAACGTGTTTTTAGCATGTCTTAGCATGCTGCTACGCTATGCTTCAAGCTAACGTGTTTTTAGCATGTCTTAGCATGCTGCTACGCTATGCTTCAAGCTAACGTGTTTTTAGCATGTCTTAGCATGCTATGCTATGCTTCAAGCTAACGTGTTTTTAGCATGTCTTAGCATGCTAGGCTATGCTTCAAGCTAACGTGTTTTTAGCGTGCGTGCATGCCGTATGTTTAAGCCGGCGTATGTTTGACCACGCCTGGCTGCGCCCAATAATACAGTGCGTTTTTGTGGATGTGTCAAACACAGAAACAGCCCCCGTTACTGAGACTGCGGCCAACAATACGGCGCGCCGAATAGGTCGTGAAAATACAGGTATTCCATTTTAGACGCCCTAAACCAGGTCTGAAATATGGACGGTGATGTCACCTGATTTGGGCCTATTTGAACAAGGCACAGGTAGACGGAATTCGGCGCTCGTTGTGCAAATCAATTCATTGAACAAATTCTAACCATGAGCACAACCGCCGGGGAGGGGGGGGGAGACGGCCTGGGACCACACACGCACACACGGGTCTCATCCGTGGCCGTTGAAATTCAATGAAAGATCGAGTGATATTTCGAGATCACGTTCATCTGAATAACCAACCATCATGCGGTCCGATAATATGAACAAGTACATTTTAAGGTCAACACGAACAACAAATACTGTATCGAGCATCCATTTGAACTCCGGAAGCAGACACAGACGACAAATCGTGACAACTGTCTGGTTCGTGAAGTGAGACAACGCTGACCACTCTCCGAACTTCAAACACTTTTATCCAAATCAGCCTCTGGAAAAAAATAAATAAATAAATAAAAAGTGTTTTTGTGGATTCGAAAAATAGCACTCGAAAAATAGTACATTCTTTGCGGAGGATAAAGAATGATACGCCCGTGAGTATCGTTATACCGACACCATACGGAAAATAATTTGGCACACAGATGTCGGTGTTTGACGTTGCTATTTTTAGCCGTGATTATTGCATAATAATGTACATGTCACTAACTTAGAGAGTTCCCGTGTCGTCGTTCACACGTTTGAATGTTTGGGATTTAGTCACTTGTGAACAGGACTTTTTAAAATGTTGCGCTGAGAGTCGTCCCATTCATACTTGCATGTAAATGTGGTGACACGTTGCTTAAAGCCACCGCTAAAAACAATGCTATTGCATTTCTTTTTTTTAAGGGTGTGAATCGTCCCCCGATGACTCTTTGGGGACCGGCGGTGGAGAAAATCCATTCGTATGCGTCTCTCACGTCCTCGGCCAGCAGTGGGGGTGCGGCTTGACATCTCGTCACCGTGGCATCACCGGAGCTCGGAGGCACGTCATGCTCGTCGGCTCTTCGTATGCAGCATTTTTTTTTCAATTCTATTTTTTTATAGGTCACGCTGTGAGCCGCGCATGATGCTAATCCCGCCCCGCGCTTTCCGTCTTGCTCTCGGGCCCGAGCGACTCCCCTGGTGGCATCTCCAGCGCCGAGCCTCACCGCGCCGCTGCTGCGCAGCCAAACGGGCCACGTGATTTTAGCCTCGGAGCAACGCTGTCCGACCGCGCCTCCGCATATACCGCGGCCGCGCGCGTGCGCGGGCGGGCGGGCGGGCGTGTGTGCGCTCACCCATGACGGAGATGTCGTACTCGATCAGGAACAAAGCTTCCTGGCTGCTCTGCATCAGCATGGTCAACGCGTCAGCGTGCTTCTCCCGGGTTAAAGGCATGCCGTCGAGGCTCAGGATTCTGTCGCCGGCCTTGACTGTGCCCTCCCTTCAGAAAGACAAGAGAGGGGAAAACGTGAGCGCCAAGTCCTGGCGCGAAGCGAGGGCAGTGGAAGTTTGAGCATGTGTTTGACCCCCCCCCGACCCCCTTTTTCCGTGAGGGCAAAAGTGTGACGTCGAGTTCGCCCGAAGTGGAGCAGCAGCGGCGGCTTTTCTGCTTGAGAGAAAAGCCCCGCGCGCCGTGTATGCTGCTTTCATGCGGGGCTGAGCAAAGACAGCTGCACGAAAAGCTCCAAAGGCACGGTCGGCAGCCCCCCACCGTTCCCTACGTCCCACCAGACGGCCTCCGGTTGTTTACGACGGAGATGCCCAACCGGTGTCGAGATCATCGGGTTGGAAACTCATTTCAAAAAATGCAGAAACGACATTTCCCAAAATGGTCTCCGTTGTGCTCGGCTTCGATCGCGGCTTCTGAACGTTTATGTGAAATAAAGTGATACCAAAAAAAAATCTGTTCGGATGATAATAACCGCAATGTAAGCCACTCATGGGATACCACAATGTCAACTTACAACCAAGTTACAAGCTGTATTCTTCCAAATCTTGTTGCTCATGAGCATGAGCCAAGTGTACGTTTTGTAATAAAAACTTGAAGAACCAAACACAGCATCGCATGCAGCGAAAACCTCCCCGCCGTGAATACGATCGTTTCATACCTGTCAGCGGGACCCCCGGCCCTGACATGAGTGACCACCAGAGGACGAGACCTGCGCCAGTCCTCGTGAAAGCCCCCTTGAGAAGAGCAAAAGAGCAACGGCCACGTGATTTTCAAGAACACAACACGAGACAAAAGATGCTCATCCACGTACACTCTCATGACAAAGCCATTTTAGCATGTCTTAGCATGCTACGCTATGCTTCAAGCTAACGCGTTTTTAGCGTGCGTGCATGCATGCCGTATTTTTAAACTGGCGTGTGTTTTACCACGCCTGGCTGCGGCCAATAATACGGTGCGTTTTGTGTATGTGTAAAATACAGACATAGCAGCCGTTACTGAGACTGCGCCCTACAACACGGCGCGCCGAATAGGTCGTGAAAATACGGGTATTCCATTTTAGACGCCCTAAACCAGGTCTGAAATATGGACGGTGATGTCACCTGATTTGGGCCTATTTGAACAAGGCACAGGTAGACGGAATTGGGCGCTCGTTGTGCAAATCAATTCATTGAACAAATTCTAACCATGAGCACAACCGCCGGGGAGGGGGGGGGAGACGGCCTGGGACCACACACGCACACACGGGTCTCATCCGTGGCCGTTGAAATTCAATGAAAGATCGAGTGATATTTCGAGATCACGTTCATCTGAATAACCAACCATCATGCGGTCCGATAATATGAACAAGTACATTTTAAGGTCAACACGAACAACAAATACTGTCTCGAGCATCCATTTGAACTCCGGAAGCAGACACAGACGACAAATCGTGTCAACTGTCTGGTTCGTGAAGTGAGACAACGCTGACCACTCTCCGAACTTCAAACACTTTTATCCAAATCAGCCTCTGGAAAAAAATAAATAAATAAATAAAAAGTGTTTTTGTGGATTCGAAAAATAGTACATTCTTTGCAGAGGATAAAGAATGATACGCCCGTGAGTATTGTTATACCGACACCATACGGAAAATAATTTGGCACACAGATGTCGGTGTTTGACGTTGCTATTTTTAGGTGTGATTATTGCATAATAATGTACATGTCACTAACTTAGAGAGTTACCGTGTCGTCGTTCACACGTTTGAATGTTTGGGATTTAGTCACTTGTGAACAGGACTTTTTAAAATTTTGCGCTGAGAGTCGTCCCATTCATACTTGCATGTAAATGTGGTGACACGTTGCTTAAAGCCACCGCTAAAAACAACGCTATTGCATTTCTTTTTTTTAAGGGTGTGAATCATCCCCCGATGACTCTTTGGGGACCGGCGGTGGAGAAAATCCATTCTTATGCGTCTCTCACGTCCTCGGCCAGCAGTGGGGGTGCGGCTTGACATCTCGTCACCGTGGCATCACCGGAGCTCGGAGGCACGGAATGCTCGTCGGCTCTTCGTATGCAGCATTTTTTTTTCAATTCTATTTTTTTATAGGTCACGCTGTGAGCCGCGCATGATGCTAATCCCGCCCCGCGCTTTCCGTCTTGCTCTCGGGCCCGAGCGACTCCCCTGGTGGCATCTCCAGCGCCGAGCCTCACCGCGCCGCTGCTGCGCAGCCAAACGGGCCACGTGATTTTAGCCTCGGAGCAACGCTGTCCGACCGCGCCTCCGCATATACCGCGGCCGCGTGCGTGCGCGGGCGGGCGGGCGGGCGTGTGTGCGCTCACCCATGACGGAGATGTCGTACTCGATCAGGAACAAAGCTTCCTGGCTGCTCTGCATCAGCATGGTCAACGCGTCAGCATGCTTCTCCCGGGTTAAAGGCATGCCGTCGAGGCTCAGGATTCTGTCGCCGGCCTTGACTGTGCCCTCCCTTCAGAAAGACAAGAGAGGGGAAAACGTGAGCGCCAAGAAGGCGCGAGCGCGAGCGTCGCGTCCTGGCGCGAAGCGAGGGCAGTGGAAGTTTGAGCATGTGTTTTGACCCCCCCCCCCGACCCCCTTTTTCCGTGAGGGCAAAAGTGTGACGTCGAGTTCGCCCGAGGTGGAGCAGCAGCGGCGGCTTTTCTGCTTGAGAGAAAAGCCCCGCGCGCCCGCCGTGTATGCTGCTTTCATGCGGGGCTGAGCAAAGACAGCTGCACGAAAAGCTCCAAAGGCACGGTCGGCAGCCCCCCACCGTTCCCTACGTCCCACCAGACGGCCTCCGGTTGTTTACGTCGGAGATGCCCAACCGGTGTCGAGATCATCGGGTTGGAAACTCATTTCAAAAAATGCAGAAACGACATTTCCCAAAATGGTCTCCGTTGTGCTCGGCTTCGATCGCGGCTTCTGAACGTTTATGTGAAATAAAGCAATGAACTAAGGTGATATCCAAAAAAAATCTGTTCGGATGATAATAACCGCAATGTAAGCCACTCATGGGATACCACAATGTCAACTTACAAGCAAGTTACAAGCTGTATTCTTCCAAATCTTGTTGCTCATGAGCCAATTGTACGTTTTGTAATAAAAACTTGAAGAACCAAACACAGCATCGCATGCAGCGAAAACCTCCCCGCCGTGAATACGATCGTTTCATACCTGTCAGCGGGACCCCCGGCCCTGACATGAGTGACCACCAGAGGACGAGACCTGCGCCAGTCCTCGTGAAAGCCCCCTTGAGAAGAGCAAAGGACAACGGCCACGTGATTTTCAAGAACACAACACGAGACAAAAGATGCTCATCCACGTACCTCTCATGACAAAGCCGAAACTGTTGCCCTCTTTGAGCAAACACACCTCTGTGGTTTTGCTTATGAGTCCCGATGGAGTCTGGACTGCCAGAGGAAAACAAAGTCCACTCAATTACAACCGGCATTTGCAAGACATCGTATACAGTTGATACAATGGAAATAAAATGTCCGCAAAACAACTCTGTTTGAATGCCAAGTGTGGGGGATTTAAAATGAGAAATCATTTTAAAACGTTTTTACATTTTTAATATTTATTAAAATAATGTCTCTCTTCAGAGAGAGAGGGAGCTAGCTAGTTCGAGCTAGCTAGTTCGAACTAGCTAGTTAGAGAGAGAGAGAGAGAGAGAGAGAGATAGTTCGAGCTAGCTAGTTCGAGCTAGCTAGTTCAAGCTAGCTACTTCAAGCTAGCTAGTTAGAGAGAGAGAGAGAGAGCTAGTTCGAGCTAGCTAGTTAGAGAGAGAGAGAGAGAGAGAAGCTAGTTCGAGCTAGCTAGTTCGAGCTAGCTAGTTAGAGCTAGCTAGAGAGAGAGAGAGAGAGAGAGAGAGAGAGAGAGAGAGAGAGAGAGAGAGAGAGAGAGAGAGAGAGCTAGCTAGTTCAAGCTAGCTAGTTCGAGTTAGCTAGTTCGAGCTAGCTAGTTAGAGAGAGAGAGAGAGAGAGAGAGAGAGAGAGAGAGAGAGCTAGTTCGAGCTAGCTAGTTCGAGCTAGCAAGTTCGAGCTAGCTAGTTCGAGCTAGCTAGTTAGAGAGAGAGAGAGAGAGAGAGAGCTAGCTAGTTCAAGCTAGCAAGTTCGAGCTAGCTAGTTCGAGCTAGCTAGTTAGAGAGAGAGAGAGAGAGAGAGAGAGAGAGAGAGAGAGAGAGAGAGAGAGAGAGAGAGAGAGCTAGTTCGAGCTAGCTGGTTCGAGCTAGCTGGTTCGAGCTAGCTAGTTCAAGCTAGCTAGTTCGAGCTAGCTAGTTCGAGCTAGCTAGTTAGAGAGAGAGAGAGAGAGAGAGAGAGAGAGAGAGAGAGAGAGAGAGAGAGCTGGTTCGAGCTGGCTGGTTCGAGCTAGCTGGTTCGAGCTAGCTAGTTCAAGCTAGCTAGTTCGAGCTAGCTAGTTCGAGCTAGCTAGTTAGAGAGAGAGAGAGAGAGAGAGAGAGAGAGAGAGAGAGAGAGAGAGAGAGCTAGTTCGAGCTAGCTAGTTCGAGCTAGCTAGTTCGAGCTAGCTAGTTCGAGCTAGCTAGTTCGAGCTAGCTAGTTCGAGCTAGCGAACTAGCTCGAATTAGCTCGCTAGCTCAGCTCGCACAATCGATAGATCATATCTTTGAGGGGGGGGAGTAAAAAAAATGTATGAATAAAATAATGTGTAATCATGTTAAACACGAGCCAGCGTGGATCTGCCACCATGTTACGTGTTGAAACTGAGGTCGCGTGCTCACGGTGATGAGCAGTGTTGTGACTGCACCAAAGATACCTTTCGGAAATTAGCCCGTGGCCAGAAAGTTCAAAAATGGGTTCATCAGATCATAACACATTTGCCCACGTGTTTCGAATGCAATGAAACCAAAGTTGAACTTTTCAGGCAGGACACCAAAAGATATGTTTGACACGACACATCACCTCACGTCACCTGGCTGCCATTTAACACGAGTTTGAAGGTGACCGGTGACTTTTTGATCTTGACTGCAGGGCAGACTTGACGTACGTAACGGGGGCAGCTCGTACTCCACCTCCAGGACAACGCGCTCCCCGATGTTCTTCAGAAGGCTGATAATCTCGTCGTGGCGAAGCTTGCGCAGATTGATGCCATTCACTGACTTAATGTGGTCTCCTACATTCAGCTGGTCACACCTGGCGGGAGGTGAGAGGATGTTTATCAAGATGCGGGGCACGTTGATTTGAAAGTCTACGTACGCCCACGTCGTGGAACATTTACGGAGGGCGGCTCCCGTCTTTTTTTTTTTTTTTTCCCAGCAAAGCAGCATATTGGACGCTTGCCAAAATGTCGACCCCGAGAACGTCTTTCATGAACGTGTCACCTCTCACGTGACAGCTCGGGGTCATCTCGCTACTCATGGCAGGACTAATTACCGGAGTGGTTCTGACCCCCTTTTTTTTTCTTTTCTCACCTCCGGGCCGCCGCCAATGGAGGCTATGGGCGGGCGGAGCCGACTGGCGTGTCGTCCGGTCGGCTCTCATCACACGATGTCACCGCCGGTCTCTCCCCTGTCTGCCCGCATGAGTCTCCAACTCAGTAAATGAGCTGGCGCGTCACAACGCCGCTTGGTCATCACAAAACGTGACTTTTTCCCCGCGACATTTTGCCCGGCGCGCCGTTGACTTGAGCAAAATGGGGCCAATGGTAGTCGGAATGCTAAACATTCGATGAGGGGAACCCGACCCGCTTACGAGTTCAGCGAGCGGGCGACGAAGCGGGTCTCACCTGGCGGCCAGCCCACCCGGCCGGAGGTTTGACACTCTGGGCTTGCCCTCCTTATCGGAGCCCCCGGAGATGGTGAGCCCGAGGTTGCTGCCTTCCCTTTTCATGAGATCCACCGTGGTCACTCCTCGGTACTCGTCTGTGGAGCCACCAGACGGCAGATAGAAGCGTTAGCGGACGCAACCAAAAGAAATTTGTCACTTTTTTAGACCTTTTGTGTCAGTCACACACACACACACAAAAAGCAGCTTCTGATGATGATGATGATGAAAACTCCAAAATGGATCTCAGCCTCGCCTCTGATGTCGATTTAGTGTCATCCTCAATTCTTGTGGCCTGTGGCTCACATCACCAGTCCGTGGCCTTATTCAGGAGGATTAATGTTCTCGGCTACAAGGATGCTTCTCCACATAACACATTTTGCGTTTTGGGCCAGCTTAAAAAACACCCCCACCAAATCAAAATCTCCCTCGAATACAAGAGTAGCCCTGTTTGGAGTTTTCTTTGCTTATTTTGCCAGACTTTGCGCAGTCGAATCAGGCGTAATGAGGTGTGGGATGGAAGTCGTCTTTTCCAGACCAATCCCGCAGCCCTCATTTGCATGAAAATCGGGAAATTAACGACGCCATCCTTGACAGAAACAGAGTTGCCGGTAAACTGCAAGCTCCCCCCCCCTTGGGGAGGATATCGACAGCCGTGCATGTTGGCATCGGCCGAGACTGCCTCGCACCACCGGTCATGCAAATGATTTTTAAGATGATAACGACTACGATCCCTTTCAATGAGTCGATTTTGATTCTGAGGATTTGACCCAAGCTGGTCTCATATTTATGAGTCAAAGGGACTGTTTTTATTGTGTTAATAATTATGAAACCCCTTGTGCTGCAGCCGATGCAAATCATTTGATATGATGCAACATACAATTTTACGAAAATTGTTAAAACTATTATTCCTGAATATTTATTTTACTTTCAACCACTCGACATGTTCAGTGGCATCAGCGCTATACGTACATATATAGTTCTTATTTTTGTATTATATTCTTATTATGTATTTTTGCCCTTTATGGACAATAATAAAAGCGGTACTGTGCTATGACCAAAAAAAAAAAAATGAAAAATATATATATATATATATATATATATATATATATATATTTTTTTTTAACATATATATATATATATATATATATATATATATATATATATATATATATATATATATATATATATATATATATATATTTTTTTTTTTACGTTTTGGTCATAGCACAGTACCGCTTTTATTGTCCATAAAGGGCAAAAAAATATATATATATATATCGTTTTATATATATATATATATATATATATATATATATATATATATATATATATATATATATATATATATATATTAGAGCTGTCAAACGATTAAAATATTTAATCTAATTAAAAACTCAACTGTCATAATTAACTCAAATTAACTAAAAATTAATCATGATTACTCACGCATTTTTTATCGTTTCTGAATTTCCTTTTATATTTTTTGTCCTATTTTCCCCCCATTTTAATGCTCTCATCAACATGGAATCGTGAATCAGTTTTCTATGTGCAAAATGCAAATATTTACTGAAATAAAAATTTGGATTTTCAATTTGACATGAACATTTTTCACTTGGAGCAGTTATTCACACATGATCTCTCACACAATATGACTGTCCATCAACAACAGTGAAAAAAAATATTTCACACAATTTTTATGTTTTGTCTTTGATTTAAAGATGACAACACCCAAAAATCTACAAAAATTGTAGAAATTGTAACACAAGGATAAAAAAAAACATACAGTACAGTTTTGAAAAAACATAAATCCTTTCCTGTCATATTCATTATAACTGCGTACAAGTTCAATCGGTAGCACTGCTTTGAACAGAATCATCTTTTGTACACTGTATCTGCACTTAAATGTAGAGTGGGAGTACTTTTGTCACCTGCGGTTTATTACTCATGACACACACGCGACACAAGCATTTCTTTTCCCCCCCTCCCTCCGCAGTGGATGAGCGTGCAGGTGAGCGCACGCGCGCCTGCAATCCGTCCGCGGACCCAAAAGAAAATGATGCCGAGTCACGTTTGACTCAATTGTACCTGAAAGGCTGCGCCGCTGGGAGAAATGTGCTTGGTCAGATGCCCCGGACTGCTTGCTTCCTTTTGCGTACGGGCCCTCATCTGAGGAGACAGCACAGGAAGGGCGGGGGGGGGGATGTGTTAGGAGGGGGCAATGCGGCTCAACCAGGGCAAAATCTCTGCGGCAGATGGCCAAAGCAACAGACCCCGATGCACCTCGTGACAGATGCTCAAGCTGTTATTACCCTGAACTGCGCCCTTTGTGGGGGGCGCTTCGAGTTGAATAAGTCAGTATCTTAATTCATCATGTACTTTCCGTACCAGAAGGAGTAGTCGCAAACTATGCAAAGGCCAGAAGTGTTCATTGTGGAGGGGGTGCAAAGGATTTAAAAAAAAAAAAAAAAAAAACACCTCAAGATTGTATTTTCAGCGAGAGGGCTCGAGCCCGAGGATTCTCCTGATGCAGCAGCATGTGGTTAACGGACTGTTTTCTGCGTGGGCAGAAAAAAAAATCATCATTTATTAATAGTTTTAATACGGTGCAGTTCATGGAGTATCCGCTAGGGGGCACACTGTTTTGATCAGAGTTAGAAGACGAGAGCAGTCGCACTCACCCAACACAGCAGACGCTATCAAGGGCATGTGAATACTTTATTCTTTACGCATTTAATAGCACTCGCTTTCGTTTGTAAGGTGTAGGGCAGGGTTTTTAATGCTATAACTTGAACGGTCCGGCCCACTCGACATCTACCGAGGCCGTCACGCGGCCCACGATGGGAAACGAGTTTGACGCCGCTGATTTGGCAGTTGGCCGTCTGAAGTCCAAAGTGGCACGCGCGAGCTTGTCACGCTGAGCAAGAGGCTGATTTGATGGACGGCGTTGCTGCGCGTTACCTTTTCAGCTTCAGCAGTGACGCATCGCCGTGTCAAAAGTGATGAAGAGCTGGACGGGCCAAATCCTCCATGGACCCAAACAACATTCATCGCAGAGTCCAAAACTTTTGCTTACAGCCTCACTCAACCATCCACCGAGATCCGACACGAGATCGGTAGGAAGCAGGAAACCGCTCAAACCGACAAATTGCCGCGCTCCTATCCTGCTTGTTTTTTTCCCCCGTGTCCGACGGGAGTGGAGGGCGTCGCCTCCTGAGCAGCACCCGTCACTCATCGTTTCGTTTTCCAGCTGGATTTAGAAACTCTGCCGTGCCGAAAACCCCCTGTGCTCGTGCTAGTTCCATGCTAGTGCGAAGGTTAGCATCGATTCTGTCTTTTTTTTTCCCCGCCGGCGAAATTGGCCCGAAGTCGGGTGCTGGAAAGCGGTGCTTAAAGTGACCCCGGGCAGACTGTGGGGGCCAACTACGTCAGGGGGCGGGGTCCTCATGTCGATGGCAGATGTCGAGGAGCGACTTGGCGTATACGCAGACGTTCTGCACAAACTGTTGAGCGGCGAACTCCGATGGCGGCGGCGCCCGGCTAGCATGCGAACTCGTGATTGTCTACAACGATGACGAAAGATAGAAGCATTGACCGATTGCATGCCCCCGCCTGTTATAAATGACACACAAAGATACTTGATGCGATGCTAGGTTGACTCGCAGATGCTAACAGCGCATTATTATTCATTCATTCATCTTCCGAGCGCTTGATCCTCACTAGGGTCGCGGGGGTGCGGAGCCCATCCCAGCTGTCTCCGGGCAGTAGGCGGGGGACACCCTGAACCCCTCGCCAGCCAATCGCAGGGCACACAG
>JAKGUB010000284.1:522500-635000 GCA_026261675.1 Hippocampus mohnikei | reverse complement strand
AAACTCGGTCATTTTTCAATAAGAGAACACCGATTGGCGTGTGTCACTTCATTGCAGTGACATCTTAAGTTTGATTTTATTCGACGCGGGCGAGTCTGACGGCGCAGGCTCGTGCACGTGTCCGATAGCCATCGTTTGATTCCGTCGCGGGTCAACAGACGTCCTTCAACCTCAACAACAAAAAGAAGTAACGATATTAACTCATTCAGTAGCAGCCAATTCTGGACCAAGTCTGAAAAGACGTTTAAAGACGTCTTTGGGAGTGAATTAGTTAAAAAATTAATATGACGTTTTTCAGCAAATAAGTAGAACTCCCATTGCGGTTCGGCACCTGCGGATTCACATCACGTGCAATTTTAGCCCACACCACTGCCGGTTTTGTTAGTTAAACAACACAAAGTCTGCTCTAATATAAACAATATCACATTAGAAATAAATGTTTGTTTTATCGGCCAGGCTTATGCCAAATGAAGATGACAGACCGTTGATCCACTTCAATTCGAGTTGTTAACTTACTAAATAAAACACTTTGAGTCTTTGAAACATTCCCGACAAAAACTTCCTGAAATTCTGTCTTTCAGGAAGGTGCAGACAAACGACCATTCACACCCACGTCGTCACCGAGTGGGAACCGATCCCACGCCGCCCGCACACAATTCGGGCGAGAGGACCACGACGCCATCGGGACGACTTCCAATTTCTCATGCTCCAGGAAATAAAATGAGGAGTGAACATTTTCCTGCGCCAACACAGCCGTGTCAACCAACGGAAAGGTTTTTTCCCTTTTAGTTTAAAATAACTTACTTTAACCTTCGGGATATCTCACCGTACACTGGCCAACGGCAGAAAGCAGGGTGTCATTTTGAGACCATTTTACATTCATCCGTTCGTGTTGTACGAGCTGCTAAGCTAGCATGAAGCTAACCTGGGTCATTTTGCATCTTATCTCCTCTGCCGAGGCGGCGCGAGACAAACAAACGTGTTTGTTATGTATTGTGTTATTTTCCTATTTTATGTCACCCGTGTTATTTTGTCAAGCGCTTTGTTACAGCTGCAGCCGTTAGCAAAGCGCTGTATAAATAAAGTTGTATTGCAAATACCGTATTTTCACGACCATAAGGCGCCATTAAAAGTCTAGTCTATGAGCCGAGTTCCAAAGCCTGACTGAGCGCGCTTCTGGCCGACACGCTGTTTATATAGAGAAACGGCGGGCGTGAGTGACGTCAGGCATGCGGAAGTCTGCCAATGAGTGAAGGGTGGGCGTGCCCAACAACACGGTGCGCCGAATGGTCGTGAAAATACGGTAAGTATCCAAAACAGTGTGTTCCAACTGTACTTCAAGGAGACTATCACTAACAGCAAAACAATAAGTCGGTTGAACGCGTATAAACTTACTTGTTGCTCATCATCAGAACTTCCAGCTCCTTGACATTGTGCACCAGGAACTTTTTGAAGCCACTCGGCAGCATATACTTTGTCTTCTTGTTGCTACCGTAGCCGATGTTGGGCATGAGCATCTGCCCCTTGAACCGCCTGCGGACCCTGTTGTCGATACCTCTGGGCTTGCGCCAGTTTTTCTGTTTGGAGACAAGAAATGGGTTATTTGCACATCCTCGCCGGTAGGTTGACAACAAGCGGTGAATTGCGGGGTTGCACTTCGTACAAGATCGTAACTTACCGCAATCTTGACATATCGGTCTGATTGATGGCGAATGAACTTCTTGGTTCTTTTCTTGACGATTTTAGGCTTTGTGAGGGGTCGGAGGGGTGCCATTGTGACTGAAATGGGAAATCAAGTGTTTGCGTTAAGCTAACTCGTTGAATGGCACTGTAACTAGAGATGAGACCAAAAAATAACGTTATGCTAGTCATTTACTCAAACCAAATAACTGACTTCAACCTCATTCATGCAACTTCGCTCGAAAATCAAGCAAGGCCAATTATACGGAGTTCTAATGGCACCGCTTCACAGGCATGTTGACGACCCTGTGGACCTGGCTAACGTTTTGGAGCTCAGGTCGACGTGAAGTTAACGAAGCGAATGAGCATTGGGGAGGAAGCGAAAAGGGCAGCTGCTTTAGCGCCACTCGTAGGTGTCGGAGGAGTTCCGAGAAGCGCCGAAACTTGACATGGCAAGACGTGAAGAAGGGCTAGCAGCCGGCCATTAGCGTTAGCGGAGGCACCTCGCGCCACAAAACGTAAGTCATGGTGTTTCGTAAAGGTTCATTTCATCAGATGCACGCAGGGAAAACGTCCATAACTCGTTACGAGGACGCATATAGTGTATTCAGAGGCACAAATGAGGTGGATTGTAACGGATTCCATCGACTCACCCGCCGATGTATTTCCGAAAGGGAATCCGCCGACACCGGAAAAGAAAGAAAAGGACTTCCGCGAGTGCCGCAGAGGCTCATGGGAACTGTAGTCCACAACGACCAAAGTCACGTGCATCTTCTTCTTTTGGATTTGTCATGGCGGTCGGCAATCAACGGTATGGCGCGCTACCGCCACCAATCGATATGGAGTGTGAGGGTGAAAATTCGCTCAGCCTAATTTCATCTTCATGGACAACAATGCTTTGAAGTTACATTGTGTTGGCTTATAAGTGTTCCGCTAAATAAATAAATACACACACACACACACACACACACACACACACTGGGCCCCAAGTTGAGCATTCGCCCATAGAGGAAACGGGCAGGAGCGCTCAGGGCAGAATCGTTCTTTGAGTCAACATGTTCGTTCGTTCGCAATAGGTGACTCACTGGAACACACGCGGCCGGAACACACACACACACACTTCTCCACGCATGATGTCACTTCACAAATCTGTCTCACCCCCACCCCTCCCCCAGCAATTTATTTATTTATTTGTTTATTTATTTGAAGTTTCACATCAAAAGCTTCACAAGTCGCCATTTTGCTCCAGTACGATTTCTGTCCCCATGTGTGTTTGTGAGGGTGGGGAGGGGCGCGGCGAGTCTATCAGTTACCTTTCAACTCCTGGCAAGATTAGCTCAGAATTAGTACACCGAGGAACGTATTTCAAACGTACATTGGAACATATTGAAATTATTTAGGCTAAATGCGACAAACATTTCATCCGCTGGCTCGCGGCTGTGATGGCACGCTTGTAATTTGAGAAACGAACATTTTTAAACAGGTGCTCGGTCCAATTTTTTTTTGGGGGGTTGAGTATTTTTTCCATTATTTTAATAAACATTTATTGAGAATATTTTGACATTTTCAACAACCAATTCGGTGTGAACGGCGCCGACTGCCCAAAGTCGGCTGGGATGGGCTCCAGCACGCCCCGCGACCTTCCTGAACATAAGACAAGATAACCTTTATTTGACCCACACTGGGGAAATTTGCAGTCTATAGCAGCAAAATGGGGGGTAGAAAAGAAAAAACAAAGTGTTGCATGCACAAAATAAATAAATGTTTCAGAAAAAGAATGGAGGGCGTGGGAGGGACTGTCCATCATAGCTTTTAGCTTAGCTAGCATAGCTAGCATCCTCCTGTTGCCCACCTCCTCCAGGGTGTCCAGGGAGCAGCCCAGGACAGAACTGGCCCTCCTGACCAGTCGCCCCAGTCTCTTTCTGTCCCGGGCCGACAAGCAGATCACATAATGGATCGGGTGAATAGAATTTAGCTTGCAAGCGATGTGACGTTGTCTTCTGCAGTTATTTATCTGGTATCATTTGACATGTTGTCCATCCATCCATTTTCAACACCAAGACGGCGCCCCGCTTTGGCAGCCATCGGCAAGTGCTCTCATGAGCAGCATTTTTCACAGCCGCGCTTTGTTCAGCGGAGAGGCCGGCGCTGTTGGACGGTCTGCGGCTGGATGGATGCGTGGCTTGAGGAGCCGATGATGAGAAGAAAGGAGCGTCGGCGCAGAACGCCAATGCGGATGTGGTCGCAGCTTGGAATTGAAGCGGATTTACATGGGACGGGAAACGTGAGCCAATCTTTTCGTCAATGGACGCTACAGCTTTCAAACGCCAATGCGGATGTGGTCGCAGCTTGGAATTGAAGCGGATTCACACGGGACGGGAAACGTGAGCCAATCTTTTCGTCAATGGACGCTATAGCTTTCAAACGCCGATGTGGTCGCAGCTTGGAATTGAAGCGGATTCACATGGGACGGGAAACGTGAGCCAATCTTTTCGTCAATGGACGCCACAGCTTTCAAGCTTAGCATGTAGCGGACGCGCGCACATTGCAGCATGACGTCTTTGATCCACTGGTGATTTGCTGGTTTGATTCGTTCCCCTTTCATCTAGAACTGCTTCAGACTATAAAGTGTATGCAGGAAGGTGTTGCGTTGTATTATTTTGACTTCAAGATGGCGCCGCCAGAGCGGCTGCCTTTCCAGCAGCTCCTCTATTTTGTTCTTCTATTTCTCCCTTTTATAACTTTTGCTGCCGTGAATTGGGAATTTCTCCATTGTGAGACGAATAAATATTTTCTTATCTTATCTTAATTTATTAGGGTCGGGGGAGCCTATCCCAGCTGACTTTGGCCGGAAGGCCGACTACGCCTCGAACTGGTCGCCAGTCAGTCGCAGAGCACATATAGAGACGAACAACCAGTCACAGCCACTTTCCACATTGTCATTGAGCGGGAATCGATCCTAAACTGCTCGCAGGTGAGTGCTGGACCGCTGCGCCATCAGCTTGATGCGTTGTCATTGCACAGCGTTGTGTTATGTGGTTCTGTGCTGCGTGGTGAGAATGGATCCAAATGATTGGACGCTTCACTTGCGCTCCAGAGAGCAGATGTGCGCGCGCCTCCGGAACACCCCTTCTGGTTTTGTGAAAAGGGGGCTGGCTTGTGTTGGGAAATCGGACTTGGACTACAAACGCCTGCGGTGACCTCTGCAATCGCCACTTCAGTTTGGCAAGTTAGAGCCGAACGGGACGGGGGCGTGGGGGCGTTTTCGCTGACATTGTGTTTTCTGACGCGTGATTTAAAAAAAAAAAAAAAAGGGAAATGATTTGGGGTCACGTGATGGTCGTACCGATAGAGCGGCTGTGAAGTTCTCTTTGCGTTGTTTTTTTGTTTTTGTTTTCAGAGCGTAACCAACGCGTCGACATGGACTATAAACCAATTATGGAGTGAGTGTTTTGAAAAGTTTTGGTGTCAAGTCGCGAGGCTCGTCCCGTCGCCCGTCGGCCTCCCCCTTTCCTCTTGTTTAACTTTCGTTTTCCTCCCCAAGCAGCCACGGCAGCAGGTCGAGTTACGGCGTGCCCAATCCGGGTTACCTCCCATCAGCCGACGGTCCTGGTACGTGCGAGGATGAAGAGTTTTCACAAAAGTTGAACACGAGCGTGTCTGTTTAAGAAAACCATGTCATCGAAACACTTCCGCGCGATCCTGTTCAGTACACGCCGTGACGTCACCTCGCGTCTTCGCGCCGCGCCGCGCATTTCGTGGCCCGTGACAACAGCGGCTGGAAATCTCACAAAGTCCGTATTTGGCGTTTTCCAAACCACCCCGATGGATTACAACAATTTGGAGGGGCAAGGTAAGTCACAAAACACGCAGGCACTCGCGTAGACGTCGTCGTGGTGGGAGCGGAAAACGGGGGGGACCGCCCCCCCGCCCCCATTCACCTTCTCCTCAAACTTGACCCGAATTTCAAATGGAGACGCGACTCAAACGGTTTCGTTTTCCTTTCTGCGGCTTACCCGATTTTGTGTGTCGTGTGCTGAGTTGAGCGCTCGCTCTCGTGGCGGCGATCTGTGGACGTTTTCCCTGAACTGGTTCCTCTGGTTCGTTTCAGCGATGTTTGCCCCACCCGCGGCTGACTCTCAAGGGCCCAGCGCCCCGCCAGCCGGCATGTTCGACAACATGCCCGGCTACGAAGGCACCGTGGCGGGCGGAGGAGGTCAGTATCAGGGGGCTCCAAACACACATCACATGGGGGTGGGTCAATTAAGGAGCGCCGCCGTCACCAACATGTCATAATTGGAATATCTTTCCAATTTGGCTACTTGACTCGCATATAATGTTAGAAATACCGTCAATTCCGGACTATAAGCCGCTACTTTTTCCCCAAACTTTCAACCCTGCGACTTATAAAGTGATGCGTCTTATTTGTGTAATGATTCTAATGGCCACCAGGGGCGCTCGAGTAGAAAAGGTCAGATTAAGAGCGGTGGAATATATGCGTCGAGGAAGACTGCAACTTCTTGTCTTGTGCATCAATTCAATGAGCGTGAACATACCCTCATCATGGAAAATGCAAAACGAAAGGCAGATGACGCAGCTTTCAAACTAAAAGCAATCGAGCTGTCCGATCAAGAAGGAAACAGAGCTGCTGCACGTCAACTTGGCATAAACGACGGCTCAGCGTGATTTTTACACGTAGCGGTATGTTCTTTTAGCAGACCTGTTATACTGTGTTGCTAGCGTGTTGTTAGCATGTTGCTCCCGTTTTACTGCCGCACCGTTTGGGAAGAAAGTTAGATGATTATTATTGTTAAGTTATATGATTAAAACTTTGAAAACTCTCTCTTTCTTTGTAAATATGTTGACATGTTTGAATGTGGGCACGTGCGGCTTATATATGGGTGCGGCTTGTGCGTGTACAAAATTGGTTTTCCTCTAAAAATGTAGTGGGTGCGGCTTATAATCAGGTGCGCTCTATAGTGCGGAAATGGCGGTATGTGCATTTAAGTCACTTGTAGAGCGCGATGCGTTCAAAATCGACGTGCCTCACACATTCGGGAAGGCGGGTATTCGTTGAACAGTTGGTTTGTTCTTTTCTCTTGAGTTTTGTAGTCCTCTGCCCTTTTCTAATATTTCTCAAACACAAATCCAAAAGGCTAACGCGGATTTTTCGATGCGACCGGAATTCTATTCATTGAGGCTGATGAAGCCAATACCTCCAACAGAATGTCCCTTTTCGTTCCAATCGATCACGAAAAGACACGCTAAATGTCATTTCCATTTCGTCGATGGCTGAATGTACGTGGGAGGAGGCTTTGCTTCATTTTCTCCGCCTCAATCGTCGTGTCCGTCACGCCAGCCATGCATTACGATTTTTCCGCATTTGAGAATGTGCTTCATGTGTCATCCACGGCACTCCCGAGTGAGCACTCGATTGCGGCTGTTGCGTCATGACACGATACACATGACACGCGTGTCATGTGTATCGTGAGCATGGAGATGAGTCAGAGTACAGTACTCATCGACAGCTGCTGTTTCAGAGTCTCTCGGGGAGAATGTTTAGCATAACACACGGTATTGAAGATCTTGAAGTAAAAATTGCGCAATTGGTCACAGTGGTCGTCGCCGTTGAGGCAAATCGGGCGCACGGGAGTCGTCACTGAATGCACTTTGTTTGGATTATTCCGACTTTCTGTGTTTTGCCGAGCCCCTCTCACAATGCTAACTTTCCATCCCGCTGCTCCTAGGTGGATTCCTGCCCCCTCCGATGCCAACGCATCCGACTCCTCAGCCTCAACCTGGACCCGAACAACCGCAATGGAAGTAATGCTCACATTTTTTTTCTTCTCCTCTCGCGGAAAAACCTCAAAAAGGGTGCGTGTCGCTACGACAATGAGGCCGTCCCTTTGTAAAGCCCGCGTGTCATTCCACTGCTGCTCTCAGTATTCCGTCGATAAGTGAGGCTACGGCGCGGGAGGCTTTTGCACTGTGGGTCTCCAGCAAGTGTTGTTATAGTTCAGCGCCGGCAAAAGACGGAGTGATCACCAACATGGAGGCTTTCAATACCTACAGGGTAAAAAAAAAAAAAGCAAGACGGCGTCCTCAAATTGCACTCGGATTTGACCGAGGTTCTCATTTCGATGACTTTCATTTAGTACCGCTTGGAAACGTTCACCGAATCGAGATCGACCGAGTGGAGTCATGAGCCGTATAAGGGTAGGTCGAAACCAAGTCTGAAATGACGTCGAAAAACGTCTTTGGGAGTGAATGAGTTAAGGTAGAATTTCCACAGGGGGGCTCACTCAGGTTCTCCCCCCCCCCCTGCAATGCTATTTTCTTTGGATCAGGCCAGCCGGTGGATGCATACGCCCAACCTCCTCCGGGGCCCTGGGACATTCCTGCGACGGCCCCCGGCTATTTTACCGATAGTCAACAGATCATCAAAGTTCCCTACACTTCCTCTATGAAGGTTCAAAATTCCCTCTTATCATTCGAAACATGTTCGAGAGAGTTGTTGTTGTTTTTCTCCCCCTTAACGAGAATCATTTCATCAACAGAGCTGTCCCGTTTGCATGGGAATGGGGCGGACACCCTGCAAAGACTGTACCGGCGCAGGCAATGTAAGTCATAATCGCACGGCACATGAGTGGATGGGAGCTTTCGTCCCAACTGGCTTTGCTCGCTTTCCTTTCCGGCAGAAAGTTTGCTGGGTCTGCAACGGGGCTGGTTTCCGCCATGGAAACGAGCGATGCAATCATTGCTTCGGCAGAGGGCGGGAAAAGTAAGGACAACTTTTAATTCATCAAACCTTTGCTGCTAAAGTCTGCCTTGCAATCCCTTCAACTGACTGCGTTTCAATCCGACACTGTTCGACAGCTGCCACTTCTGCCACGGACAAGGATTCAAGCAATGCCCCACTTGTCATGGAAAACAGCAGCTTTTGGTCTATATCAACCTCACCATCAAATGGTGCCATTTCTTTTGCTTCCCCCCCCCCCCATACGGTCTGGCTGCACTGCTGATAAGGCCTTACAGTAGCAGCGATCAAGCAAAACTATACTCTACATTTCAGGGCCAACAACTCGGATGACTACGTTGTGGAGCAAAGCAGTGGACTTGACTTGAAGAACCTGAGCCACGTGTCTGGCAAGGAGGTTTTCAGGGACTCTCAGTACTTGGTGAGAATTTTCTCACAGCAGATGCTTGGACTGTATTATGCTGCACGGTCCGCAGACATAAAACGGTATGGTGACACTTGGGCCATTACAACAGCAGGAAATGAAAAGCAACTGTTGGCCAACTGTGCCTTTTACAACTTCCTAGTCTGCAAAATGTCGATATCGGTGGGATTAATGCTTATTTTCATCAGTATCATTTTTTTCCCCTGTAAATTTAAACATAATTGTTTGTTTTTTACCCTCCTGGCTAAAGCGGAAGGCTAACACGGACGGGTACAGTATTCAAGGACCTCATTGTGATACAGTTCCTGTGACCTTGTTCAGGTTTATCCAGCGATGGGGTTCCCGGACCCCGCTGTGGTGAATGCCGCGCAGCGTTTGATCGGCGAACACCAGGGCAGGTTCTCCCAGACCTCTCGCATTCTTCAACAGGTAATTCGTTTTTAAGCATCTTCATTTGTAGCCGCGTAGAATTTAATCAAACATCATTTCGCCATTAGTGCTCAATTGAAGGTCTTGTCGTTTTTGGGTAACGTGCCTACTCTTTTTCTGTGTGTCCAGCGTCAAACTATCGAACTGATCCCTGTCACCAAAGTGACCTACTCGTGGAAAGGGAAAACGCACATTTACTTTGTCTATGGAAATGAATTTAAAGTCAATGCAGACAACTACCCTGCCACCTGTTGCTGCGCAGTGATGTAACCGTAGAAGACGATGTGTCCCGATTGTTCTCTCTCCTGACGATGAAATCCTAATTAAAATTGTATGCTTGACGTATTTACTATATCACAGTATATGGTATGTCCATAAAAGTCTGAATGATATGAAGAGAAAGCTACCCACAAAGCATATCGTTAAAAATGCTCGAGTATAACCGTGTATTTCATCATACTTTCCTGTATACAGAACTTTGTTTTCTTGTTGTATTTTTCTAAAACAACGCATGTATAACTTCTGTGTCAATGTTTCAAACAAATGTATTTTAGAACATGAATATCGTTAAAAAATGCTCAACGAGTATAACCGTGTATTTCATCATACTTTCCTGTATACAGAACTTTCTTTTGGTGTTGTATTTTTCTAAATCAACATGTGTGATTTGTGTGTCAATGTTTCACACGAATGTATTTTATAACACGCTATGACTAATGTTTTGTATAATTGTTGAAGACTGCGCGTGCTTTTTGAATAAATACTCGTACAACCTGTATTCAATGAGAAATTCTAATAAATGGTATTTCGTAATGTTTTGCTTCGTGTGTTGTCGTCATAATAAGTGGACTGTCGCAGCTGCGATGACGTGGAGAACGTGTTCGCCATAATGACAGTAAACCATCAACAAAAAAGCGACATTGTACATTGTAAGGTTTGGCTGTGAAATCCCCCCCGATACCGTTTGCTTGCAGCGGTCGGGTCTGGATCCGTATCGTCCTATTTCAATTTTGGAAGCCTCTGGCAAAACTGAAGAAGTGAGCGGAACAGCGAGGTGATGTTAGCATGTTAGCTAGCTAAATAATCAGGTTTGCCTGCGACGCCGCTAGCGCGTGGCTAATGCCAACAGTTGAGCTAACGTACGGACCGGTCGCCGTGGTTCCCGCATTGGTTTCTTTAACACGGCGCGGGCGTGCACGTCAAAAGTCAACACAATAGTGGGTTTGAAGGTGAACACGTGTACATCGTCATGGGTAGTCCGACTCCAGTTAGCTTCCTTGTTTAGCCGGGGCGCAGCGACTCAAAGAGCGCACCTTGTTTACATCATCCGAATGCGAGTAAATGCAGAACGTGTTGCTTCAATCCGAATGACTGCTCCGTCTACTTGCTTCCTGTGTTCTTGTTTTCGATCACTTCTGTATTTTTGACAGTTGTGGTCCACGGAGACCGCTGCACCTGCAACCAGACAATCTGTCTGTCGTCCTACAAAATGTATCCTAAAGTAGTTTCCGGCTGATTTGGGTTCAAGTACTGCTTTCTTCTTAAAGGAGTTGCGCTCAGAGTTCTTTGATTGTAAGCCACGACTTGCTTACTAGCTGCTGTCACACACGAGGCGCATATGTAAGGAATGGGGTATAGATTTTGATTACGAATTGAGTGGTCATTTTCCCGTGGTTCCTCATAGGCGTTATGGCCTTGGCATCTGCCAGTGTGGACTCCAAGGCAGAGCTGACTGCTCTACTGGAAGAGTGGGAGAGGCAACAACAAGGCGGCACACAAGAGCTAGTGAACATCCTCACCAAGTAAGTGGTTCGGAGTCATCGGGATCCGCCATTTTATTCCATTTGGCTTAAGGGGGGGTCATTATGATCAAACTTTCAGAATCTCTGAGCTCGTTGAGAAGGAGACCGAAGAGTACCACAAAGTGGACCCGGACCCTTTTGATGATCGACATCCCGGTATGATAAAGAAAACGAGAAATATCTTTGGAGGTTGTTTATGTCCACTCGTACATTTGCTCATGTCTATTCTGGTCCTTCTTTGCCATAAGGGAGAGCTGATCCAGAATGTGTACTAGGGCATTTGCTCAAGATCCTCTTTAAGAATGATGACTTCATGAACACAGTAAGGATGGTTGGAATCGGTGTATTTTAGAGGTGGGATGGTACCTCAGGTGTTGGGCCATGATTCAAACAAATCTTACAGAAAAAAAACTCCTAGTGTCGCCGTTAGATTATGCCTAAATCAGGTGGTCATGCCGGCACCCAACTCGGACATAACCGATCAACCAACGCTCAATCCAACCGTTCATTTTTTTTTTTTTGTTGGGAATTAAAACGTCACTGGAATGTGAGTGGCATGACCGCAGCGACGCATCTTCAGCCACAGAAAAGGTCTGCAAGCTTTCACTCATAAATTGTTCTTGTGGGTTATTTTCTGACGTTAATGCTAAATGGCATGCTAGGTGTGTTTAAAATCTATTAGGGTATAATATTGTCCCGTGCCGAACATACTGAACACAGACTACCATCCCATTGCTAAAATGCGTAATATAAGTAAAAAATACACTTGAAAGTGTTTCCCCCATTTATTTCCCTCCATAGTTGGTGAATAGCTATGTGATGGCCAGCAGAGAATTTGCCCTCAATGCAGAAGCTTGCCGCCTGCTTCAGAACATCATGCCTGGCCTGGAGACGGCAGTGGTCTTTCAGGAAAAGGTAAAAGGAAAAAGCTATCGTTGAAATGAACTCGACAATAATGCGTTTCCTTTCTGGTTTCTTAAACATAACATTCAACGTTCAGACTATTTATGAACGCGTTTTCATGACATTGTATTTTGTTGTTTAGTGGCTTTTGAAGGATAATTAAGTCGGCGGATATAACGTTGTGAGAACCGCTCAACTCAAGTGTATTTCGAGAGCATGTTTAAATACAACCGCCCCTGTAGACAAAGTGCTGGACATGGAGCAAAAATAATTCGTACAACAACAAACCATAAATTAACAAAGACAGTAGAAAGCGCAAACACAGTCCAACTCAAAATCAAGTCTCATGTGTAGTCAAAAGCCAAAGATAAAAAAATGACTTGTAAGACAAGTTTTAAAGATGAGCAGCGAGGGGGGCTTGCCCAACGTTCAGCGGGAGGTCATTCCAAAGACGGGGACCGGCAAGGGAAAAGGCTCCACCCCCCCCCGGAGTCTCCGCTTCAGGTCTCGGCACCTCTAGCAGTGTCTGGTCCGTGGACTTGAGGCATCGCGGAGGGGCGGGGAATAGGGCCAGGCCATTTCAAGGTTTGAAATCAAATAACGGGATCTTCAGAAGAACTCTAAAAGGATTTGGGGGCCAGCGAAAGGATGCCAGACTAGGAGTTATGTGCTCCCTCCTACAAGTACCAGTCGAGAGGCGAGCAGCGGTATTTTGGACCGACTGGAATGGAGGATTGGCTGACGCCAAAGTAAAGTGCATTACAGTAATCCAGCCGGGATGTGACGAAGTGCTTCAAACTGCTCACCGGAGAACGGAGAGGCTTGACCAATTTCAAATCACTGTGCTGTTGAAGACCCAAGTTGGAGACTGGGCGCCCAAGTCCGCAGCATGGGATGTGCGAGGGCCACTGGGACCAAACACCTCTGTATTCTTTTCATTGAAATTCAAGAAATGTCGTGCCATCCATTGTCTTGATTTCCTCCAGACAGGATCCAAGTGGGCCTCCATGAGAAATGATCTTTTTTTTGCTAAGCGAGACATCGATCTGACCACAAAGCAATGGAAGGAAATACCGTGTTTCCTGAAGATGAAGTTTAATGGGAGCAGAGCCAATGAGAACAGCAGAGGCCCCACAATTGAGCCCTGTGGAACACCACAGCACAGTTTGTGACTCAGAGCAACCAAGGCTAACACAAAAAGTTTAGTCAGAATCACGGTTTATAAAGACTCTCATTCCGTTATTGCTGTCAGTCGTGAAATGGTTCAAATCAGTGCAAGCACTTCAATACTGTGGGGATAGTTTGTTTGAGGCGGGCTCATAAAGAAAGGCTGATTGCAAAGTTTGTAATACCAAAGAGTCCATATCCCAGTCAATCAGCTGTTTTCCACAGGGTTTTTTGAGGGGGGGGGTTGTTTGTAGAGTCAGAGTCCAGCTTGCAAGCAAGGTCCATTTCCACACAGTTGTCCTTATGTCGGTGTCAATAAATGACATGTTGAATACGCGTTCACGAGCCCATTGAACTCATTCAGGACCAGCCGATTCTAAACCAAGTCTGAAATGACGTATAAAAACGTCTTTGGGAGTGAATGAGTTAATTAAAAAAAAGACAAAACCGCCCACCTCAGATGGTGTGTGCCAAAAGATAACGACTCCATTGTAACTTGCCGGTTGTGGTTCTTTTCAGGAGGGAATAGTTGAAAGGCTGTTCAAGTGGGCTCAGGAGGCCGAGCAGCCCCTCCGAATCTATGCGACAGGCCTGCTGGCTGGCGCCATGGAGAACCAAGACATTGCAGCCAACTACCGAGAAGAGAACTCCGTCTTGGTCAGTAGGGGGGGCTGCTAGGCTCTCTGGCTTCCCCCTCCCCACGAATGAATGATTGGACACCGTTACAATGTGTCTAAACGAGACTAACCGAGCTCCTCCTTTCGTCCGCAACCGTTTTTCATCAGGTGCCACTGATGCTGCATCGCTTGCGCGAGCTGCAAGATAAAGACGCAGAGACAAAACGAGAAATCAAACGCCCCAGTCCCAGAAAAACTCTGAGTGGACCTTTGCTGCCTCTGGACGAGGAGACCCTCGACGGAGGCTTTGAGAAGTCCTTCTCGCTCGGCCAAAACGGAGCTGAAACGGAAGGACGAGAACCCGAGGAGGATGTTGAAATGAACCTGTCCGCCTCGGAGCCGGAAAAGGAGCTTCCCTTTCATCCCAACGCCCTTCACAAGGCCAACAGCTGCGCTCCCTCCGCCGTGAAAACCATGATGAAGCCCATGTCGGCCCCGGGATCGCTCCTCGGCGCCTCGGACGCTAGTAGCTACCCGAAAAGAAAAGCGGAGAAAGAGAGCGGCCGGTCGGCGAAGCAGAAGTTGACGTTCTCCCTGCCGGAACCGGAGAGGAACGTAAGCGAGCTTTCCAACAGCAGCTGGTCCGAGATGAGCCCGTGGGTGATCGGCAACAGCTACCGTTTATACCCTCTGACCCCTGAGATTGAACAGAGACTCATTTTGCAGTACCTGACTCCACTGGGAGAATATCAGGAGGTTGGTTGCTCTTTTTTTTTTTTCCAGCACTGACAATTCCTTAACCAGGCCTGCTTGCCCGTTTTGTGGATTTGCTTTCTTTTTTTTTTCAAAAGTATGATTGTCCCCCCCCGCCCCCCCCTCTCCATCATCTCCCTTCAGCTGTTGGCAGTGTTCATGCAAATGGGAGCCCGGGAGCTGCTGATGCATTACATGGATCTGAAGCAGACCAACGACGTCCAGCTCACGTTTGAGGCCCTCAAGGTGAAGTCGTGTGGCCGACGTGAATGAACCACAGCCGCAAAAAAAAACTCCCGTCGAAAATGTAATATTGTTTGATTTTTGCCTTGCTCTCTCAGTACTTGGCCTCCCTTCTGCTTCACAAGAAGTTTGCTGCAGAGTTTGTGGCGCACGGAGGAGTTCAGAAATTGCTTGAGATCCCCAGGCCCTCGATGGCTGCCACCGGAGTGTCCCTGTGCCTCTACTACCTCGCCTATAACCAGGACGCCATGGAACGGGTATGTTGAAAAAAAAGGGGGGGGGGACACTATATGCAAATACATAGTACATCGTGCGTGTTTAGTGGATATAGAACATTTACACACCCGTGTTCAAACGGCAGATTTTTGTGGTAGTAAAAAAAAAATAAATAAAAAAAGACCCCAAGATAAATCATTTAAAAAACTTGACATGAGATTTTCCAACCCGTGCTAGAATACAAAAACAAGGTGGACTTTTTCCCCACATTATTTTGATGCTCCAAATGACACAAAAATTACACTGAAGCACGCCGGCGGCAGCGTCCTGCTTGGAGGCCGTGCGGTCTGAGTCGAGGGGGGGGGGGGGGAATTGCAAACGGTTCAAAGTCTCAGTCGGCGTCGCGCAAAACAAAATGTCGGCCAAAAGTCTTTTAGGGGGATCACCAGAGGCACTTTGAATGTCAGCAGGTGTGTGCTGACTTCCATATATCGGGAGGTTGAATCTGATCGCTTGGTTCTGAACACGGCCGAATCCCAATCGGAAAAGGGAGTGCACAATTTTGCACACAGATTTGAGATATTTTTCATGACCCCCTCAAAGATTTCCCCCCCCCCCCCCAACTCAGTTGTGCAAATCTTAGGTCACACTAATGGCGAAGAGAATACAGTGGAACGCCTCTAGAGCAAAAATACCCCCTTATGTGAAAAAATGTTCATGCATGAACACAATTCCCATTCTCCCGCCCCCCCATACGACGAAACCCCCTGTTGCGTTATACGAAATCATTTTCTCTGCTCCAGCTTCGCAAAGACATTCACTACAATGAAGTCTTATCCAACAGCGACCTCTACTGGTTCGTTCGGAAACGGCAACAGCAACCACCACACTGGTTTAACGCTAACTGGAGCGCTATTTGGCGTAAGGTTTTTAGCCTTCGAGAGCTAACTGGGCCATCGAGGACTACGAAGCGTCCCGTGGCTGTTTTTAGCATGATAACAAGTAAAGCATTCGAGGAAACGTCCGTTTATTTGAATGCCCGTCGAGCCACGGGACGCTTCGTAGTCCTCGATGGCCTAGTTAGCTCTCAAAGGCTAAAAAACCTTACGATAATAGCGTAAGGTGTTTTACGCTAATAGCGTAAAGTTTTTAGCCTTCGAGAGCTAACTGTGGCCATCGAGGACTACTAAGCGCCCCGTGGCTGGCTTAAAAGTTGAGTGCATGACATCAGCTGAGCAACGCCGTCTTGGGTTAGGGTTAGGGAGAGACAGTGAGATGGTGGAAAGAAAAGCCATCGCGTCCAGAAGTATTTGTTATTGTTAGATTCAGACGAGCGTGGACGTCATAATGCTAAAATGGCTACAAAACGGACCTTTGGATGTCAAGCAGCTAAGACAAGAAGAGCTCTGATGCTGGAAGAGAGGGGAAAAGGGATCCAAATGAAAGACGGAGCAAGCAAAACGTCCTGTCGTATTTATGCACTATTGGAATACAAATAGAGTACACATACGTTTGTGTGTGTGGGTGCATTTGTGCTTACATCTGAGACCAAATTTGCTACAGTGAAAAACCCCCTGTTGTGAAAAACGTCTTGCCGCAAACACGATTTCGTTGTAGAGGAGTTTCACTGTATTGGAGAAAAGTTATCTCGGTCCCATTTTTCAAAGGGTCAGGCGGGACTTCGGTGATGCAGTATCAGCACCCGCGCTGTCTCAAAAATAGCAACGGTGTGACGTCCAGCATATCGTTCATGGAGCCCTGCGACGATGTGGAATATCGCTGTGATGTCGTGACCTTTTCTCCCAAGGTGTGCATGCTGCCCCACTCGGTCCTGGCGGACGTGGTCGGCTACACGCTGTGGCTGCTGGAATGCTCGCACGCGTCCGGCTGCTGCCACGCCACCATGTTCTTCTCCATTTCCTTCTCTTTCCGCGCCGTGCTGGAGCTCTTTGACAAGCAGGACGGGCTGAGACGTCTCGTCAACCTGGTAAGCCCCAGCCGGCGGCTCCGACTCCCGACTCCGCTCCAGCCCTCCGGATTGCTGACGTCTCCCGACGGCTTCCAGATCAGCACCTTGGAGATCCTGAACCCGGACGACCAGGGGGCGCTGCTGAGTGACGACGAGATTTTCTCCAGCAGGCAGACGGCGAAGCACACCTGCATGGCGCTGCGCCGCTACTTCGAGGCCCATCTGGCCATCAAGGTGGAGCAGGTGAAGCAGTCCCTGCAGCGCACGGAGGGAGGGGCGCCCATTCACTCGCAGCCCTATTACAAGGTACATTTCCTGAGCGGTCGGGGGCGCGTCGCGGGCGCTCGGGGGCCCCCTGCTCATTTGGCTCCTCCCCTCCTCCGTGGCAGGCGGTCAGTTACAGCCGCGAGCAGGTCGTAGAGATGATGGAGTTCATCATCGAGCACGGCCCCCTCCGCTTATATTGGGAGCCGGCGGAGGTCTTCCACAAACTCTCTTGCGTCCAACTCCTCCTCCAACTCATTTCCATCGCTTGTGACTGGAGGACCTACTACGGCAGGTGTGTGGCGGACGGAGCGTCAAACGGCTTCCGTCGTCTATCTCGGAGGTTTTGCGGAGCGCCGTCGAGTTGTCGCTTGTTACCTTTGTGTTTTCCCGCAGGAGTGACACCGTGCGCTACGCTCTCGACATCCTGAGCATCCTCACGGTGGTGCCAAAGACTCAGATGCTTCTATCCGAGACCGTTGCCGTCGTGGACGAGGGCGGGTCGACCATATCCAGCGCAGGTGCGCTTGCCGAGTTTTGCCGTTTGAGCTCATAGATATTAAAAAAAAAAAAAAAAGCCCAACAAAAGCCAGGCTGTTTCCGTCCTAACTGATGAAAGCCTGCGCCGATTAGCTCATTTTCCATTCCAGGAATGAACATTGTCCTCGCAGTGGCCGAGGGAGAAGTGTTTGTGAACGACGCCGAGATCCAGAAGTCCGCCCTGCAGGTTGTCATTAACTGCGTCTGCGCTCCCGACAAACGCATGTCCAGCATCGGGAAGTTCATTGCGGGCACTCCCCGTCGCCGCCTCCCTCACATGACCAAAGCCAGCGAGAACGTGCTCACAAAGATGTGGAACGTGGTGCAGTCCAACAATGGCATTAAGGTACGCCGTTTCTTTTCCTGCGGTCGCGTGCTGCCATTTCTTTGCGAATTTGAATGAACTGACGGAGTCGCGCACACTCGAGCTAAAAATGCACCCGTGGTCGTTGGGAGTACAAGCAACGCAAGGAGTTTCGATCGGCTCCATGTATGGGGAGTACGCTCGTGTGTTATACTGCCCCCGTGTGGCCAAGGGATGCATACCAGAAGGAGGAGCGCGGTGTTCGTTGAATTGAAGCAAAAACAAAACAAAAATTCTTGCTCCACATTCAGTCTAATGATGTCATTATTGTATGATTCTATAAAACGCGATATATTACTGAGTGCGATTGTCCTTGTTGGTAAAACACATGAGCAAAACGTCGGTTGGGTTTCTTTTCATTGCAGTCGGGAAAAGGGGATTTGAAATCGGAGCTGTTTTGAGCCAACGAGCATAGTCGTGGTCCAAATGAAAGCCGTAGCGCAAGACGTCGCGATGGCGCACATTTATCGGCATTAAAGGAAATTGAATGTATTTGGCAAACAGAAATTTTTATCACCAAAAGGGGCTGAACCTTGACTTCCCTCAATTTTGCTATTGCCATTAAAAATGCGATGATTCTTTTTCAAGGTCCTTTTTTTAAAATCAAATACAATTACAGTATTTTCACGACCATTCGGCGCGTGTTGTAGGGCGCAGTCTCAGTAACGGCTGCTATTTCTGTGTTTGACACATACACAAAACGCACCGTATTATTGGCCGCAGCCAGGCGTGGGAAAACATACGCCAGTTTAAACATACGGCATGCATGCACGCACGCTAAAAACACGTTAGCTTGAAGCTTAGCGTAGCAGCATGCTAAGACATGCTAAAAACACGTTAGCTTGAAGCATAGCGTAGCAGCATGCTAAGACATGCTAAAAACACGTTAGCTTGAAGCATAGCGTAGCAGCATGCTAAGACATGCTAAAAACACGTTAGCTTGAAGCATAGCGTAGCAGCATGCTAAGACATGCTAAAAACACGTTAGCTTGAAGCATAGCGTAGCATGCTAAGACATGCTAAAAACACGTTAGCTTGAAGCATATCGTAGCATGCTAAGACATGCTAAAAACATGTTTTTAAAAGGCAACGGAAGCAAAACTGAGATCGGTTGTACTTTATTTAGCCATCTTACAATGCACTCACGTTTTTTCGATCAATCATCACCCAGAAATCCATCAAAGTCCTCATCTTCTGTATCCGAATTGAACAATTGTGCAAGTAGCGGTAGTCCATCAAAAACGCCGGGTTCCCTCTCGTTGTCAGAGTCACTCTCATTGCCATGCGGCTCCACAGAAATGATGCACGGCCACTTCCACGCCCACCCTGCACTGATTGGCCGGCTGCTTTCCCGCATGCCTGTTCTCACTCACTTCCGCCTTTTCTCTCTATAAACAGCGTGTCGGCCAGAAGCGCTCTCAGTCAGGCTTTGGAACTCGGCTCATACACTAGACGCTCCGCATTATAAGGCGTCCCGTCCATTTTGGAGAACATTTCAGACTTTTAATGGCGCCTTATGGTCGTGAAAATACGGTAATACATCTAATCTGCATTCAACAATATCAGATTGTCATATAGTGATGCGTTTTGGTCTCCAAGTAAAAGTAAAGTCTTGTACCCACTCACTACGACTACCTCACAAAATTCTACCCAAGTTACTAAACCATAAATCAGATGACGACAATCCTTTCAACAAATCGGTGCCTTTGTCATGTTTTCGCCAATTTTGACAGCAAAATCCCGATTTCAAGGATAAGACGACCCCGGAATGCCTTTGTAAACGCCCCCCCCCTTACTGTTCCTTAGGTTCTTCTGTCCCTGCTGACGGTGAAGATGCCGATTACCGACGCGGATCAGATCCGGGCGCTGGCCTGCAAGGCCCTGGTGGGGCTGTCTCGCTCCACGTCCGTCAGGCAGATCATCAGCAAGCTGCCTCTGTTCAGCAGCGGCCACATCCAGCAGCTGATGAAGGAGCCCGTTCTGCAGGACAAGCGCAGCGAGCACGTCAAGTTCTGCAAGTTTGCGGCCGAGCTCATGGAAAGGATATCGGGCAAGCCCTTGCTGATCGGGACCGACGTCTCCCTGGCGTGGCTGCAGAGAGCCAGCGTGGTGGCCCAGTCCCGGATCGCCTTCCCCGAGAAGGAGCTGCTCCTGCTTATTCGGAACCACCTGGTCTCCAAAGGCCTGCAGGACACGGCCAGCGCCCTCACCAAGGAAGCCGACCTGCCGCTGACGTGCCCGCCGTCTCACTCGTCGCTCGCCGCCTCGCCTTTCGCCTGCGCCGCCGGCCCCCTCGCGCCGCCGATCGCCGCCCTCCCCCGCACCCCGCGGCTGGCCAACGGCGTGGGCTCCAGGCTGGGCAACCACCCCTCGCACTCGTCGGCCGCGTCGCCGGGCCACTTGCAAGCGCGCCCCTCCGTGCTGCAACCCACCGCCGCCGCCGCCGCGCGTCGGCGCCCCACTGCGGCAACGGCTCCCCTCTGATCGGCCGGATCGTTTTCTCTCGCGAGCGGCACACGTGGGGCGGCGGCGGCGGCGCGCGCCGGCTGCAAGAAGCCTCGAGTGCTGCGGCAGAAGTCGGACCACGGCGCCTTCAGCCAGACGCCGGCCATGAAGAAGCAGTTTGACAGGCACATGCCCTCCCCCCCCGCGCTGGACGGCATCATCACCGAGTACCTGCGGGAGCAGCACGCGCGCTGTAAAAACCCCGTCGCCACCTGCCCGCCTTTTTCGCTCTTCACCCCCCATCAGTGCCCCGAGCCCAAACAGAGACGACAGGCGCCGCTCAACTTCACGTCCCGCCACCTGAGGAGGGTCATCTACCCCAAATACGGCGGAGCCGACGGCGGATGCTTTGACCGCCACCTCATCTTCAGCAGGTTGCCCCGCCCTCGCCGCCCCGCCCGCCCCTCGCCGCTCCTCTTCTGCATTGACGCCCTTCTTCTCCTCCGCCCGCCCGTCTCCAGGTTCCGTCCCATCTCCGCGTTCAGGAAAGCCGACGAGAACGAGAGCGGATTCACGTGCTGCGCCTTCTCGGCTCGCGAACGCTTCCTGATGCTCGGGACCTGCGCGGGACAATTGAAACTCTACAACGTGTTCACGGGCCAGGAGGAGGCCAGCTATAGCTGTCACAGTTCGGCCATCACTCACCTGGAGCCCTCCCGGGTAAGAGAAACGAGGCCGCCTCGTCACACGCGCGGGCGGGCGGCCATGCTTGCTCGTCGCTTTAACGGCTCTCGTTTGGCTTTTAGGATGGCTCCTTAATTTTAACTTCCGCCTCCTGGAATTACCCGACGTCTGCGCTGTGGGGGATGAAGTCGGTCTTCATCATGAAGTGAGTTGCGGACCAAACGGTTGTCGGGCTAACGGCTGTGCTGAAATGCGTCGTTTCTTAAAGTCGGATTTGAATTTGAAAAAAAGCAGCAAAATGATGTGAAGGCGACGCGACCATGAGCGCTTTTTATCCCCTTCGCTACATTCGCTACGTGTGGCAGCTTCGTGACGGCTCGTTCAAAAGGCGCCGGGCTTATTTTATGATGCCCGCTGACGGCGCCGAGGGCCCGGTGGCTCGCTTCACCGCACACGAGTGATGGGAATTCCGGCTCCTTTTTCGAGAGCCGGTTCTTTTGGCTCGGCTCACTAAAAAAGAGCCGGCTCTTTCGGCTCCCAAATGGCTCCTCGTTTTTTTGTTGAATTTACGACCAAAAATTATGTGTAAAATGAATTACTAATGTACACAATATACAGTATGTCGAATATTTATTATTTATATGGCTTTATTGATATTCTTCTGAACATACTCAACATGGAGTGCTACTAAAAAAAAGAAATGACAAAGCACCAAAACAAAGACCCATCTCGAAACAAGGTCAACAAAAAGTTCCAACATCTGATTGTGTATATTTAGAAGCATTTTCTCACCTTTCCACCTTTCCACCGTGTTGTTTTTTCTCTGTAGCGCTATCGAGCTCTCTCTCGTCTCCGTCTCTCCTGTTCCTGTTCCTGTGTTGCTCACAGTGTGCTGCTGTGCTGTCTCTCTAACTCCTCCCCCTTCGCTGCAGCGTCTGTGTCACCCTCCCCTCCCTCTTCTACCGCGGATCTTGACCAATCACGTGCGGCTTTATCCGAATGGGGGGGGGGGAACAGGAGAAAAAACAATTCTGCTCCTATTTGAAGCGGCTACCTATAAGGAGTCGGCTCCCGTCGTTCACTACAAAGAGCCGGCTCGCGCGAACGACCCATCACTACCGCACACCCAGCATCCGCCTCCCGTTATTTGCAAGTCTCTGCCGATCGATCGGCTCTCCGTCCCTCGATCCCCGCCGACGTTCCCGTTGAAAATGCAACGCCGTCCGCAGGCATTCCTTTCTGGGTGACCATTACGTGGAGTTCAGCAAGCTGTCGCAAGATCGCGTCATCGGGACCGAGGAGCAACTGGCGCACGTACGTAGGAGCCTCGGCGGCACGGAATCTTCAAAAAGATCCCGAGCTCGGCCGAGCCTCGGCTCACAGCGGACGCTTCTCTCTTTAGATTTATGACATCCAGACGGGCCAGGTGACCCTGACCCTGAATAACCCCGACTTGGCTAATAACTACAAGAGGAACTGTGCCACCTTTAACCCCACCGACGACCTGGTGCTGAACGACGGCGTGCTGTGGGACGTGCGCTCGGCTCAGGCCATCCACAAGTTTGACAAGTTCAACATGAACATCAGCGGCGTGTTCCACCCCAACGGCCTGGAGGTCATCATAAACACGGAAATTGTATCCTCTTTTGAAAAAAAAAATCTTCTCCAGTTTGCTTCCAGTGCAACAGGAATGTCGCGTTCCTTAATCTGAATTTCTTAGTGGGACCTGCGAACCTTCCACCTCCTCCATACGGTTCCCGCTCTGGACCAGTGCAGGACAGTCTTCAACAACAACGGCACCGTCATTTACGGAGGTGAATAAACAGCCCGGCGGTGCCAAGTGGCGTTTGGGCGGGCCGCCGGAATCCGCGTTTCACCACCCGCGTATGTCTTGCAGCGATATTACAGGCCGACGACGAAGACGACATGATGGAGATGCAGATGAAAAGTCCCTTTGGGTCGTCCTTCCGGACTTTCAACGCCACAGACTACAAACCCATCGGTGTGGCTGCTCGCCGGCCTCGTGCCTCAAGCCTCTTGAGTCGCCTCCAAAAAGATGTTATGTGGGCTTTCTGTGTTTTTTTTCTCCCATTCTCCCTCCCAGCCACCATTGACGTCAAGAAGAATATTTTTGATCTGTGCACAGACTCGAAAGACTGCTACCTTGCTGTGATTGAGGTAAGCCGCGTAAGGTTGCATTTCGAATCTCAATTTCTTCCTCAGCCTCCCCCGGGAAAGGTCTATTCAGGGGGCTTGGTCCAAATCCACGAGGGGCTCAGACTCGAGCCCTTCTCCTCCACGTGGAGAGGAACCAGATGAGGTGGCTCGGGTATCTGATTAGGATGCCTCCCTGGTGAGGAGTTCCGGGCATGGAGGCCCCAGGGACCACCATCAGGACACGTTGCCCCGGGAACGCCTCGCAGTTCCCGGGGAAGAGCTGGAAGAAGTGGCTGGGGAGACGGAAGTGGCTGGGGAGACGGAAGTGGCTGGGGAGACGGAAGTCTGGGCTCCCCCTGCTAAAGCTGTTGCCCCCCCGGATAAGCGACGGATGGATTCCTTGACAAATGCTAAAACGATGCTTTTATTTTGTAGAACCAAGACTCCATCAACACGGACACGGTCTGCCGCCTTTATGAAGTCGGCCGACAAAGACTGGCGGAGGAAGAAGAGGAGGATGAGGAGGATCAGGTATTTATTGCATCGTTCCGGTCCAACAACGTCATGAATCTGTGCGTCGGGACGCTAATTCCGCTGTACCCGTTTCCCATAAAATGGCCGCCAGTGACGATGCGGACTGCAGGGTTATGGATGTCAAAACCCGTACGTGTAATACGAGTATAAAGCGCCTACTCGGTTCAGGATGTGCGCGCCGCGCGGCCGTTGGCGGTCATCTTTCAGTCTGTTAGCCTCGAACATTCAAGAACGTTTGCTGTCCAAAATGTTGCCGCGGCGGCTCCGTCTGCCCAAAAGTGTAACGCCGACATCTCCGATCCTTTGCCGTCGCAGGAGGACGACGATCAGGAGGAAGACGACGACGACGACGACGATGACTCTGATGACGACGTGGACACGGATCCTCTCATCGCCGAGCTTGAGAACGAGAACGGCGGCGATGACGACGACGAGGGCAACGACGAGTTCTCCCCCTCCGACGAAGAAGTGGCCCGCCTCCTCGAGGAGGACTTGGACGCGGGGGACGACGACGACAATGACGACGACGACGACTCCGACATGGAGGACGCGGAACTGGACGTGGACAACGGTACGTGCGGCTTCTCTCGCCTCAAAACGTTGCCTGCCCTCGCTCGCCCCCCAAAAGTAGTCACGAGCAGAGTTGTCCTAATCTCAATTTTGGCGACCTCAGGAACACTTGAACACACCAACATGCCGCACGAACCACACAGCATGAGCAAAAATATCGAATTTTTCAACAACTTGCTACATAAATAAAAGGCTCACATACCTCCCGAGTTGATTCGAATCCGAAGATTTGTGCAACGATTCGAATGATATCACGGTTGTTGATATTTTTCTCAAACCATGCCGCCGGATTTCCTTCTATCATGACTCTGTAAAACAATTATGAACAATGTAAACGATCCGTAAGTCGAATCGTGTACAGTAAAACTCCTCTACAATGAAATCGTGTTTGCGGCAAGACATTTTTCACAACAGGGGGTTTTTCACTGTAGCAAATTTGGTCTCAGATGTAAGCACACACACAAACGTATGTGTACTCTATTTTTATTCCAATCGTGCATAAGTATGAGCATTCACTTATTTGACACTTCATATTGTCAGTGTATGCTTTGTAGTCCTCGGTGGCCACAGTTAGCTCTCGAAGGCGAAAAACTTTACGCTATTAGCGGAAGGTTTTTACGAGGAGTTTCACTGTACTTCAATGGCGCCAGATGAAAGTCAGCTCTCGAAGGCTATTAGCGTAAGGTTTTTTAGCCTTCGAGAGCTAACTGGGCCATCGAGGACTACGAAGCGTCCCGTGGCTCGACGGACATTCAAATAAACGGAACGTTTCCTCGAATGCTTGACTTGTTATCATGCTAAAAACAGCCACGGGACGCTTCATAGTCCTCGGTGGCCTAGTTAGCCCTCGAAGGCTAAAAACCGTACGCTAATTAGCGCTCCAGTTCGCGTTAAACCAGTGCGGTGGTTGCTGTTGCCGTTTCCGAACGAACTAGTAGAGGTGGCTGTTGGATAAGACTTTGTTGTCGTGAATGTCTTCGCGAGGCTGGAGCAGAGAAAATGATTTCGTATGACGCAACAGGGGGTTTTGTCGTATGGGGGGGCGGGAGAATGGGAATTGTGTTCATGCATGAAGATTTTTTCACATCAGGGGGTATTTTTGCCCATGTAGGTTTCGTTCTAGAGGAGTTTCACTGTACTTCAATGGCGCCAGATGAAAGTCAGGCACTGTTTTTAGACATTTTCTTTTCAGGCAAATGCCAGCGGGACAAAAATGACGACATGTTCCTTGATCAGGGCCGTCAGAGGTCAAGAACATGCCGAGAAAATTCAGAAGGCGTTCACTTCAACATTCCGCCTGCAGACGGGCCGCAGCAAATTAGCTCCGCGCTGCCCTCTGCTGGAGGAAAGTGGGAGCTGCAGCTTTGCTTTTTGAAAAACAATCAGGAAAATCCATTCTCAACGGCGACATCGATTTATTGAATCTTGGCGCGAAAAGTCCCGATAGTTGAGTGAATCCATTTCTTTCTTTATTTGCATGCCCCAAATATACATACGTCTCGAGTTAACCGTCGAAAGCTTAAAACCGCACGGTAGGGGCTCTTTGAACATTGACGCCGACGAACAATTCAGCGTGCCTCCCCTCCAGCGGAAAAGCGGCGCAGAAATCGGCGAACGGCGCTTTGCGTTTGTCACTTTTGACTCAACCTGCTGACGGCCGCCTTTGTAAGTCGCCGCTTTCTTTCCCCCCCCTCAAGCAGACAGCTCCGACAACTCCGACCTGGAAGACGACATCATCCTGTCCCTCAACGAGTGAGCGCCGATTGGCGCGGGACTGAGAAACTGGGCCACGAGTCCGGACCTCGGCATCGCGGGCGCCAGCTTCGGAGGAAGAGGCGACGGAACGAGAGCCGCGTCAGACGATGCGGCGGGGGGGGGAGGTGAATGTGGACCGAGGGATCGGACCAAGGAAGATTCCCCGACCGTAACTTAAAAACGCCACGATTGTATGCCGTGAGAGAGTTTTCGAAGAAGGCGTGATGTGGGAGGGTGCTTTGAAAAACCGCCGATCATTTTATTCTCAACCAAGCCTTTTATTTCGTATTTCTGTCGGTGACGGGAGCAACTCGCCATTGCAGCGCTGCACTTTGTGTTTCTCAAGAGTGTCACGGCAGACTGGACTCGTCGCGGTCACCGATGTACTTGGGTTTTTGGGGTTTAGCGTGCTACGTCCACGCAGCAGTTGCGATTCCGCCTTTTGCTTGAAGAGGATTCTAGAGTCGCACCCTCCTGACTCGCTGACCTCAACCAAAAGAACGCTCGACTTGACAAAACTGCCAAAATGCCTCTTGCGCAATCAAACTTTCCTGGCTGTCCCTCATCTCGCACCCGGTGCAGCTTTTGCTTCTGATAGGTGGCAACCTTTGGCCTTTTGATAAGAAAAATGGCAAAAACTGACTATGCCATGTCCTGGGGTGGGGGGTAGTAATAAAGTGTAAATATTTGGGGCCGAAAAAAAAATCTATTTTGATTTAAAGTTTGTTTCTAGGTCGATTCAATAATTGAGGGGGTAAAAAAAAAAAAAGATCTGGCTCAATTTTATCAAGCCTTTCGAAGAGTTGATTGTTTTTCTAAACGATTCTGCCTTGTATCTGTTCATTTTATCAGCTTTCTTCTCCCCCCCACGAGAAGATGACATGATTTTCTTGAGAGGTTTAATGTACAGCTTGTATGTACCTAAAGTATTTTCCTAAAAATAAAACTTCATAATTTGATTTGTGTTCCACTTGTGCCTATTTTCCATCTCTGTCCGAGGGCGTTCGCATGAATAAATGTTGTATAACTCACCTCTGACCTTTACAGGGTAAGATTTGTCTCATAAAACTGACGTTGAAGTTCCCTTTTCGGAAAGAGTTTTTTTTTTGCATCTATAAATTGCATAATTACCCGCAGAACCAGGCGTATGCCCATCTTTCTGTTTTGAAATACACAGTGTCGACACGCCCCTCGTTCCAATGCCAATTTAATATATGTTGATTTTTATTTATTTTTTAACGAGGCCAAGGAAGGAAAAAAAAACACTTCAAAAAATATTTCCCCCCCAAAATACGAACTGCAGTTGGTGACGGGCGCGATGTCAAAGCTCGTTTCGAACGAAAGTGGTCGCGGAAAAGGAAGTTCCGTTTTTGTGAAGGCGCCTTTTTATGACGTTGTTGTCACGTGACCATCGGAAACCGGCGTCTGGTTGCGTTGAATCGTGTCACGAAAGCTGGCGATACCGGCCGAAAACAATGTCTTCCCGTCAATTACAGTGATACGGCGCACCCCCCGACACAAATTACGTCGCACGCACGCCAATGTATTAAAATACTTAAACTTGTCAATGAAAACAAATGTTCCCTCAGGTCTAGAAATGCTTCCCTCGTCATGGACGTCAACGAAAACAAAGGGGGCGGAGTCAAAAGTGGTGAGCACGATTTAAAAGAGGCACATTCGTTACTGAAGTAGGGGAACATGTTTAAAAATGTGTTCCACTCTTTTATAATCGAGGGTTCAACAAGGGCCGCCGGGGGTCTTTGCATATGAAGCCTCCTTAAATCAGCTTTTTCTATTACATATTTAGCACTAATCATGATGTCAAAGCTAAATATAGAGAAAAAAATCATTCGATTTGTGCTACAAAATCATAAAAAACCATTCAAGACCAGCTGCGTTTAAAATATGTTTAATCATTCACACCATACAAAAAAACGTTTGATTTATTTGGAACAGTTTCACACCAACATTCAGCAACACAACACTTTTTAAAGGTTTCACACCACAAACGTTTCTTTGGACAGAAAAATCACAAACGGCACGACGGCTAACAAATTCATTGCCACCGGAGTCGTAGGCACTTTATTGTTTGCGCGTCCGCGTCTTGACAATGCAAGCCCAAGAGCACAATTCCTGAGATATCAAATGAGTGCCGGTGCTGCACACTGCGACTTTGTGCACAAACACACACACGAACGTGCACAAAACAGCACACAACATTACACAGAGCTGCCATGAAATACATTAAAGTTGTCACGTGCCACAATCAACAGGTCAACGTCGAGTCACAGGGTTCAAACTGCATTCGTGTCACAGTGGGTTTAAATGGCATATTTAAAGAAAAAAAAACGCGACTTAGGTCATCAAAGTGCAAAAATCCACAACCGTATGGAAATTCAAGCCCCCGCACCCCCCATATCTTTGATATCACCTCAAGGTCAAAGGTGGCACTTGTAGTAGTTGCGGACGTCGATCTGCTCATCAAGCAATCAACGCCTCCAAGGGCTTCGCCTCCCAACGTCACAGGAGTTTGACGAACCCTCGCGAAACCGCGCCAAGCGGAAAGACGGGAAAACGGGCGCGCGCCGCCGGCGGAGCTCTCCGGTCTAGCCCTGCTGCACCAGTCGGCGGTAGTGCGGCATGACCTTGCTTTCGGGCAGGTAGAGGCCCATCTCCAAGGCGACCAGCACGGGGAACTCCAGAGGAACCAACTCCCGTCTGCTGATGCGAAAGCGCTCCTCCAGTTTCTGTCGGGGGAGGACGGAGGGATTTCGGATGACGTTCAGCCGAGAAGAGTTTTTTTTTTGCTCTAAATGATTGAACTCGGGAGCAAGCGCTCACCTCCAAGAGCTGCTTGACTTCGTGCTTCCTGAGGTCACTGCTGATCTTTGCGGCCAGCAGCACGCAGGCGGCCGCCACCAGCTTCCTGTTGGCCTTGTTGAGGCGTCCCTGCAGCGCCAGCTTCTCAAAGTAAACAAAGGCCATCGCTATGGTGACCGGCTGGAGGCCGCATTCCTCGCTCACGGCCCGCATCTCCCTCTTCAGGCTGACGCCGAGGGAAAGTAGGAGGGTTTTATAAAAAAAGTTTCAGGAGCTTTGAAGACACCTTTATACCTTCTGATCTTGCTGAGGGTCAGCAGGATGTGAGGGAACTTCTCCCTGAAGGTCTGGTTCATGTCCTTCTTCAGGTCCGAGGGTTTGACGTACTCGATAACCGTCGTCTGACAAAGTGCCAAAAAGTAGACACGGTACCCTGAAATAAGGACGCTCTCATCTCATCCGGAAGACAACAATCCCGCCCGAATGAAACGAAATGAAAAAAATAAATAAAAATAAACCGCCAGCGCGCCGTGTCAGTCAACATCACTAAGCGGTGAAACAGATTGAAAGAAATCTCAATTTGGTATTGAAAAAGTAAAAAAAAATTAAAAATAATTGCAACGAGAAAGGGGCTTAGAGTTGATCCCTGATGCATTTTTACCACACAAGCGTTTGTATTCTTACGTCTTTTTGAAACACTTCCCCGAATGACGGGCAGCCCCCGCAACACTCACCACGTAGGACGCAAATATCAGGACCCTCTTGTGTCTCCCGCAGGGCCACCGAGGGTCACTGAGCAGGTCGGGGTCGTACTCTGCCGCCTCCTCCGTATCTGCGACGACAACGTGTGACTCGCCCGATAGCGGCGGCTCCTTCCAGGGGGGGGGTGCGAGTGTACATACGTAAATCTTGCGCCCCGGCGCTATTGAGGCGGGCCAGGGTGAAGGTCCTCAGCGCCCTCCCTCGGATACGCGTGGGCGGGGTCTGAGGGGCGCCGCTTTCTGGCGCGCCGCCGCCGCCGCTGCTGCTCGCTGTCTCACCAACGCGTTGGTTGGGTAAAGGAACTGAGCGTAGGAGACGGTCTGCGCGGGGGGAGGAGGAAAAAACACACGGGGAGGTCGTTTCTCGACCGAGAAGGACGTCCCACCGAATGGCGGCGATCTGGCGTTTTTTGGCTTTTGCTGGATTTTGGGGCGCCGCCCTGTGACGCAACCGTGCCGAGCGGGCCCTCGCCCACCGCGTCAAAACGCGCTCAGCGGCGAAGTTACGCTGGTCTCACATTGACGCCGCGCGTCTCGGCGGCCCGCCGAATGTCAGGGGGACGCTCGTGTCCCCGTGGCGGCACATCAAATCCCGTTCATGTGACAAGGAAGTGGTCCCCCTTCAACATAAAAGGGGTGGGGCGGGGGCCGCTTCCTTCGCCGGCCTTACTTTGCCGCAGGCGTCCGAAACGTCCGGCTCGGCGCCTTCCAGCGAAGGGAGCAGCTCAGCCGCCGCCACCGAGGACTGCCTTCTCTGCGCCTCCAGCTTAACGTCGCTGTTGACAGACAATGGGGGTCATTCCTTCGCCGCGAATGGAAACGGGGGCGGCGGCGCTGCTTTCACGGGTACCTGAGCTGAGCAATCTCTCCGTAGGGCAGCACCGAGAACGCGGCGTAGAGCGAGCGCTTGGCACAAATCAGCATGATCCTGGGGGGCAACGGCACACGATCAGTCGAGGAGCGGCGGGCGGCAAAGGACGCGCCGACTCACCTGCACCCCCTGGTGTCATACTGCCTCATGCTCTTGATGAAGTGGACTTTCTTCGGCACCTTGGCTCCAGGGGAGCCCGAGACGTTCCTCAACCTGTCGGGTGGTCCGCAGGGATTGAACGTCAACAGGAGGCAGCGACGCAAAGATCGGACGGACGCGCACTTCGGTCTGAACGGTTTACTTTTCCCTTTGACTGCGACAGTTGAAACAGGCTAACCGCGCCGACTTTGTCACGAGTGATGGGAATTGTTCGGCTCTTTTTCGAGAGCCGGTTCTTTTGGCTCGGCTCTTTCGGCTCCCAAATGGCTCCTCAGTTTTTTTTGTTGCTTAAATGAATTTACTACCAAAAATCATGTCAAATTAGGTGTAAAACGAATTACTAATGTAAACAATATACAGTATGTCGAATATTTATTATTTATATAGCTTTATTGATATTCTTCTGAACATACTCAACATGGGAGTGCTCCAAAAAATAAATGACAAAGTACCAAAAACAAAGACCCATCTCAAAACAAGGTCAACAAAAAGTTCCAATCTTTCGAGCTCTCTCTCGTCTCCCCGTCCGTTTCTCCTATTCGTGTGCTGCTCACAATGTGCTGCTGTGTGTGTCTCTAACTCCTCCCCCTTCTCTTCACTGCAGCATGCGTGTCACCCTTCCCTCCCTCTTCTACCACGGATCTTGACCAATCACGTGCGGCTTTAACCGAAGGGGGGAACAGGAAAATAAAAAGTCGGCTGCTTTGAGGAGCGGCTCCCTTTGAGGAGTCGGCTCCGTCGTTCACTTCAAAGAGTCGGCTCTAAGAGCCGGTTCGTTTGCGAACAACACATCACTATTTGTCACATTCCGGGAAATCGGTCGCCAGCTCATCGTTTCAACCTTTTCCACAGCGACGACCGGACGTTCTTGCCGGTCGGGGCCGCTCCGCCATCGGTGTCAACCGAGGAGGATGCAGCTCGAGACGAAAGCGCAAATGACACCCCGGTGACACTTTTTAAATCGTCAACACCCGAGTAGCGACGTGAATCGCGGTCAAAAAGCTGAGTTGGGTCGGAATGGCCACTTTGATGCAAGTGCGGGGTTTGAAAAGAAGATGATGCTTCTCTGGGAAATTGATTTCTGTGTGTGTGTGTGTCTGGGGGGGGGGCGCTTGCCTATTCAAAAATCGCATTACTCTGTTTTTGTTTTTTATATTTGGCTTTCGACTTTCTGTTCGAGAAAATTAAATATGATTCGCTGAATTCAAGAAAAACAGTCAAACTTGATCATGAATTCTTTTTTTCTTTCGTATGCTGCGACTTTACTTTCATTTGTTCCTACTTTGCTCCGTACTTGAGTCATCAAATGTGGGGTTTTGTTGTTATGGAGGATTTTCGAGTGCTCAGGCCATGTTTTCTTTTTTAATCTGTAATTATTATTAGAACCCCCCCCCCCCCTTCACTTGATCACGCCAGGAGGCAAGTCTGAAAATAGAACCGATCTTATCCAACGACAAGAAGAAGAAGCCTCCGGAAGGTTCGAATGGAGCTCGGAAGCGACATTTCGGAACCCGTGACAGGCTTTGCCTCGGGGCGACTTGACTCGTCATGTGGAGCTTCGAATCACGAACACGTCCTTGGCTCGAGTCCGGGAGTTGAAACTGATGGAATACTTCCACTTTTGCCCCCCCTCCCCACACACGCGCTTGTACGTTTGCCACCTGTGTGACGAAGGACGGCGGCGGCCATTTGGAACATTTCTCCGCGACACCGAGGAAACGCTCCGGCGAGGCACCCACCTGGGTCGTGAATCTCGAGACTGGCCGGCGGGCAAGGGGCTCCCCCCCGCGGGGGCCGAGCGACCGCGGGAGACGCAAGGCTGTTGCGCGCTGGTCAAAGGAGCAGCGGGATGTCCGAGCTCTCGGCTGCAGCGCCCCCCTCCAAAAACACCTCGTTGGCCCCGACAGACCTGACCGAAGCACCGAAGCCGGCGGGGAAACCGGACGAAGAGCTCTCGGCCGACGGGGCGGGCTCCGACACCTGCGACGGCGGTCCTCGGCTCTCCGGCGGCGGCGGCGGCTCCCGGCGGCTTCTCGAGCGGCATCGTCGTCGTTCAACGGACACCGAGGCCGTCCGTCGAGTGAGATGTTGCTGAGAAACAAGACGGCTGCCTGTCTCCTTTTGGAATCGCTGCTTTTCCTTCGTTGCTCCCGCTGTGTTTTGGTCGCCTTACTGCCGCAGCCGACGGCCTGACGACCGCACACAGCCGTCGCCATTCTACTTCCGAACTAGTACCGTACTAGTGGCCGGATGGTTGGTGCTTGCTCGAAGGGAAGTGACGTCGGGGAAGGCGGTACCACAAGGCTAGCCCCGCCCCCTCTCTCGCTCGCTCTCGGCTGTTGCCAAAGTGCCGAATTCTCTCAGCTGATTGGCTAATGCATATGTCGAACGACACGCCATCTTTTTTTTTTGTTAGCAGTACAGCGAGGTGGCTACAAAAATAACAATCTTTTTATCTCTGTATATTTTCACATGCCAGGACATTGTAATTGAGGCAACTGGACTCTTGTTCGTTGAGTTTGTACAGTATTTTTTTTCTTCTTTCCTGAAAATATCAGTAACTTAGGCAGCTCTGCCATTGGGCTACAGCGGTGCCTTTTTCATTTGCTTTTAAATCAAATGAGCACACGGATTGAAGTTGTCAGTAAAGCTGATGAGAAATGATGACAATTGGGCTAGTTGTGATTCATTTTCAATCGACAAACTTTGCCTTTGATGGGGACTCGCCCCCACCAAGATGGCCGCCGCACAAACTTTGCCTTTGATGGGGACTTGCCCCCACCAAGATGGCCGCCGCATAGCCACGCGATTTAGCTGGGCTGAGTAGCAATGGTGCCTTGAGAGATGTCATATAATAGTTTATTATTATATGAGTGGTGTTTTATAAAAGTTTGTATTGTGAAATGTCATACTTCAGTTAATGGACAGGTCCCGCCTATAAGGGGGAGTTGCAGGAAATAACCGTTTGAGCGGGCGCCCCCGCATGTCTTTTTGCTATTAAAAACCACACAAACCTGAACCTTGCCTGCTGAACCTTGTCCGTGTGGAAAAGAGGGCGGCACGTCGGGTCAACACTTTTGCTCTTTATTCAAGCGAGCGGCTTCTCGACATCGACCCGACCTTCTGATTTTGCGCGCCAGTCTGGTTGCGAGCGGTTTTAAGGCTTTTTGAGTCTTGATTTGCATTTGAGGTACGGTTTCCTTCCCAGCTTCTTTCAAGTGACAGCGCGAGCTTGCCGATACGTGAGCGAGTCTGACGGTTAGCACCATAAACCCCATTTGATGTCTTCAAATAGACCCATCGGGAGTGACGAATACGCCTCGTCGTGTCAACAGAATCATTTCGAAGTCGCACATTCGGCGTTAGCATGGCGGCTACTCGCAAACGTCGACGGAAAAGACGAAAAGACGAGACGACGAGCTTTTCCGCTTGATCGCGGGGGGTGCTACTTGTCGGATTCAACTCGTCGTCGCCAGGGGGCGGAGCTTCTCTTGTTCCAAACGGCTTCGTCTTCGGAAGTCCGCTAGCTGCCCGTTTAGCCAATTTGCTACTGGGTGACTTTCTGTTTTGGGCTTCTTTCGTTCCTTGGCTTTTATTCAGACACGTGGAAGGCGTGCTGGGGGGCCTCTGGCCCTTCGGGGCAGGGGGGGGGTGAATATGAGCCGCACCCGAGAAAGGCGCGAGCCGTGGCGTGCGCCGCCACCCACAACATCGGAACACGTTCGCAAGTGCGCTTCTTCACGTCATCGTGACATCTGACATCGCCACCCGAAACGCGCTTTCACCATCGCACGTTTGTCCCGAAACTTTGAAACCGTTCACATTGTTTCAGGCCATCTCGCCCGCTTTCTGATCTCATCCAAGCGAGTCTCATCAATCGCCGGCTGCACGGGGGGCTCTTGGTCGCCAACATGGTCGCCGTTGACTCGTTCGCTCCCAAAGACGGTTTTAAACGTCTTTTCAGACTCGGGGCCAGAATCGGCTGCTACTGAATGAGTCTGCGCGAACCGTATCGGGCGGCTGGCCCTGAATTTTCGCCATTCAGCGGCCCGAGACAGACTTTGTCCGCCGCTCTCATCGCCTCACACGGTGGTCTCGTACTCGGCGATTTCTTTGGGGGCGCCCAGGCAGCGGTACTGGATGCGCGGCGCAACCGGAGCGGCGCTCTCCAGCAGCAGGATGGTTTTGCGCAGCCGGCGGTCGATGTAGTGAGCGTCCCAGGCGGGGTAGTTTTTCCTGGGCAGGTCTATTCGGATGACGGGCCCCTCCGTCCCCGGCGTCGGCCGGCGGACCGGCGCCCGGGGCCCCCGAGGCGGTCGCACCTGAAACACGTCCGCGTCCCGCTCTCGGTCTTTAGTTCTTTGCAGGGTCCTGGGCGGGCTGCTCACCGCGTCGGGGGGCGGGCCGGACAACGCAGGGGACGGCGCCTCGGCGGCCGGCCACTTCGCCGCCGCCGCGCGCCCCGGCCGGAGACGGGCCCGTCGGGGTGCAGCAGGCAGTAGTAGACGGCCATGAAGAAGGTGCCCAGGGCGTAGCTGCTGGCCACGGCGCACACCGCCGCCACGGCGTGGAAGTCCGAGGGACGGGGGCCGCGGTGCAGGTACCAGGCGGCGGTGAGGGCCGCGTTCTCGGCGCACACCGTCAGGCTGTAGGCCAGCAGCCGGCGGCGGGTGCGGCCCTCGCGCACGCTGAACCAGCAGAAGACGTAGACCACGCCCACCATCATGTTGTAGACGATCTCCTCCCACTTGGACACGCAGAAGTCCGTCTCGCCTCGGATGATCCAGAAGGTCATGACGCACCAGTGCGCCACCACGAAGATGCCGAAGTACAGCTGGAAGACGGAGGCGAAGAGGGCGAAGGCGAGCGCCGGGCCCGATGGTGAACAGGTGCCACAGCATGTGAACGGCCGCCGCCTTGTAGCTCATGGGCAGCTTGTCGTCTCGCGAGTCCCGCAGCACTTTCTGGTAGGAGGCCAGCATCCAGGCCAGGGACATCAGAGAGGCGGACGCCGACAGCCCTGGGGGGGGAGTCACAGTGGACTGGGTGCTGAACTGATTTCTTATTGCCGGCGCAGTCGTGATGTGTCGTTCGCAAACGAACCGGCTCTTAGAACCGGCTCTTTGAAGTGAACGACGGGAGCCGGCCCCTAATAGGGAGACGACTTTTTTCCTCCCGTCCCCCCACCTTCGGTTAAGGCCGCACGTGATTGGTCAAGATTGGTGGTAGAAGAGGAAGGGGAGGGTTACACACACACAGGCTGCAGTGAAGAGAAGGGGGAGGATATCAATAAAGCCATATAAAAGAATAAATATTCAACATATGTATATTGTTTACATTAGTAATTCGTTTTACACCTAATTTGACATGATTTTTTTGGTAGTAAATTAATTTAAGCAACAAAAAAAACTGAGGAGCCATTTGGGAGCCGAAAGAGCCGGCTCTTTTTTAGTGAGCCGAGCCAAAAGAACCGGCTCTCGAAAAAGGAGCCGGAATGCCCATCACTATGGTGCAGATGACGAAAAGGAGCCCGCGTAACCATCCCTGACTTGTTCCGCGTGCACCGCCGGCTCGGAGGCCTGCCCATTCACGAAGACACGCCCAAGAGAAAGTGGGCGGGGCTGCGGCGGTGGGCCGGCGACACACTTCCATGCCGGCCTCGGATACGTTTCTAACCCGCGGGATCGGATTGAGTCCATCATGTCGTCATCATATCTCCCAAACGCTTTCTCTCCAGTAGACCCCCCACCCCCACAGAAGAGGCGTTTCTCCCCTCGTTCCTTCTCCGGAGCGGCGCGCACACTTCGAGCGGTCGGGGGGTTTGGGGCTCACCCTGAAGAGGCAGCACCTCGCCGGTGACGACCATGATGGAGAGCTGCAGCACCAGCTGGGGGGCGCTCTTCAGGAAGGACTCCAGCAGACGCAGGACGCAGATGTCGGCGCTCTCAAACATGGCGCGCCAGCGGAAGTGCCGCCGCTCCGGCTCCCGGCGCCAGCGGCTCTGCGCGCCCAAATACAGGGCTCGGACATACCTGGGGGGGGGCAAAGCGTTCGCGTCACATCACTTTGTTTCCAGCGCCCCAAGGGAGCTTGGACAAAGTGCTGCATCGGGCTCCTCTGGCGTTTGTCGAGAGAGTGAATTTGGCAGCTGTGAGCGCACACAAATCTCTTGGGGGCACTTTCGTGAGCTTCAGTCAGCCGGCTGCAAAAACAGCAAGGAAGCAAAATAAAAGCACTCATTTGCGTTTGGAGATTGAATGTTAGGCAGCGCAAATCCCTTGCCGACGTGAAGCCCCGCCCCCACCTTTGCTTTGATGGTGACCTTCTGCCACCGTCGCGTCATGTGGGAGACACACACGCACACACGCACACACACACACACACTGTTGTCCTGCTCCCCGCGACACAAATGACACCGCGCTCACGATACCGATACCAAGTAACCGATACCACGAGAGCTTTTGAGCCGTGCGATTTCTGTTCAACTCTGCACACCTTCGTCTTTTTGAACCGACCTTGCGGCCCAAGTCAAATGTCATTTTGGGGGCGGGGGAGGGGGGGGGCATCTCGCGGGCCGCTGAAAAATGGATGGTTGGACAAAAATAGCCAAGCTAGCTGCCAATCACACCCATCCAAGCGCTTCTCTGGACAAAATCGGAAGAAAATTGCCTATGTGGATGAGGAGTGAAGCAGGAAGCCGTTTCGGGCCATCTCAGAGGGGGCGGCCATTTTGCCACTTGCTGTCGACTGAAAATGACATCACGGCCGTTCGGGGCTCAGCCTCAGAAAACACGTGCGCCGTGATCGATTTTTGGAGCTGCGGTCGTCCGGTCCTACTGGGTTTGGCTATCAATGACAGGATGATCCTCGAGTTCACAGCCGGGGCAGGAAGGTAATCCTCGTGCTGGACTGCAACAAACGGAGCCCGCAGCACCGCTTTAATGGCATTACCGGTAATTCGGCGGTTTAATGTGTTGCTGGACACACACACACACACACACACACACACACACACACACACACACACACACACACACACACACACACACACAAACGCACGCAGCTCCAGGAGGAAGTGCGGAATCAATATTGGGCTGCCGATGCACACAAAGATGCAAGATAGCGAGAATCACAGGAACCGCTCACGTTCATTCCAAGCAATTGATGAGCATCTTATTTCATCGCGCAACACATCATGAGGGGGGGCAGGGGGTGGGGGTGGGGGGGCTGCCTCGCAGGCTGCCAGCAGCGCAAACGCCTCCTCCAGCCCGCCGGCAACTCGGGCGCCCAGAGTCTGAGCGCCGCCTCAGCTCTCCGACTGAGCCGCTGACCCGCAGACCTGCTGGCAGCCTCGTGCGGGAGGAGGAGGCCCTTTGACTTCGAGTCTCGCCGCACGCCGCGAGAGGCGGCGAGTTGCGCCCAGGGACACGTGGAAAGGGCGTCGCTATGAAAGAGTGAATGGTGCAGGAATAGATCGATTAAAATAAATACAACCCGTGCAGGCCTCACTTTCTGGGTGCACATCAAGACTGGTGTCTACTTCTTGAGCCTGCTAGCTAGCTAGCTAGCTAGCGGTCATTAGCGTAAAAGAAAACCGCTTCACCGCCTCCGCTATAGTCACAGACGTTTTTGTTTTTTTTGTAGCCTTTCTCTTCATTTGAAGAGCAATGAAGATACTAAATACAGGCGTAACATGTGGCTGTTTTACAATTCTTTGTCCTTTAGCATTTTGTTGAACTTTACAACAAGAAGAAAATTGGCCAATTTTGTTGATTTCTTTGGCCAACATTTTTTTGGGGTGATTGTCAAATCTGCCCCAAAAATAATCCGGTTTTCAATTAATTTGTTGGGCCCTACCACAGGGACAACAGCAATGGCATAACATGCCACTAGTTGCTACCTAGCTAGCGGTTTCTACAACTGTAGGACTCATCCAAGTAAGGAGCTAACCGCTGAGCAAGTCTGTCTAACGTGCCCAGCAGCAGTGCCCTGCTGGTATGCCAAAGTTGTCCTACTCGCGTGCAGAAATGTCATTCAACCGCGGGGTTATGAGAAGGATTCCACAAGAGAGAGCGAGCAATTGTCTTACGAGTGACAACAAACAGCTTCCCATTGAAGCCCAATTCCAAATACACTCGCACAAAGGACTGCCCCCCCCCATCATCATCATCCGCGCCGTTCTCACCTCCACACTTGAGCCAGCTGGAGGATGTGAACGAGCGCCTGGAAGAGCCACACGAACACTCTGCAGCATCCTCGGGCACGTCCCCCGGTGGCCGGCCCGGGCAGCAGCCCTGCCCCGGCGGAGCGGCCGGCGCCCCGCTCGCCGCCGCCATCCTTGGCGTTCAAGTCGTTCCCGTCCACCGCACACGACGCCGACGCCGCGGCCGCCGCCGCCGCCGCCGCCGCCGCCGCGCCGCTCTCCGGAGTCTCGGAGAAATCGTAGGCGAACCATCGGAAGCTCAACACCTGCACCACCACGGAGGGAATGATCACAAAGACCAGCGTGAGCGCAAAGCACCAATACTCCCTCCGGAGATAGTAGTCGGCGGCCAGCCACAGGTCTGAGGCCCCGTCCGAGAAGAAGACCAAAAGGGCTCCCAGGGTCCAGCAGCAGTCCGCCGCCGAGTAGCGCGGCTCGTGCCCGAGGCTCTGCGGAGGCCGCCCGCCCGGCCTGGAGGGATAGTCGGCCGCTATTTGGCTTCGCGGAGAGACGGCCGCACCGTCAGATTTCGCAGCCATGTTTGTCGGAAGGGGAGGACAGGGAAATGATGGAGAGGGGGCGGGGAGGGGTCGCGCAGCTTCGGTGAGTCGAGGTCTGTGGGGGGATGCCCGGTAAGGTGAGAAGCAAGCGTCGCTCATCGATCAGCTGAAATGGCGTCATGCTGCAAATGATGATGGGAGACATTTCATGGTCAGGGCTGCTCAGATGAGAGGGGGCGACGATTTCAATTCCAAGCTGGCAAGATGCGACGCGCCATTTTGGAAATGGACAAATGTACCTTCATCAAATTGTTTCACATACCACGAATGTTTGATTTTAATTTTTTTATATTCCGGACAGGTAAGTGGTCATGGGTCAGTGTGACCCCGCTGTCATAGATTGATCGAGATATTAAAGTACCTAACCCAAATTGGAGGAAGTATCGTCTGAATCCATGAAAAGCACCTCCGTACAGTGGTTTCCTTTACATGCTTGTGTTTTTGAAACGATTCTACACTGCATTATCAAGCTCGGGGCTCGCACTGCTTCGCCATTGTGGTGAGTTGACATTTTCATGCACTTTGAATTTGCGTTGTATCGTATTTTGCAGGCATTAAACAGACTTCCGGGTTGCGTTAACGCTGGCGCATTTGGGTGCCGCTGCTCAACCGGTATTGTTTTGTGTTTTTTCTTATTGTAAAGTGTCCTTGGGTGTCTTGAAAGGCACTTATAAATAAAATGTATTATTATTATTATTATTAAATACAATTAAAAGTAGTTTGTTTGTTTTTAATCACAATTTCAATTCAATGCACATGACACTGCTGATTTTGGTGGGTGCCACGTGGGGGCAGTATAAGCAGCAATTTCTTCTAGCAGAGGCGCAAACAAACCATCATCCCAATGATTTGGGGAGGATTCCCTCAGGCGACGGAGTCGGTGTTGGGAATTCGTTCCACGTGCTGTACGGTAGTCATCTCCGGTTGAGGAACTACCTTCTTGAACTTTGTCTACTTTGGGTTGCCGTAGTCGAAAGATGGCGGCGAAACATGGCAGCCTCTGGTAGGGGAGGCACGGCAGGTGCCACATAATTAGCGATTTTTTCCACCTGCAATAACATAAAAAATAGTAGATTGCTCTGCTTATTATTGAAACGAATAGTCCGTTTTTGAAATAATGAACAGTGGGGGGAATCAACGAACGTTTAAACAGTTTCCTTAACACAAGTGAAAAAGAATTTCTGCTGACATGACATTTTCTTTTCGTCATTGTTCAACGTCAGGACACACAGAAACAAATTAAAATGTACGTAATTTTAATATTTGCAAAAGACAAACAGGACAATCTTTGAAGTGATTTAGTACAATGCGTTTTCATCTTCAGGGCAAAAAACACAAAACAATGGACCCCCCCATCAGTCTATAAAACTTTAACATCAGCTCAGCTTATTATGCAAAACAGAAGTTGAGTATATGACGTGAAAGGCTTGCCGCTCATTATAAAACCAAGTCACTTGCGGAATATATTATTATCAAAGTGGGAGAGTAAGTCAAGAACAATGATGCATTGTCATTGCCACTGTTAGTTCATAAATGCAAAAAGGGCCAACACTTAATTAGACGGACTTCAAAAGAACGCTTTATATGGGAACCATGGCTCTTTTTGTATTCACCCAAAAACATCCATGAATAAACTTAGTCCATTAAAACAAACAAACAAGCAAACAAAAAAACAGGATTTCCAAACAGGCGGCGGCGGTGGCGGTGGTGGTGGTGGTGACCCCTGCAGTCTTTCAGCTTTCAGAGAAGACTTGGAACGTCGACAGTTCTTCACATGAAAGACAAAAGTAACGATCCAGTGAACCATTTGAGATTTGAACCATTTGAGATGCACATTGTGCAATTTGGCGGACTTGTGACTCTCTCATTCAAAGCCCGACGGCCGCTCACCTGGTCTGGAGCCCCGACGTTGTGAAGGCGCGCGTGGCAGGGGGGCCGTTTAGAGCAGAGTGCAGCCGCCCTTCTTTTTGGCCTTCTTTTCCATGGGCGTTTTTCTGTTGATTTGCCGCACCAGGTCGTAGAAAATCTAAAAAAGCGTAGGAAGGTCAAGGGAGCAGGAAATGGGACCCCGTCATCACGACACGCCCGCACGCTGCAGGGCAAAACTTACTTCATTCACGTTGATCTTTGATTTGGCCGACGTCTCTAAAAAGGCACAGTTGCTCCACTGCCGGGCCAGGTTCTGACCCTGCTCCTTGCCCACCACGCGCTCGCCCTCCAGGTCGCACTTATTCCCCACCAGGATCATGGGGACCTGCTTGACCAAGGTCAAATATTTGGGGTGATGACTCCATTAAAAAAAAAAGAAAAGAAAAAAAAAAAAGGGAGGGGGAGGGAACGGGGAGAAGGGAAATACACGCTTGTCGCCAACCACGCGAAGCCCGCCAGACGCAGTGCCGTACACGTGAAATTAGGGCTTGGCGATAAATCAAGTTGGGGTTGATTGATTTCGCAGCTTCCATCGTTCAAAGTGCGCCGCAGCTGATCTGCGCTGCTTAAACAAACAACATGGCTGCAAGTCCCTTTCGTCCATTGTGAATGAATACCGTATTTTCACGACCATAAGGCGCCATTAAAAGTCCGAAATGTTCTCCAAAATGGACGAAACGCCTTATAATGCGGAGCGTCTAGTGTATGCGCCGAGTTCCAAAGCCTGACTGAGAGCCGACACGCTGTTTATAGAGAGAGAAAAGGCGGAAGTGAGTGAGGACAGGCATGCGGGAAAGCAGCCGGCCAACCAGTGCAGGGTGGGCGTGTAAGTGGCCGCGAGTGAGAACAGGAGTGCGGGAAAGCAGCCCGCCAATCAGTGAAGGGTGGGCGTGTAAGTGGCCGAGCATCATTTCTGTGGAGCCACATGGCAATGAGAGTGACTCTGACAACGAGAGGGAACCCGGCGTTTTGGATGGATTACCGCTACTTGCACAATTGTTCAATTCGGACACAGAAGATGAGGACTTGGATGGATTTCTGGGTGATGATTGATCGAAAAACACGAGTACGTTGTAAGATGGCGAAATAAAGTACAACCGATCTCAGTTTTGCCTTAGTTGCCTTTTTAAAAACGTGTTTTAGCATGTCTTAGCATGCTGCTATGCTATGCTTCAAGCTAACGTGTTTTTAGCATGTCTTAGCATGCTACGCTATGCTTCAAGCTAACGTGTTTTTAGCATGTCTTAGCATGCTACGCTATGCTTCAAGCTAACGTGTTTTTAGCATGTCTTAGCATGCTACGCTATGCTTCAAGCTAATGTGTTTTTAGCATGTCTTAGCATGCTGCCACGCTATGCTTCAAGCTAATGTGTTTTTAGCATGTCTTAGCATGCTACGCTATGCTTCAAGCTAACGCGTTTTTAGCATGTCTTGGCATGCTGCTACGCTATGCTTCAAGCTAACGCGTTTTAGCATGTCTTAGCATGCTACGCTATGCTTCAAGCTAACGTGTTTTTAGCATGTCTTAGCATGCTACGCTATGCTTCAAGCTAACGTGTTTTTAGCATGTCTTAGCATGCTGCTACGCTATGCTTCAAGCTAATGTGTTTTTAGCATGTCTTAGCATGCTACGCTATGCTTCAAGCTAACGTGTTTTTAGCATGTCTTAGCATGCTACGCTATGCTTCAAGCTAATGTGTTTTTAGCATGTCTTAGCATGCTGCTACGCTATGCTTCAAGCTAATGTGAATGCCTGGCTCCGCCCAATAATAGTGCGTTTTGACCCTTCAGTTGGGGGATGCCCGCCACTCACGTCCTCGGTGTCTTTCACTCGCAGGATTTGCTCCCGGAGGTCCTGCAGGTCATTAAACGTCGACTGCGCCGTGATGGAGTAGACCAGAGCGAAACCCTGCCCGTTCTTCATGTAAAGGTCCCTCATGGCTGTGAACTGCTCCTGGGGAGGACAACGACGGCAAAGCGGACACACTTGCTTGATTTGACTTTGGGAAGCGCCCGTCCGCCCGGCCGGCCGGGTCCGGCTGCACGTACCGTTCCGGCCGTGTCCAAGATCTCCAGCATGCATTGCTGCCCGTCAACTTCCACTTGCTGCAGGAGAGAAAACAAGCCTTGGGTCACCGTTGGGTGCAGCCCGTCTCCAAGGGGGTTCTCGGAAATCTTTTTTTAATCGGACCGCATATTTTAAAAGCCGTACATCAGAGAGCTAAAAAAACAAAGAATCCCAGATTCTTTTCTGAGGGTAGGGACACATTGCCACTGTTGGGTGGAATCTTCATAAGGACTCCTTCTCTGGGGAAGGACAAAAAGTGCAGAAGAGGACACAAAGACCCCCTCCCCCAGAAGGTGCATTGTGCAAACCGAGGTGCCGAAAACGGCACCTCGGAAGAGACACGCTTAAACTCCTTCAGTAGCAGCCAATTCTGGACCAAGTCTGAAAAGACGTTTAAAACCGTCTTTGGGAGTGAAGGAGTTAAGAAGCTGTGTTTCAACGCTGGCAATGGGCCATCTTCCGCTCCTCCCGCAGTCCAAAGCGTGATGTGATTTATTTGAATCCTTTAATTCTGCCAGCTTGGCTTGGCTTGGCTTCCATTCGCGAACGTTCTCTGCACCCGTGCCCACATTCCGACAAACCCGCTTTGGGCGAGGGCAAGCGATGAGGCGCAAGCATACTTTGCATTTTGCAATACAAATACAAGCTTGCCGACAAAGACATCGGGCCCAACCGCGACGCCAACGTGGACGAGGTGCTGCTCGCTTCCGGCACAATTTGCGATTGGGGGATCGGCAATAGAGCGACAACCGCAAAAAAGTGAACTGCGATCAGGAGAGCAGCAGACGTGTTTTGAGGCGCCGGGTATCGAAAGACTAATGAATAAATAACTAAATAAAAACAACGGGGACAGGGTGATAAAGGTTTTCTATTTGAAAATAAACTTTTTTCAGCCCAGGGGCCGCAAAAGATTTCAAGCAGCCCGCCGACAAAGCGGAAATGAGCCTCGGCTTGTAAAGTAACTTGGGAGTAAATAAATATTGGAAACCGAGTGAGGACGATGTAGCCAGAGATTACCTTTCTGTAGGAGTCTTCTATTGTCGGGTCGTACTTTTCCACAAAAATTCCTTGCACAAACTGGACTGTCTGGAGTGAGCAAACAAAAAGGGGAAGTCGCCATCGTATCATTGCAACAATATCAACACAATAACTGTCACAATCTCAACTCTTGTGTCGCTTGGAAACAACCACGGCCGTCAACAAAGTGCTGTACACGGACGGAGCCAGAAGAATTCGCACAACAACAAAAAACAGAAAACAATCAATGAATCACTAAGACGGGTAGAAAGCATAAAAAAAAAAAAACAGTCCAACTCAAAAGCAAGCCTCATGCCGAGTCCAAAGCCGAAGACTAAAAATGACGAGTTGGAAGGCGAGTTTCAAAAATGGCCAGCGAGGGGGCTCAATCCAAAAAGAGGGAGGGGCAACGGGAAAGGCTCCAGCCCCTCGGAGCCCCCCGCTTAGTTTTCAGTACCTCGAATAGGGTCCGGTCTGCAGACCCGAGGCCATTTCAAGGTTGGAAAACAAATCACAGGATCTTTAAGAGAACTCTAAAATGTAGAGGGAGCCTGCGAAGGCATGGTCTTGGTTTCCTCCAGACAAGCTCAAAGCAACCCCCCCCCCTGCTAAGGAAGTGCCCTTTTTTTGCTCAGCGGTACATCGATCCGACAGTCGTCCACATCGCAGTGGAAGGAAACACCGCGTGTCCTTCAGATGGAGCCCAATGCGGGCAGATCCAGTGAGAAGAGCAGAGGCCCCACAATTGAGCCCTGTGGAACACCCACACGACAGCGACGCAGTTTGTTCTGCGGACTAAACCCGTGTGACTCTGCCGCACATTTCTCAGGATGCCATTCGATTTCACGTTGTTTGATGGGTAGTCTCAATATGAGATATACAGTATTTGTTTGGGTGTCTGGGATGGACACATGACTTCTCCGTTATTTCCGATGGGAAATATCACATTCGTTTTCGTAGGATTTTGTTTGAACCCAAAATTTGGGGACGGATCACAAAAAATGAAGCTACACGGTACAGGACTCGAAGGTAATGCCCTCAAGTCCAATTCACTACGAGATATATGACAAAAACAGGATTCAAAGAAGATTCTTTGGACTCTCGCTCTTTCATACGGATTTTCTCCAAAACAGATTGCTGTTGTCGTCCAGTTGATGCGGTGATAAGAAGAAGAAGAAGACTGACGCGGCGGCGGGCGGCGGCGTCAATCCCTCACCAGTGCGGATTTGCCCACGCCTCCTGAACCCAGCACCACCAGCTTGTACTCGCGCATGATGGCCAACTTCAGCGGACACCACGAGGGTCTGTGGAAGGGCAGAGGGTCAGTCAAGAGGGTGCGCGGGCGGGCAACGTTCGGCGTTTTTAACTTTCTTGTATGATACTGCCTATTCAAAATCTGGTTTAAAAAAAACAACAACAACAAATAAACACCTTTAGACTAAAGCAGTACAATGTTGTTATTTCTCAACATATTTCCTGTTCCCGTCTGCTCTAAAAATCAATTTTCCAATTAAGTCGTTCACTCCCAAAGACGTTTTTAGACGTCTTTTCAGACTTGGTTTAGAATCGGCTGGTAATGAATAAGTTAACAGACACGTTTCAACTAAAAATGTCCACCAATAAGCAAGACGAAATTCTCTGGGGTTTCCCAAATTCATGAGTCAAAATGATCATGACGTCCCGTGCGGCGGAAACGGAGTAGGATTTGCGGGAACAAGCGGCGGAACGGGTGCGTCAAAAGTCACTTGCGCCCTTTTTTTTTTTCATCGATTTATTCGCTGGAGGATTTCAGAGGGCAGCGGAAGTGCTTGTGGATTTTATTTTATTTATTTGGGGGATTCCACGAGGGCGACTCGCGTTGTGGCCAAACTGAAAATATCAAAAGAAAAAGATAAGATCACCTTGATAGTTGTGATTTGTAGGAATAAAGTCAGAACGACACGGGGCAAGACAACTTCTGCCGGGTAATCGTTTCACAAGAGTTCAAGTGTAAGAATTACAACCGTCAAGTTGTCATTTGACAAGGGACAAAGCCCTGAGTATCTTGTGCAACCACCTGGCTAACGTTATTGCAACTATGAGCTAACTCTGAACACTATTACACCGGTCTCCGGAGAGAAAAGGGATTGCTGTTTGCTGTGTAAGATGAAAATGCTTTTTCATATTTCGCCTCATGCGCCGTCTTAACCTGGTCATATTGCAGTTGTATTCTTTATCTCCCCATCTGATATTTTTTCAGAGAGATCGAGAGAGAGACACTTCACACTCATTCCTGAGCCTCTTTGAACATATTAATCGTCGTGGGAGTTTTTGGGAGCTTTGTCCAAAGCGGAGACGACGATACAAAAGCTCTCTCTTGTCACACTCGGGCAGCATTTGCAATTCCAAGAGTGACGTGCGCTGCGCCGCTCAGACCGCTACCACGCGCGGCCCCACAATGGGCCATTGTGATCGCTCCACTCGAGGGCATGTACAAACCCAAATGGAAATCGGGAGGCCGCAGGCCTCGCCGTGATATTCAAATCCCGTACGGGAGAGAAGACCACGAGAATATTGTGGGAGTTAAAGTGCAAACTGAACCTGTCCATGTTACGCTCGCTGCTCGAATAATCAACCATCCGATTGCGCAGGCGCAGTTTCAAGTACAGTAATGGTAACAACCATCAAGGTGTGTTTTATTTTTAATTTTGCGATTTATTTGGAATTTCAGGCCCTCCTCTCTCCGGTAACAAATCACAAAAAATGTTCTATGCTACAATTTGGCTTTGTTTCACGAATTACCCTTCCCAACATAGACCACGAGGAAGTAGCGTGGACGCTTTTCCCTCCGGCGGCTCTACCGATGACTCCGCCAATCCTTTGCCAATTAGATGCGGCCGTCCGACATCACAGCGATGTCAATTTGCTCGCCCAAGGCGACGCGGCGTTTCGTCGTCGCGCCCTCGCAAAACGGGCTCGTTGTCTATGACGGGCCGCGTGTCGTTATTGCCTTTTCTTGGGGTTCAGATTTTCCTTTCATCTGTCCGAAGTGTAATTCTCGCCCCGTGTGTATCGCTACGCGCCTTCGAAATCAATCTGAAAATAAAAAACACGAGAGCTGGCAACACATCAACATACTGTGTAGACAGCAGCTGCAAAGGTCAACTCCCTCTACATCTGGGAGATCCTTGGCTGCACAGAAGACAGCGGGGCGGGTGCTCCGGGGTCACCGGTGGGGGGCCACAAAGCTTGAAATGGACCGTCCTGCTTCATTAGAAAAGGAACGTTTATTAAAAGTCAGCAACAATGAAAGGAGCACTGCGCGATCTAGTGCTTGAGTCAAACTCAACATACAGTCGTCAGAAGCATTTCTAACCGAGTAAAAGCAACATCGACGTACAATAAATACTTCATGGGCGAATTGTCCAAAAACTCGCAGTAAGCACTGCCGTGAACGACCAAAAAAAAATCTAATTAAAGCACAAGTCAAGAAGCGAAGTGGTACTTTTAATACAAAAAGGAAAAAGCGGGGCTGATAACAATAAACTGGACGTCATATTACCGAAAAACCCTTCTCGAAAAGGAAGGGTGTGGCGATTAGTTTGCCAAACTTGTCCACCGCACGAAATCCCCAAGCGGAAAAAAAAAATTCAGCGAATGCCAGCGAGACAAAAGAAAATAACGTTTAAAAAAAAATGGGATGGGGGGGGGCAAGTTTCGTGAGTTGCTGTTAAAACTCGGACAGTCCCGTTACTGTCCTAGCATTACGCTAACGTCGATGGAAAGAAGACATGACAAGCGACACCGGAAGTTACTGCGAATAAGGAAATAAGCGCCGTGTCGACTGTCGTTGGGGTTCACGGAGAAATATGAATCGAAGCTGAGCTCCAGCGGTCAATTTATCTCCGTTTTTCCCACTTTAAAGCGGCGGCGACAGAACTCAAGTCGTGTTTTACGCCAACGCCACTAGGGGTACTTTGAGGTTAGTTCTCCGGCGCGAAAGCAACAAGCTAAACTTTCCGCGACAGCAGTGTGCCGCCAACGGGAGATTTCTGTCGACAACAAGCGCAGTTCATCTTTTAGCTTGAGGTTAGCAACCCGCGAACCTGTGCGCTAATACGCTTCCCGTCGCGGCTCGTTTTTTTTTTTTTTGGTTTCGATTGGAGACTTCAACGGTATAGAGCAAAATCTACTGGAGTTGAAAGCTGGACAGACGTGCGACCGAGGGGGAAATTGGACACTCGGAAGCTTGTCCAAACACTCACCGTTTTTGGGGGGCTGCGTGAATGCGTCCGTGCCCGAAAAAATCATACTGGGCGAACGTGCGGAAGGATCCCCAGACGACGGCCGTTGATTGGCTCAAGATCAGCCAATCACGGCGCTCCGTGTTCGGGCGCTTATTTCAACCTTTGTGAAAACTTTTCACTCGGTAGCTCGGCTTCTTTTGTTATTTTTCAATTACGCCTCAATCTACTGGAATTGTTTTGCACATTCCTTTGATCAATATTCTCCTGCATAGTATAGTTGTAGTGGTGGAACCATTCCTTAATCCACACGAGGTTCGCGGGCGTGCTGGAGCCCATCCCAGCTGTCTTGGGGGGGGGGGTGCAGCCTGAACTGGTCGGCGACCGATCGCACACAGAGACGAACAACCGCTAACACAATTTTAGAGTGTTTCGTTAACCTGACATGCATGTTTTGTGGATGTGGAAGGAAACCGGAGTGCCCCGAGAGAAGATCGATCGCGCAAACTCCACACAGGAAGGCCGTGGGCCGGATTCGAAGCCTGCCTGCGCCTCTGCACTGTGAGGCGGGCGTGCTAACCCGTCGCCCACCGCGCCGCCCTCGTTCCATTCAATGAGTCATATATGACACTTTTTGCGTGTGAAAAATCACGGCGCCCCCTCAAACACAAATAATATCGCAGAAAGTCTGTATAACTGTGGGGGGGGGAAATGAACATATTGTAATACTGTACTGTATCTGTTTCATGTATTTGTGTGACGTCATAGAGGGGGGTCCAGCCAGGTTGGGCGAATACTGTCTTGGCGGCAGCATGCGCTGGGACGTGGCACAACACGGACCTGACCCCTGTATCAAAGCCAGACTTCTCCATAGAACTAAATGAATTTATTCCACAATATAAACTATAGCAAGTCCACGCAGAGTCTCCGATCCCAAGTTACGCGCTGCCATTTGTACACGTGAGCAGTGTCTTCAACCCGCTGCCGCAGCTGCTGCGCCCGTTGCCCGCTTGTCCGTCGCCACGGTGGCAACGAGTCGCCGGAGATAGCGTTTGTTGAATTGGACAAGAAATTATTGCTCGGATAAATAAAACTATTCTACCCCAAAAATGGCAACGATGCATGTACGAAACGCTGGATTCAAAAGGGGAGGTGGGAGGAAAAAAAAACCTTGGCTCCGATGTCATTCAATCTTGCATGCAATCAGGTTTGAGAGAAGAGAATATTGACCCCCGATCAACCCCTGATCAACTTGACTGGGTGCGTTTGAAGTAAGACTCCTTTGCGTCGATGTAATGCCATCCCATGCAGTACACATCACATCCTGTTTTGTTTGTTTTTTCCATTTTGACCGCCACAAACAATTCATAAAAAGAAGTAAATATATATATAATATGCATGTAAAAATCCCCCGACCCCCAACAAAAAGAACCAAACAACGATAGTTCTGGACAACAAGTGGAAGAGAAGATAGCACCATTGTTACAAAAGGGTTGGACAAAGGTGAGGGTGAGGCTGAGGCTGGCGGCACCCAACAGAGCGTCGTCGTTTTGGGGGCGGGACCGCTTCATTCCAGCACGCGCGCGGCGCCGCTCGGTGCACATCGGACGCAAACGTAGTCCTCCTTCTCCGCCATTTCGGCCGTGACCCCGACGCACACTTGGTGAAACCACTGGTTGCAGCAGCCGTCGCACTGGACCCAGTCCACCTGCGCACCAGAAGAGCAAATGGCCGTCGTTTTTTTTTTTTTTGGGATGCCCCGGCGTCCCTTTTCGAGACTTTCCTCCCCACCTCATTTCCCTCGGGGAGCTGGCAGCGCTCCGCGGGACACGCGGCCATGTCCTCGTCGGACTCGTCGGACTGCGAGGCGTCGGAACGCGGCGAGGACAAGCCGGAGGCCGGCCTGCGCGGAACTTCCTTTGGATTCGGCTTCTGTCTTTTGCGAGAATGCTTTGCGTCCCTCGCCCGCCGCTCGGCGTGGACGGGCAAGTGCCTCTTTGCTTTCTTCTCCGGCGCCGTCGGAGCTTCCCTCACTTGTGCATCCTGAGAGACACGGCACATTAGATCACGAGAATATTAAAAAAAATATATATCTGTGTGTATTTTTCTCACGCTCCATTTTTGATTTGCAACTCAACGTCCAAAAAAAGCGACAAAGAAATGACACAAACTAACGGACGGGGGGTCAACCCGACCGATGACAATCAAACTGTCGCAAAACAGATGCAAGACGGCCCGCCCCGTCACCGGGAGGCGGCGGCTGATGCGTTTTACCTGACTGAGTTTTTTTGTTCCCTGAGAGTGAAACTGTCCACGTTTGTGGCGGTCCGCGGACTGGTCCCGCGCTGGGGGCGCGGCGTGCCGGCTGGTGGCTCTGTCCAATAAAAGCCGGTGCAGCGTGTGGACTTCTGGCAGCGACACTTGCAGCAGGAGGCCTTCCACCATCAGTTCCTCCAGGTCCCGGTTCAAGCCTGTCGAGCCAAAGGCGTCACGTCAAACGGGAACACCGGGGAGGGGGGGGGGGTGGTGGGGGTGGGGGCGGCTGGCTGACCCTGCAGCGGAATGCATCTCTGCTCGGTATAGAAGACGGTCTGGGAATGGGTGGTCCTGTTCCACTCTGGAGTCAAACAAGGGGCCTGCGGGGAAAACAGCAAAATGATGAACCCCGATCTCCCCACCCCCAAAGCGAGCGCAAATTTGAGACGACGCGCCACCTGCGTGTTGCCGCAAGCGTCGGCGGAGTCCGACGCGCAGCGGGTCAGAACGGGGGGCAGCGCTTGGGCCGCCTCTTCCGCCTCGGTCAAATGGCAAGACCGCACGATCCGCTGCGCCCGGCGCTGCCAGTTAAGCGTCCTCTCCACCAGGTGGCGCAGCGCGTCCCCTTCCGGCAGCCGAACCGGGATCCGCCTCAGGGACGCCAGCAGCGGCTGCACTGTGCTCAGCGGCGGCCTTCTGGATCTCCGACACCGGGGGCAGAGCCACGGGGGCGCGGCGCCGAGGTCCGGCGGGTCCCGGACGCACACGCTGTGGAAGGCGTCCCTGCAGAGCTCGCACTGCAGCATGGCTCCCATGAGCGCCTTCTGGCAGACGCACACCTTCAGGTCCGTGCAGTCGGCGGTCGGGAGCAGCTTGGACTCGTTCGCCAGCCTCAGCTGACGGAAGGCCTCCGCCTCGCCGGCCCGCAGAGCCTCGAGCGTCGCGTTCTGGAAATCAAGCCAAGTCCCACCCCCCCCCGTTGAGGCTTACAAGGCACGCTCGGGAATGGACGCGCAACATCTGTTCACGCGCAGGAGAAAACGACGTGGGAATCTATAGACGACGGCACATCGCGATGGATCGAGGTTCTCGCCGCGACGGCCGCTTACAACGGAGGCGGAGTCCTTGGCGTCCGAAAGCGCTTTCGCCACCTCGCCGACAGTGTTGAGCCTGGGGCTTTTCTTCTTGGTACTTTTGGGCGACTCCTTCCCCTTCTTGGCCTTCCTCTTGGGGGAGCCGCCTTCGTTTGCAACCTCACATCTCGGACACAAAGCCTGCGACGAAAAAACGGCAACGGTCAGGTCTCCCGTTCGCTCCACAGCCGCAAGGATGACGACTCCGGTGGAGGGGGGGGGGGGGGCTTGACCTCCAGTAGGGTGTGGGCCGTGTCCTTCGGGAGGAAAAGGGAGGCGGCAGATTCTTTCCAGTGGTGCACTTGTGCTACGACAGACTCGAGTCTGTCTAAGGGCTCCAGGTGGACTTGGATGGCTTGCCCTCGCAGCACCATAGCGGTTAAGTTGTCCAGCAGGGGTCTGCGGTCATTAGCCTGCAAAACAACGGGGGGGGCTGTGGGTTAGCGCCTTTCCGGGTATTGCCGGGGGGGAAATGGGAGACCACCGGGGTCGCAGACAAGCTTCCGCCTTCTGCCTCGTCTGTCGGAGTCGTGCTTCCCTCTAGAGCTAAGATCGGTCCTAAAAAACGGAGCCCGACCCGACCGAGCCCGAGCCCGATCGCTTCACTTGATATGCAGGCCCGAGCCCGAAGCAAAGCCGATTTGATTTGTGAGGACTCGGGAGGAGGACGGGTGATGTCTGATCACAAAGCCCGTCTTTTGTCACGAAATCAAAGTTAAACAAGACCGTATCAACATTTTCATCTCTTCTATTTCCGTTTCTGAAGAGGTGACGTTAACCGACAATTTGCCATCATTGACGGATTTTTTTTTCCAGAGTGGACGGGGAATATTTAAGGCCGTCCGTCATTTTGACGGCTTGAAAATTGGGCCGTTAACCCACAGCAGCTTTACGTCCTGACCTCATTCACTCCCAAAGACGTTTTTATACGTCGTTTCAGACTTGGTTTAGAATTGGCCGGTCCTGAACGAGTTAAGAATCGATCACGGCACTTGAAGAGAGAGAAGCAGAGAGACAAAGACGAACACTGACGGGACGGAGACAGGAAGGAGTTCTTTGGATTGTCATTGCAAGAGTTTAGGACAGGTCGTGTTGCGATGAGGCCACTTCTGTTTTTTTTGTGAACCACGCTCTCTCGTGGCCTAAACAATTCACGGCCTCGAAAAAAAATAAATCAGCGAGAGAGAAACCCGACCCGACCCGAACCCGAAGCAATGATTTGAGCATTTTAGGCCCGGATTTCGGGTCGGGTTGGGTCGGGCTCGGGTTCGGGCGGCCCGATCTTACCTCAACTTCCCTCCCCGATCTTTTTCCGCGACCTCATTTCCTTTTTGGGGATACCTCCGGGTATCACCTTGGATCCACGTCACGCTTTGAAATGACCCGCGGAAACCCCGACGTGGCCATGAGCTCTTTTTCTTTAGTTACGTTTGGCTAATCTGTATTTTATGTATTCATTTGGGGATTCTGTCGATTGTTTTGGATGATTTTACGAAGCTGCTGCTATATTGTTTTTAAGTCCATCAGATTTTTGGGTCTTTTTTGGGGGTTGGGGGGGGGGCATTGGCATCCACCAACGCTACGGCATGGCTCCGTTTCCCGCAGGCCACGAAAGAGCAAGTATGTTAGCTGCCATGGCGTCTCGGACACAAAAGTCCTGCGCGCTATCAGAAGCTTTACTAGAAACGCATCCGGATGCAATTTGTCTTTGACCAAGCAGACCGAATATCTTTTGCCTCGTGAGCACCCCCGGGTAGACTTTGCTTTGAAGCATGTGTCCCCGAAAGTGCCAAAGTGCATTCTGACCTGAAGCTCCTCTGTTTCCTGCAGCCACTCCAGAGCTTTTCTGATGGTGTCCTTCAGGAGGAGGCAGTTGGGGAGGTGAGAGGAGACGCCGGAAACTTCCTCCGCTGCGGCACTCAGGGTCTCAATGGAGTGAGGCGGCCTGACGGGTGAAGCGGGACACAAGGAGACACTCGCTCAGGAATCAAAGGCCGCATTGTGACGTTGAAGGTCAAATGAATGAGGTCGTTCTTGCTTTTGTTTTGGAAAACTTGAAAATTCGGCGTAAAATATTGGAGTGGGGGAGGGCGGCATCACCTGGCTTTCAGAAGACCGCTGGCCTTGTCCTCCAAGTGCTCCGACACGGTCAAAAGCTCCTGAAGGCGCGCCATGGCTTTCTCCACGGAGGAATGCGGCGGCAGGCCCACGCCCTGGTCGATGAGCCTGCGCATGCTTTCCAACGTAAGGCTGGCGGGCCGGATGACGGCCTGCTCCACCCCTTCCAGCCAGCGGGCCTGTTCCAGCCGCTCCCTCAGGCGCGGCAGCTCGGGCAGGTCCACGTCAAAGTCGAAGCTGACGTCCAACAGGCTCTGGATCTCCGCCGCGCCGGGAGACTCGTCGGCCAGGACCTTCTCGCTGTGCTGCTGGAAGTCTTCGATGCGGTTCAAGAGTTCCTTCAAAAGAGAGAGAGAGGGCAAAAAGGGGGAGTGAGCAGCAGCGGCAGCAGCAGCAGCATGGCTCAGAGCGCATTCTCAAGCTACCTTCAACAAGGGCGCTTGCGCGAGGCTGCAGGAGAGGTTATACAGCTGCCTCACAAACGAACGCAGCTCCTCCACGGTCAGCTGGCTGCGGGATTTCCCGGCGCCGCATTGGTACCTTGGGAGCAGGTCCAAGGTCAAGGCCGCGTCCGTCTTGAGGCGGCTCGTCTCGGCAACGTACCTGGTCTGCCGTTTCCCGTTGAGGAGCTGCTGCGCCACGGAGGAGCACTTCTCCGCATCCTGGGTGACCAGACGCAGGCGACGCAGCAGGTCATTTTCGGGGAAGCGTTCTGACTCGGATTCGGCGAGCAGCGAGCGGAAAAACGGCAAGCCTGCGGGGGGGGGGAGAGATGGGGAGACGACCGTTGGCAGCGCTGGCGGGCCCACGCGCAACAGTGCGCAACAGTGCGCGACATTGCGCAACATTGCGCGACATTGCGCACCATTGCGCAACATTGCGCACACGATGGTCCGCCATTGTTGCGACTTTGGGATTTGTGTGTTTTTCTCCACAACTTACCTTTCTTCTTTTCCAGTTTGGCCTCCAGAGTCTCCGACACGCGAGAGGCCCAGGCGTCATACTGCTCAGCCCGCTGCTTGGAGGCATTCATCATGGGTAGGAGGTCCTCCAGCGTGTATCTGTAACTACAGGAGCAAATCCCATGCGACCGTTCGGCCTGCAGAGAAGCGACGGGAAGGGCGCCGGACTTACTTGAGCGTGTAGTCGGCGAGCGGGCAGGCGCACAGCTCGCCGACGTGATGCAGGCAGACCAGCACGCCGGGGCTGCAGGCGCACGTGACGGCCGACAGGTAGCAGGTGGTCCGGCACTTGGCGCACTGCCGCTCGTCGTCCTGGAGGTGATCGTACTTGGCCTCCCGCCGCCGCGCCAACCCCTTCAAAACGGCGAGGCCGAACGGCAAGGTGAGGGGCTATGGGCGACGGATTCCGACCGAGTCGTTCTTGACTGCTTCACCATTTTGGCCGCTTTGGCCCTCAGCTCCCGCTCTTCGGTGATCATGGCGGCCATGTCCTTGTGGACGGCGGACGCCAGCACCACGTCCAGGGTCTCCGCTTTTGCCGCCATGTTGCACACCATCTCGTCGTGGGAGAAGACGTTGTAGCGGTGGAGCGTGCGGTAGTGACTGACGCACTGCCGGCCGAGGGACATCTGGAGGGGCGGGAGAGGAGGAAGATCGAGGTCGGGTCAGGTCATGCCGACGCGAAGCGCGTGCGGGAAAAACGTCTTCTTCAACGCCGCCACCGATGCGTCGCAATGACAACGAAAGACGGCGGAGTCACGGCCAAAGGAAACGGTCTGTTTAGAAAAAAAAAAAAACGCAAAGCCTCCGCCGAAAAGGCGAAGTGACACCTTTGAGACGCCCGCAACGCGTTCAGGCCGAGCAAATGGCGCTCACCCAATCAACAGTGCAGAAGTTGACCGCCTCGGCGAAGTTGAAGCCTTGATTGAAGCCGCTGTGGTAGGCTCTGGGAAAGGTGACCACAAATTCACCGGCGCACTGGTTTGTTCTGTAAATCTGAAGGCCAACCCCCCCCGAGAAAAAAAATGAGGATCCATCCGCAGAGGCTCCCCCCGTGGCGTGGCGACGACGCGCAAAACAGACCGGGACCCCGTGCGCCATCAGGGTATTCGGGTTCATGATGGTGACCAGCTGGTGCAGGAGGTCGGGCTGAGACTCGAACAGTTCCGGGGCCAGTTTCTTCATCACCTCCTCCAGCTGCTCCGCAGCACCGCCGGGAGCTCCGTACCAGGTTTTGGGCTCCCCCCTTGGAGTGGAATAAAAAGCAACGGGAAGCATATAACGCGGGGGGGCTCCTCTTTCATCTCGCCTCGGTAGGGACGTCTCTCTTGTTTTTGTACCAGTGGAGGTAGTTGATGGAGTAGCTCCAGTGGTCCTCGATGTGCCAACAGAAGGAGGAGAAGCACATGCCGACGTAAAGCCACGGCAAGGTCATGCCGCAGATGTCCGCCGTCACGTGGGTGAGGACGGACGGGTTCATCATCGCCATGTTGTTGAGGTTCCACCCGCAGCGGAGGTATTTCTGCGCGGATGCGGGCCGAAGACGCGCGATGAGGCCCCCTGCCGCGGCTTTCGTGCGTCCATCGCGCGCCGCTTGATGGGTTTACCTCGTCGGCGGGCGAGACCTTAAATTTCCCGTTGGGAACGGGGAATCCGCTGCCAAACTCCTTGGAGGCGATATCGGCTCCGTATTCGACGGTCACGTCCTCCTCGATGGCCCCCACCAAGCGCCAGAACTCTTTTTCCACGAGCTCCGTCGGGACCATCTGGGAGAGAGAGAGATTGATGAACCGGAGCCATCGGGATTGTTTGGCGCGATAAACCGCAGTCCGACTCACGTGAACCGGCATGTTGAAATAATCCGACTTGAACGCGTCGGCCATTTGCCCAAAGGCCCGCAGGGAGTAGTCCCGGTAAGCCTGCTCAAAGCCAAAGGCTTCGTGAGGCTTGCTGCATTCCTACGAGGAAGACAAAGGTATCGCGTCACATTTTGGACTCGGCGGCGTTGTTCGGTTTGACGTCGAGCGCGGTCACCTGAGCCAGACACTTGGGGCACCTCCAGTCTCCCTTGGGCACGTCCGTCAGAGGCGGGATGAGGCAGAAGGTGTGGTAGCTGTCGTCGCAGCCGTCGCATAGCAACAGGCGGTCCTCGTCGCCCCCGCTGCCACAAACCAGACACACCACCAGATCCACCTGGAGGGGGGGGAGGAAGCAAACGGTTCCTACTGATGCGGCGCAGCGGGGGTGCCGGAGCCCATCCCGCCCGTCTTCTGGCAGTCAATGGCGAGCGGCGGGCGGACGGGCGGACACCCGCAACTGGTTGCCAGCCCAGCCCAGCGCAACACGCGCAGACCAACAACCGGTCGCGCTCGGAGAAAAGCTACGCGGGCGCGGGGAGAACATGCTAACTCCACACAACTTCGGGGGGGGGGGGCATGACATGCAAAAGAAGGAGCAATGTTTTGCTCATATTATATTTTTGCATATCCTGTGAAGAAAAAGTGGTGAGCGGCGGGGGGGTGCAAAGGTGAGGTTTTCGATCCGAGAGGAAACACGACGTGTGTTGCCTAGCAACAAGGAACTTTTGCCGGTCAGCAAAAAGACAATCTGTCCCGGAGTCGAGTCGAGTCTTTTCATTCAAAGTTCAAGATGTCGGTCGGGGTGACGCCGTTCGACCGCCCTGAGCGTTTTCGACGACTCGTAGCAAAAGTCCCTCAGTCAAGACTTGGTGACAAACACGAATTGGAATCTACACAGAAGCGAAGAGTGAAGGTCTCGACTGACCGGATTGGGAGGAAGAGGCGGAATGTATTTCTTGTAGCGTTGCTTGAATTTGTCCTCCTCCTCCTCGACGAGCGGCTCCTCGATTTCCGCCGGCTCCTGTTTGACTTGAATGGGAATCTCGTTTTCTGTAAGGCAGCCGAGAGTGAGAGTTCTGTAAGGGTGCCCGCTTTCCCAAACGACCCACCCGCGGCGGGTTTCACAAAAAGGCGGAGGAGGCTGACCCGGTTCTGGCTTGGCGACGAAAGAGCCCATCCTCCTCCTCAGGTTGGGACGATTCTCGCCCGGCTCGCCCGGTTCACTCTTCACACACACAGACTGCGGGAAAAGGTGAGCGTGAACCGGAGGTCACCTGACTCGCTGAAATGTCACGGACGGAGTGGACAGAAAAAGTCTACACACCCCCCGCTCAAATGCCAGGTTTTTGTGCCGTCATCAACGAGGCAAAGGCAAGTCATTTCAAAACGTGCTCCCACCATTCCTGTCACAACTCAAACTTTGGGGCTGTTTTTTTTTGGGGGGGGGTTCCTCAAAAAGTTGTAGGTGACATGAATGGCGCAACAACAATGTATTCATATGACATCACCAAACCTGTCATTGGAACGGGCGGGCAGACGTTTGCTATCCACTGCGTGTTTGGCGACAAATGCGGAGGGAAGCGTTTGAGTGAACAACCCCCCACCTCATATTTCATGCGTTTTCCTGCGAGCGCCGGGGAAGGAATTGGCCATCTGGATGGGCTGACTCTGAAGCGGCTCAGGCAGGTTCGGCGGCTCCTTGGTGTCGACCGGATCGGCATTTTCTGCACCCCCCTCCTCCTCCTCCTCCTCCGGCTCTGGGTGGGCTGCCTTTTGAAGCAAACAAACGTGCGGGTGAACGTGCGGGTCAGGCGGTTCGCGCGGAAGAGCGAGAGAATGACGCTTTTTTAAATTGCTGCTTTGCTAGGGTGCAAGAAATGTGTGCTCACGGCGGCTATCCGCTTCAAGGTGACGTTACGCAACTCATGACGGCCTCAATGTCAAAATCAATTTGGGGGGGGTCCGATGTTTGCATGGTTCGTTTTTTCGATTTGAGGGATGCAGCCAGAGTGGAAATAAAAGGTGACTTGAGCGGCCGGTCAGGGGTGGGATGTCGTTGGTGTGCAAGAGAAGCAAGAGAGCGTCACGCCAAAGCCAGCAGAGGCCCGATTTGAGATGAGGCGTAGAAAAGAAAAAAAAAAGTTGTGCGTTTCCGGTAACCCGGCCGACCGAGAATTTCTACCTCGAAAAAAAAACGTTACGGTCGGCATTTTTTTTCAAAGCTTCTACATTTTTGTGTAATAATAATAATTAATAATAATACATTTCATTTATAAGCGCCTTTCAAAACACTCGCGGACGCGTTACAATCAAAACAAGAACAATAAAACCACAGACAAAATGATAAATAATAAAAGGAAAGATGAATTTAGAGCGTTCACATCGGTGCAAAATCTGGCGGTATTCACGTTGCGTGGTTTGCCCTGTCGCTCGTCTGTCAACAACATTGAATCGTGGCGGTGGCCACGATCTCCGACGACAGTTGAAAGCGCGTTTTGTGTGTCGCTGTCGCACGCTCGCACCGTTAATATGAAGGAAAGAGCATCCATTGATGTATCGAAAAGATTCGGCGAACTATTTGACCAACGCCACGGGCCGTCTAGGACGCGGGACGCAGAGGTGACGAGATGGCTGGAACACCCAGCCGCCGGGTACCCAACTCTCTTGCTGCCTTTGGCGGCGAGCAGAGGTTTCAATAATAATAAAAATGTCTCCTTGTTTTATGTTTTATGGTTACCGTAAATTCCGGACTATAAGCCGGCGCTACTTTTTTCCCCAAACTTTCAACCCTGCGGCTTATTCAGTGATGCGGCCAATTTATGTAATTTTTCTAACAGCCGCCGGGGGGCGCTCGAGTAGGAAAGGTCAGATTAAGACCGGTGGAATATATGCGTGGAGGAAGACTGCAACTTCTTGTCTTGTGCATCAATTAAATGAGCGTGAACATACCCTCATCATGGAAAATGCAAAAAGAAAGGCATATGACGCAGCTTTCAAACTAAAAGCAATCGAGCTGTCCGATAAAGAAGGAAACAGAGCTGCTGCACGTCAACTTGGCATAAACGACGGCTCAGCATGATTTTTACAAGTAGCGCTATGTTCTTTTACCAGAGCTGTTCTACTGTGTTGCTATTCTGTTGCTAGCGTGTTGTTAGCATGTTGCTACTGTTTTACTGCCGCGTCACAGGCACCGTTTGGGAAGAAAGTTAGATGATTATTATTGTTAAGTTATATGATTCAAACTTTGAAAACTCTTTCTTTCTTTGTAAATATGTTGACATTTTTTAATGTGGGCACGTGCGGCTTATATACGGGTGCGGCTTGTGTGTGTACAAAATTGGTTTTCCTCTAAAAATCTAGTGGGTGCGGCTTATAATCAGGTGCGCTCTATCGTGCGGAAATTACGCTATTTTGTTTACATTTTTGATGGGGGCAAAAAAAAAAAAGATAAAAAAACAAAAAAACCTTGTCCGACCTACCGACCCTATGCTGAAATTTCACGTTACCGGAAACACACGACTTTTTTTTTTCTACGCCTGAGGCGGCGGCAGAGTCGGAGGGTGAAGAAAGGAAACAAGCGATTCCCAACCGGGCCGCCCGACAAACGATCCCATTTCACTTGGTTGCATCTGAAAGTTACCAGGAATTATATTGAGCAAATAGAAATGGCGGCTATATTTGTTCATCTGTCTCGACCAGCATTGTACGGGGAGAGGCTGCACAAATAGCGGCGGTGCTTCGTTGGTTTCGTAATCGCACTTGTGGTGACATTTTGGGGTACGGGGGCGAGATTTTTTTCCAGTGCAAAATGGCCGCCTGGGCCCATTCGAGGTTGGGAAACATCGCAACGGAAGACGTGATGTTGACGCCGACTTCCATTTGAGCGGGACGTGTTTTTCCTGCCCCGGACATCTCGGGACTGAGAAACAGGTCCGCTTTTGGAGTCGAGAAAAGTTTTAAAAGGGGTCAGGACTTGGAAAAATGGCATCAAACCCAGCCGGAAAGACGCATGCATGCGGCGCTTCATTGGAAGACGTCGTGTTGTCCACGTACCTTTGGCCGCTCACGATCAGCCTCCAAACGCATCAGTTTGGAAGCTGCCTCCGGTGTCTGAGGCGAGAGAGAGAGCCGACGTGATTCACTTATTTGGAGCAAGCCGCGCTACGGACGAGGTCGTGGGGCGAGTAACACGACTCCCGCGGGATTTTCGCCACTTCCTGTTTCATGTTTTGCGCCGTTTTCGAATCATCAAGAAATGAAAATGGAACCCCCACCGGCCCCCCCAACACATCCATATTGCGGAAAGACTTCCGTGAAGGCTTCCCTGCACGACTCAAGAGGCTTTGTACAGTCCAGGTACACTCATACAAGGCCCGTGATTGGTTCCTGGCGCCCACAACAACCAGTGAGTGGATCCGACCCGGCGAACCCGATTGGCTGCGCGTCATCGCGTGTCACAAACAAACGTCGTCGTCCTATCTTACCAGCAGATTTGCGCCGCTTTGAAAGAGATTGTAGGGGTAGAGAGTTTTCTCATAATGTCCTCGCAGGTGCGAGCCAACAGCTTTCCCCGGGGCGAAGCCCATCTGCATGGCAATCTTGGTCCAACGTCTGTCCCGGCAGACGACGTCAAACCCGCCTTCCTCCGCGACCAACTGCGATGGGGCACGACAGCAACGGGGAAGGTTCGTCAGGCAATTCAAACAATTGCGAAATAAAAGGGGCCGGCCAACCTTGTTGAGCTGGTACAAATCCAAAATCTTCCTCTCCACGTGGGGGATCTTCAAGGAACATCCCTGCAAATCCCAGAATTTGGCAATCTGGTCCAAAAAGTTGAGCTTGACTCTCGTCTGAGCCTGGTGATGGGATAAGACAATCGTTTGTAGCAATTTGTATTTTGCGGATCGTAGTTCCGCCATTTTATGAACCCGCTCGTTCGCAAGCCGCCAACGGTTCTCAGCGGGCGGTGCTAAAAACACGGCAAATGTCTTGACGGCGGCAAACACGTGGCCAATGGACAAAACGCTCACCTCCAGCTCATTGAGCCTCTGGATCCGAGGTACAAAGTGAAGTCTGTCCACATCGCAAGCAAATGGAGGCTGCCAACCCTGAACAGCAACAGAGCCATACAGTATCAGCGCATTGAGCCTTTGTCTGGAAGTCGGAGGCTTGTTATGTCGGGGGCCACAGTCCATCGCTCTTAGACGCTGCCTCGGCGGATTGTCGCCTTTTCCTTTGTGAAGCCTTCGCATTTTTAAAAATAATTTTGAGGATGGATATATGCAATGGACACAAAAGGCCTTTTGACACGGAACGCTCTGTTAACTTACAGATAACCCCCCACCCCCCCCTAGAAAGCCAAACGTAAAGGGTTTCTTTACACAGCTGAGCTTGGAAAACAAGAATGGTGGCGCACAAAAGGGGAGGCCCAAGTTTTTGTTCCAAGTAAGAAGCATACATCCCCCCACTGGCACACAAAATGGCCAGATGGAAGGAAGACTCAGTCAGTCACTCGGCCCAGCTTACCACAAAGCCAACATGGAGGACGAAGACACCCAACAAACTGGCTGGAAAATGGTGCACGGAGGCTTGCTCGTCATAGGTCACCATAAAAATGCAATCCAACTCTCTTAGGTTTCATGCTCTGGGTAGATACACCTCCATTTTAAGAGGCACAACTGTTTAATAATGACTGCATGTTATTTCCATAACCTGCTGTACTTGTTATGGTGCCGTTCGATGACTTTTGTCAAGTCCGTTCTTAACGCGGGCCAAAGCAGCATTTAGACGCAGCCTCTGTTGTGAAGATTCATAGAAAGTGACAGTTGATGACGAGCGGCGGGTGTCACGCCGGCCACAGAGCGACGCTCTTCGGCAAAGAACGTCCGAGAATCCACACCGAAGCGACGGCCCATATGGGAGACAAAAAGGCGATGTGTTTGATGAGGACTTTTTTTTGGGGGGGGCGAATACGGCACAAGGTTGTCTTCCGCATATCCACCTATGACAACAGCACCGTGCGCTAGCTACATCATGACAGTTTCTGCTAGTTAGCATTAGCCTCCTAGCTCATAAAGTCTCAGTGGCCAGGAGCGCCGACGCTTTATTGACACAGCAACAACAGCAACAACAACGCGGCTCCACTCGAGGCCACGCTCGTGGGACGAGTAAAAAGCGTCCGGGGGCGAACGAAATGGCACCGCTCGCGACGCCGAAAAACGACGCGGCGAGCCGCGGCAGCACAAAAGAATGAACCTAGCCGTTCATCCGCCATGTTGAGCAGTCCCTTTAAATCCCTCGCCGCTTCACCTCCAACAAGCGTCGTCGCGACCGAGCGAGCGAGCGAGCATCCGCGTCCAAAGGGGCGTTTAGACACCCGCGAACACGCTCACCTGAGGCGGCCGGACTTTGCAAATGCCCGTTTTCTCGGCGATGGGACGGATCTTATTGATGAAGGCGTACGGGTCTGCGAATTCTTCCCAGCTGGGCTCGAACACCGGGCACTCCGGGGGCGGCTTGAACTCGTCCGGCCGAGGCTGGCTCATCGTTTCGGACAGGTCACGGCGTCGTGGAAGGGGGGCTCCGTGTGCGTGGGGCGGGGGGGCCGGGTCGGGGAGGGGTGGTGTTTTATTCCGTTATTAACCGTCAGGCCCGGTGGAGAGCCACTCGACATCCACACGAGATGAGGCAGCTGACACGCGCGCACACGCGTCCACGCGCACAGCCATCCACGCACCGTGTCGGGAATGTTCCAAGGCAGTGAGCACGTCCGCTCAAAAAACTAGACACCAATTTGCTCTCATGGTTTGACCTCGAGCTTTGCGCTTGAAACCACTTGAAATGATCCGCGGTCACCATCGCGACTCGTCAGAGTTCACGGTATGGCGGGGACATAGCGGTGTTTGTTTTTAAGAGTTGGTTTAAAAAAATCACAATGATTAAGAACCGAATTGGCTACAATAGCGCCCAGAGCTGATTGATGAACCAGATACGTTCTAGATGTCTCTCTCTTTGGCTGTGAATGTTTGTTTGTCTCTTTAGGTGCCTTGCGACTGACTGGCGACCAGTTCGGGGTGTAGTCCGCCTTCCGTCAGCTGGAATAGGCTCCAGCACCCCCGCGACCCTGTTCAGGATACGCGCTATTGAGAATGGATGCTTGTACTTGAACTCCTTCAAACTACGCAAGCCTGAAACACTTCCTGTACTCGATTGCTTATCGTCACCGTCTTGGGAGATGATATCAAGTCTAGAAAAAGGGCGTACTTTCGTTTTCATGAACAGAAGTGTGTCAAATCGTTCTTTTTTTGGGGGGGGGGGGGGTGGATTGTTTTCTGTTTACGCTGGCGCGGATGAATATGTTTCAGGTGACACCTGAAGCGACGTCGGACTTTTTTGAAACTCGAAGCTGCCATTGGACGATGCCGCTGGCACGTTTTCAGAACCTCAAACTCACAATTAATTTATGACTTCAACAATAACCTTGTGTAATATTGGCCAACTACTCAGTTATCCAGATTTTCTCACGGAAAAAGGCATTTCCCATTAAATTAAAAAGTCAAGTCAGACACTTTAAAGCGCTCGAGGACATCTGCATAATTGCACACTTTGTTGTACTACAAATACTGCTACTGGTCACTTTAAAATGGTTCAATGATTTTCTGCACCAACTGTTAAGAGTATTATATTCTACCACTGATCACTTAAGCTCTGTTTGATACTTTGCGCATTGTCTCACTTCCCTTCCATTTATGGAATGTCCTTCCATACTTATTTTGTCATGGCCTTGTTTATCACGATACTAGTGCAGCGGGTACTACCGGAGACAAATTCCTTGTGTGTTCTACATACTTGGCCAATAAAGATGATTCTGATATATATATAAAACAATGAATAGCGATCAACAGACACCCAAGGGCACTTGTGATTATTGCGGGTTAAAGTTAGGTGGTGCATTGTTTTAAGTGCAATAAGTGGATGTCAGATGCTGAGGGAGGGTCACACACAGTCTGTGGCAGGAGGCGACTGTTACTATGGTTTATGAAAACTAATAAAATAACTACTATTATACGATTAAGATTGAAAAAAACATTGTCATTAATGAAGTTAAACAAAAACTCATTATAATTGGAGCAAAAATGTCTTGCATTTTCGTTTTGGTCAACTAAGCCCCATGAATCTTCAGGATCGAAATAAACTTTCGGGGTTCATGATGTATTTATTTAAGATTGATCTACATTCATAGCGTGCATTAGAGAGAAGGTCATAAGGTTGTTTGAGTATTGTACTTTGTTGTACAATACGTTGGGGGATGCAGCCGATGAATTTGGACCCAGTTTGTCTCTTAGTAGACAGTAGAATGTCTAGAAAGTGTGCGCGTCGCGAAAAGACGACAGTTGATGGAGTGAACGATGAAGCCACTGATGAGTCGGCGTCGCTCTCTGCGCGTTTCCGTTTTCCCTGCAGATAAATGATTTTGCTCTCAAATAGACCTTCTCAGTTTTGTTTTTATTGTTTCATAGTTTGGAGGTGTAATCAAAGCAAAACATATTTGAGTCAAAATTGCTGTTCTAATTGACTTGCTCGTTTTTTAAAAAAAAATGGCGTTTTTGATCATCCCCAAACCGATATTCCACCACTGAAGTCTAAAGAGCGGAAAAGGTCCAGCCACTTTTTTTTTTTCTTTCTGCGAAATAGAGCACATTTACCTCCGGTAGGTTTGGGTGCTCATACGATCACAGAAGAAATCAATCTGCGGGTCTTGAAAGATGAGTCCAAATGCTCTTGGCCGCCCGGCAATATTCGAAACTCGGCTGGCGGTGAGCGAGTGAACGAATCTCTTTGAAAGGCATGACAGGACAGCATTATGCGTGCCAGACAGATGGTGTCGTAAACAACACCCTCCCCCTCTTGAGAGAAGGTTTCTCAATCATGATATCTCGGGCCTCCCTCAGTCCTACTCCAACAATTCCGACATGCGTGATGAATCACTGGAGGTCTCTTCAACTGATGGTTCGCAACTTTTATGACCGAGCCATTGTGTGAACGCGCCCGAAGCGCTACAATACAAAATGAACATGACATACAATTAACTCCCAACGGTATGTTTTGCACACCCTTTGAACGCATTTAAACCATTTACCATACACGAATGACCTTAAAATGAAATGACTATAGCCTTCACTATCTCTTGTTTGACATTGTATATATATATTAAACATTTCAACCTTGCTCTTTGCCTTTGTGTTTACTGTACTATGAAATAAAAAGAGTACAGAAAATACAGATTCATAGCAAACCATACGGAACTTTGTGCTCTAGCATTGCTACGTATTTATCCAGGTGCATTTGCGCCCTCTAGTGGATGAAAACCAAACCGATTTACAAAACAGTAAATCATGACCGCCGTGAAATAAAGCGAAATGAATGAACGAACCGGGTTCTCGTCTAAACGAGGTGCTCAAGAATCGCTCGCTGTTTCACTCATTACCTTTGTTTTTTCTCTTTGTTTGTTGTTGTTTTTTACAGTCGAGCGCGTTTCCGCTTCCGCCCATCGAGGTTGGCGCTACCTCTGAGGGTGCGACAGTTGTTTACGTCAATGGCTAATGATTTACGACACCTTTCCCCTGCGCCCTTCACAATCAAAGCGTCGGCCTTATTGTTCTAATAGGAAGGAAAACACGAGCCGAATCTGCATGACCAAAAGTTAGAGCAAGGTCAGTGAAACTTGGGGAGTCGCCGACGGCGTGTCCGCACCACTCGACAGGCGTTCATACACTAAATAAACGATACAATGTGACACTTCTCTTGTGGGTTTATTTTCTTTCTGAGGAACAGTGTCGGTTGAAGTAAACGTGTTCAAATTGAAATGCTCGAGGGAAACAAAAGGACATGCCGTGTACCTCAAATGGAGGTCATTAATGAAACAGAAAAGAATCCAACTAAAAGCGCAGCAGGTTCAGTTCTTTTCCTCAAACTCTTTAGTCCAGATGTGTACAAAGGTCATTTTATGAAGGGGATCGGAGTCTCAAGGCAATTCTTACAAAGAGAAAGATAACGGGGGTTGCTCGGAACTCTCGCAAATGCTCAACAACAAGCCAATGGCCCATCAAACGGAGAGGCGGCGTGAATGGTCGCCATGCGACGCAAGCTAGTCATAAGGCATTTAGCAGCATCTCCTTCTGAGGATGTGTACAAATATATCATCTCACAAAGTAACAACAGTAACGAATGGCACTCGGGAGAGCCATGCGGGCGGCGGTGGGATCGCCGTAGATCAATCAATCGCGCCCCCTCCATCTACCTCTGAAGCGGCGCGACGGGTTGAATGTCCAGCGAATGAGAGCTGTGATTTTTGGACATTCCCTTGATGGGGCCGCCAAACAATGAAACAAATGTCCGTTCAAGCGGCATCGCATTCAAGTCTTGCCGCCTGCTTTTTCGTCACGGCGCCGTGCCTCCCAGCGGTTCCACGCAGTTCTCAAGCCGAGGTCACTTTTCTCGTAGGACACAGACCCCCGCGTCGCACCGCTGCGTCACCATGGAGGTAACCACCTCCCAGGAATCAATCACGGGATCGTAACATTCAATACTGCTGAGGAGAGAGTTGCCGTCATATCTGCAAAGACAAACGGCGGGGACAAAGGCCCTTTGAACAAACGCGAAGGGAGGCGGCAAACAACGAGCGGCCCGTGAGAAAAGAGGTGGCGTCGCAAGCGGCCGTTAGCCGACATTCGCCCGGTCGACCCGTGTGACGGTACGAACCGGAGATCAATAAAGCCAGGACAGGACACTCCTTACCCGGCGATGGCATACAGTCGTCCTCGGAGGACGGTCGCTCCCACGTAGCATCGAGGTGTGGTCATGCTGGCCACGGTGGTCCAAAAGTCGGTTCTGATGTTATAGACCTCAACAGAATCCAGGTGGGAAACCCCGTCAAAGCCTCCCACCACATAGATGTGGTCATTGAGTAAAGCCACGCCCGCCCCTGAGGAAGCAGGATGTTACCCGTCCGTCCGTCTTCACCTCCAACCGGCTCCAACCAAGACTTCCGGGGGGGAAAAAACTCACCCGAGCGCTTGGTGGCCATCGGGGTGACGCTCGTCCAGTGGCCCGTGTGGGGGTCGTACCGCTCCACTGAATTCAGGATATTAAGTCCATCGTAGCCTCCTGCGGGGGAAACGGCGAGCAAAATATGGAGTGAGAGCCCTCGTAAGTGCGACGGAGTGAAATGAGGCGTCGTCCGTACCGAGACAATATATCAGACCGCTGGCCACCACCAGACCGGCGCCTTCTCGAGCCGTCTGCATATCTCCCAGCATGCTCCACTGGTCGATGTTTGGGTCGTATCGCTCCATGCTGGTGTGGCGTCGGCTGCCGTCAAAGCCGCCGGCAACATAGATCATGTCTGAGTCAAGAAGAGTACGACAACAACAACAAAAAAATGGTTCGGAGACTCGATTGTAGAAAGACAATCAAAATCCAACGACGGCCGTGATTCTCAACACCCACTCACCCATACACACACACACCCGCCCACGCCCTCACAAAATTAAACGTTCACACCGCAAAATGTGACAGTGACTTCAACTACAGTGAAACTCCTCTACAACGAAACCTACATGGGCGAAAATACCCCCTAGTGTGAAAAAAATCTTCATGCACTAACACCATTCCCACTCTCCGGCCCCCCCCATACAATGAAAAAAAAAAACCCCTCTTGCAGTATACGAAATATTTTTCTCTGCTCTTGCCTCGCGACGAGATTCATTACAACGAAGTCTAATCCAACAGCGACCTCTACTGCTTCGTTCGGAAACGGCAACGGCAACCGCCAACACTGGTTTACACAGGCGCAGGAGTCCAGGAAGTATTTGTTATTTGTTAGTTTCAGACGCAGCAAGAACGTTGCATTGCTAAAATGGCGACGAAACGGACCTTTGGATGTCAAGCAGCTAAGACAAGAAGAGCTCTGACGCTGGAAGAGAGGGGAAAAGTGATCAAAATGAAAGACGGAGCAAGCAAAATAAAAGACATTATCCAAGAAATTGATGGAAGTGAAAGTGAATGCTAATCGTAAATTTCGCACTTTCTTTCCCTTTTTTTCTTTCTACACTGACTATATGAAGTGGCAAATAAGTGTATGCTCATACTTAGTGGAATAAAAATAAAGAGTACACATACGTTTGTGTGTGTGTTTACATCTGAGATCCAATTTGCTACAGTGAAAACCCTCTGTTGTGAAAAATGCCTTGCTGCAAACACGATTTCGTCGTAGAGGAGTTTCACTGTATTTTCTTTTAAAATCTAGTACAGTACATTTACGTTCCAAATATTGTGCATTTGGCGGGACATACGGCGGGACAATTTTTAATTCACGTGAACGTTCTCTCGCTTGAAGCTGTGCAAATGCATGATTGTTATCACAAGTTCCTCTCTTTCTTGTGATCAATGACTCGGGGTGAACAAGGTTGATGTCCTCGCCCGAGGTAAATAAACGTTAATCTCCTCGAGAAGCAAAGACACCAAGAGGCTTCACCTCCAAGGGTTGTGGCTCCGGCCAGGCCACGGCGCACGTTCATGGTGGCGACGGTGTACCAGACGCCATCCTCGTCCGCCGTGTAGTCCAGACACTCCACGGAGCTGAGCCTGGACCGCCCGTCAAAACCTCCGATCACGTAGACTCGATCGTGGAGAGACACCGTGGCGACGTAGCGCCGTTTCCTCGCAATGTTCTGCGAAAGCCATTTTGCCGCTTCGTCAAACGTTCGTCAGCTCTCGGTTGCGGCGCTCTAACTCCAAGTGCAATGACAAACGGATTGATCAATGAAGACAGTCCCTTCTCGACGGAGCCTTAGCGTCTTTGGAAAGGCAAGCTCGTTAGACAGCGCGAGTGGACATGCGGCCACGACAATATACCCTAAAAATTCGACGCACACAGTGCACGCAGGCTGATCTCGAACTCCCCTCAAAATCAAAGCAACAAATTTGGGAGAATTATTGATAGTGTCAGTGCTCGGTGGGCTGGATGAAATAAAACTGTCGGCGCGCGTGGCCTGTGGGCACAGGTGTGGTCGTATCTCCCCAAAATTGACTCAGGTAAGACTGCAGGTAATAATAGGAGTCAAAAAAAAAAAGCTGGGCGGCCCGGTAGTCCAGCGGTTAGCACGTCGGCTTCACAGTGCGGAGGTACCGGGTTCGATTCCAGCTCCGGCCTCCCTGTGTGGAGTTTGCATGTTCTCCCCTGGGCTTGCGTGGGTTTTCTCCGGGTGCTCCGGTTTCCTCCCACATTCCAAAGACATGCATGGCGGGCTGATTGAGCACTCTAGATTGTCCCTAGGTATGAGTGTGGATGGTTGTTCGTCTCTGTGTGCCCTGCGATTGGCTGGCAACCGGTTCGGGGTGTCCCCCGCCTACTACCCGGAGACAGCTGGGATGGGCTCCAGCACCCCCCGCGACCCTCGTGAGGGTCAAGCGGTTCGGAAGTTGAATGAATGAATGAAATAAAAATCTGTTGTTTTCTTCACTAAAAAAAAAAAAAAAGACCATTGTCTTCAAACTATTTCAACTAATAAGAAGACAAGATGGCCCTACCCATCGCCACGTTTTTCCTCCAATTTAAAAACCTCGGCTCACACCGTCAGCGCCTGAGGAATGTACTAATTACTAATTACCGTCAATTCCGGACTATAAGCCGCTACTTTCCCCCAAACTTTCAACCCTGCGGCTTATACAGTGATGCAGCCAATTTATGTAATTTTTCTAACGGCCGCCAGGGGGCGCTCGAGTAGAAAAGGTCAGATTAAGGCCAGTCTTTATGACACCGTTTAATTCCGACACTGAGGACGGTGACTTCGATGGCTTCAGCTCACAAAAGGAAGATGAAGACGGATCAGCGTGATTTTGACAAGTACCGCTATGTTCTTTTAGCAGACCTGTTCTACTGTGTTGCTATTCTGTTGCTAGCGTGTTGTTAGCATGTTGCTCCCGTTTTACTGCCGCGTCACAGGCACCGTTTGGGAAGAAAGTTATATTATTATTATTATTGTTAAGTTATATGATTCAAACTTTGAAAACACTCTCTTTATTTGCAAATATGTTGACATGTTTTAATGTGGGCACGTGCGGCTTATATGCGGGTGCGGCTTGCGTGTGTACAAAATTGCTTTTCCTCTAAAAATGTCGTGGGTGCGGCTTATAATCAGGTGCGCTCTATCGTGCGGAAATGACGGTAACCGTGAAAAACGAAGGAAGGAAGGCTAGGTTGATTTTCTTCACCCCACAACTGAAATCATTTCACGCACCGCCGATCAGTACGTAAAGCGAATGCAAAAGAGTCGCACGTCTTATGAACGCTTCATTCACTGTGTGAGGGCAGACGGCTAGCGCAAAAAAATGTATTTGTCATGGCCGGCCACGGATCAACGTGTGTGTCGGCGCCACTGAAATACGAAAGGTGACCATGGTGTACCCCCCTGGGCTAGCTTTGGTTCATTCCAATCAAGTCATTGCTCGGATCAGAGAGGATTGGTTGATAATCCCCCCCCCCAGGTTCAACACTCACCGGGAGGAAGGTCCACTCCTGAGTTTTGGGGTCATATTTCTCCACGATGTCAATTGGCGACTGCTGGCTGCCAAAGCCGCCGATCACCAGCAGGACTTCTTTGGCACCTGGGGGGAGAGAGGGGGGGCGGGCATTGAGAAAGACTTCAACATGTGAATGCCAAACAAGGTTGGCGCAGTGCAGGTAAAAAACAAGACACCCGCCTAATCTCGCTTGCGTGCGCGGGCCTTGCATCTCGCTCCTCAACTCCGGCCTGAGGTGAAATTTCTTGGCTTCATCGACAAGGTCGCGACAGGGCAGACTGCAGCGTATCAGGGGCTAGAAAGGGGGGGGAGGTGGGGGGGCCAGATGGCGGATGACTACGCCGGCAAAGACGGGTGATTCCGGCGCGTCTCACCTCCGCATCGATGACGTCCGTGATGTAGCGGGGGGTCAGCAACGGCATTCGGACAAACTCCAGCATGTCCGGCAAATACGGCTCTCTCTCTTTTCGGTTATGCTTGACCCAGTTGAGCACCGCTTCGAACACCGGCTCCTCCGAGTCCACCTGCAAACGAAGCGCCTTCAGGAGAACCATTCGAACTGGGCGAAACGGACGCACGCGACTGCGAGCTCCAGCTCGGTTGAGACGGAGCATCGGACGGCGAAGCAATTTTAGCCTGCGCTCAGAAACTGCTGGCTTTGGTGCGGCCACTCGGACGCCGACATGCGCTCTTATTTTTCCCACACAGACAAGAAAAATGACAGGCGGAATCGGTTTGAGTAGCGCCAGCGAACTTCCCCAACTTTTCCCGGAGATATTTTCATTTTTGGTTTGGAGGTTTGAGCTATATCAAGTTGCGCAATACGGATTTGATCCGACCATACGTTGTCATTCATACCGGATACTGAAGGCATCGAAATAAAGTGATATTGTTATTATGAATATTATTGTTAGGTAAACCTGATGTGCTCGAGAAAAAAAAATAAAGCAGCGGATAAAAATCATCCCCCAAAAGCAAAAATTGGACGACCGGTGTAATTTGTCAAAACAACACCTCCACCTGTGGATTAGCTCAGAGATTTGTCAACATACAGCCCAGTTACTAAATTGCAGGGATGGCAACACACGTTTGGTTTTTCGGCGGAAATGTAACGGTTGACTTAGGGGGGAGGGGGGGGGCAGCCCCCCTGAAGCTGAGAGGTTTGCAGTGAAATCAAAGTCCAATTTCATGCAAAAAAGGACAGAAAAATGAAATTGTGGAATAACGTGAATGGGTAAATTGAATCTAACTTGAACTCGCTTTTTTTGTCTCCAAAGTGCGTAACGTCTTTCGTTGTATCCGCTGACCAAGTTTGTTTGGAAAATGCCGCTCGCAAAGAAGAATTGCTCCGTGGAATGGCGATTTTGTCGGCATGTTTTTTCACTTTTGATTCGTCAGTGCCACGCCTCCACGGGAGCGTTAAGAGTTCATCAAGTCACGACAATACACGCAAGAAGCTTTGCCCGCTACGTCTTCTGTAACTTGGTCCAACTCTGAAACAATTTGAACCTTTTCTCTCAAGCCAGTCCCATCGGAATTGATTCTCGACATTTGAGTCCATGTCTAGGATCGAAGACGCCTGATCTTTCGTCAAAAATCTCCTAATTCCGCTCAAAACGATCCCAGAACAATCAATTTGCGAGACCAACAGGCCGCCATGAATCAGGTCCAAGAAATATGTTCCATGCAATTTGATTGGTCCAATCGCGCTCGCAGTTAACCAATCGCCGGGCCGTATACAATCGAGCGAAGACTTGCACAACAAATAATGCTTGCAGTGATCTGATTGGTTGAAGCTTTCATACACGTCCAATCGCACGGCTGTTTACGATCGTTAAGATGGAAAGACTGATCGGGAGAGCTCGTGAAAACTCCACGATGAGGTACCTGACCCCCCACTAAAAACAGATTTAGACGATTCACAAAAATGATCAATTTAAGAAATAAAACGGCGGGATTTCCGCGTATCCGCGGAAAATTGCCATCCCTGAAATTGTGACTTTGGAGGTTTGAGCGTCCGGAACGGGAATTTGTTTCTAGCACGAGCTTAACATTTTTTTGGTGCTGAGCCCGAGCGCTATTTGAAACTGCTGGACCTGGACTTGGGTCTCCAGGAGTTCCAGCTGAACTAAAGCAGCCCCAAGGCCCGATGCCGCCAGCTTCCATAATTCACGGTTCGGTCGGGGGTTCTTTTTGACAAACATAACTTTTGGAATTATGGCCCGACTCTTCAACCATGGTTTCACCAAACCATAAAATCTTCCAAAGACACGAGGGGAAAATATGTCCAGATTTATTTTTCTTATTTTATAATAATAAAATAAATATATTTTTCTTTCTTATAAGAATAAATTAACCATATGCATATTTAATCAAGTATGTTGGTGGCATCAATGGCAGTTTTTTTAAAACACGGAATTATGTTGTTCTCCTTTTAGACATTTTCTATCGATTCGACGACACACGAGTAGAAGTAGAAACACTCTTCAAAAATCCTTGAAAAGGATTTGTCCCTCTCTAGGTGCTTCTTTCGCCTTTTGACTGAAAATTCGGTAGGTACACTGCACTGTTGGGCATCTTTCAAATATTTGCTCGGCCAAAGCTTGCTCAAGCTCCGATGCTTCCTCGCGAGCAATCTGGACGTTCACAAGCCAACGAAAATGAGCTTTTTTGGGTCAACAAAGGTCGCGCGGCCCTGCTCCCTCTGACGCGCAGCAACAGCGCTCCCCTCCCGTCTCGTCGTTCTCCGTTTCCTTACTTGGATTTCGTCACATTTGATGAGCTTCTCCACTTCTGTCTGGCTCAGCAGCATGAACTCTTCATGCTGAACCACCTCAGAGAAATGCTTCTGGGAAAAGAGCTCGGCGGCCTGCATCAGATCGAGGCAATTGTGCGTTCGGCAAAGTCGCGGATGCCCAGGCAATTGGATGGATCAAGTTGGCTCTCCAAAAAATCGCAACATGCTCTTTTCACCCCTGAGGAGAGCAAAGGAGTCACTGCGGGCGCGGCAATCTTTCAAGTCTGTCCACTTAGAACCGAGAGTCGCCGCGCGAAACACCGACCTTTGAGTTGCAGCAAGCAGGCCGCAGGGAGCAGCTCTTGCACGTTCTCCACCGTCACCAGCACCGTCTCTGTGTAGACAAAGTCCAACAAGATCTCCATAGTCGACGCACTCAGCCCCTGGATGTCCACGAAGGATTTGCCCTTCTCTGCAAGCTAACGCACATTTTGGAATAAGAAGAGGAACATTTCATTGAATTTGGTGTTTCCGGGAAGGCCATATTTTTCGTGCTTGAGGGCCTCGACGTTATACGAGTTCCACTCCTTGATTTTTGTGATGCGAAAAGGAAAAAGCAGTAACAACAAACTTGAATGGCGATGAAGAACATTCTTGTTTTCTCTGTCTGCGGCATTTTGAATATGAAAAAGGAAAGGTACTTTTAAAGCGTATCAACACTTTTATTTCAACCAATCTTTTTGTTTCATTTTTTTTTAAGAGCCAACCTCATTTAAACTCTGAACTGCTGGTGAAATCGCCCATCTAACAAACCAAAACCCCCCCCAAAAAAAAGATGTTATGAATCCCTTTGGAGTTACCTCACTGGTAAACATGGCACAGAAATAGTCACTGCAGGCTGCTAAGACAATCCGGTGAGCTGGAAAATCAGCATTTTCCACCCTTAGTGTTATATCGCAGAGTGTGCTGCTCTTGCGGAGAGAGTTCATGGCATTAAGGATGGATTTGGCATGGGAATTGGTCATGATGTCCTTGGGGGCCATGCTGCCTTGAGGGCCACTCGGAGCTCTCAAACCACTCAAGGAATCTAAATGACAGACAGTACAAAACAGGGGAGTCTTTAGGAAAATTATACACACACACACACACACACACACACACCTTCCACATCACTCGCTATTCAGCGGCGATTCCCAATCAGTGTGACGTGAGAGATTACTGGGAAATTATACAACTTCGCTTCACCGGTCAAAAATGTTTTGATTGACAGTATGTTATGTATCACTGTTTCATATAAGCCACACCGGCGAAGTCTAGTGACAGGCAGGACAATGAAATGAGAGCAGAGGGGTTTCACGCAATGGGGCACATCTTCAAAATTCCACCAGGGCGGTCCTGTTTACATCAAGCACAGCTCTGTGTGTGGGAGTGATGCTGGCGATGTGTGTAATTCAGAGGCTTTTCTAGTGTTCGATTATTGATGCGATTCTGAAATAGAAAAAACCGGTAGTTGATCTTATATTAAGGCACTGTCTGCACTTCCTTTGACATTACGGAGATGTGTTGTTGATAACCCACACACGCGTTGATTAACTCGGGATTTCTTTAAAAATAAAATAAATAAATAAATAAAAACGCCGATTTTTAAAAAAAACTGCGTATTAGCGTTCCAACATGCCGCATGCAACTTACCGTTGAAAGATTTGAATACTTTTTCCACCACTGGGAGGCAATAACTATAGCTTACACATCAGCTAGCAGCGGGCGACAGCCGAAGGCTAACCCGCCGACGCTACACAACAGCGAAAGAAATACAGCCATAGAAAGTCAGCCAATGGCCAGAGGAAGACGAGACATGAAGCGACACACGCGGGGGGAGAGCTGGTCACAAATGGACAGAGTACCTGTCGCCGTGTCAAAGCGGCTTCCAAGCGTCAAGCTAAGTTGCGTCGCCAGCTAGCTTTAGCATCGAATTCCCTCCTTCCGGTTGTTGCTGTAAGACAGCCTGGAGACAATATCCCGGATTCCAGTCAGTCCATGTTGCGATGTCGTCATGTGCACATCCTCGAAATATGGCAAAATCAAAAGAAGCCCGGTTCTTGAGAAGAGTTCGGCTGCGGCGAGATTCCAGTGGCTGGACGTAAACACGAAATCTACACTCGACGTACGTGCCGTGCGTGCGTGCGCGCTCGTTCCAGCGAGCGTTGGCGACGAGACGCTTACCGAGCGCGCTCCCGCTAAGGCTGCCGTAGAAATGGTCAAGAAATGACTGACTGCTGCCCCCTTTCAAAGTTCTCCATCCCGGCATTTTTACGAGCCCGTCTTATGCAGGTGATGGCGGCGACTTTTTCTGTTTGCATTTATGCCTCTTCGCCGTTTGCCGCTAATGACGGCAGCTAGCTAGTAGCCTCGCCGCGTAGGAGGCGCTTGCCCGCGGCTCGCTTCCGCTACCAGCCGCAGGCCGATTACGAATCCAAGTCATTTATGTTGCTCCGCTGACATCTTATCCACGGCGGTGGCGGGGGCGGCGGCGGCGTTCTTTCTCCGCAATTTGCGGGCACTTTTCGGAGCCAACAGCCATCTCGATTAAAGCGAGGTGACGCTGTCCGCGGCGGCTCAAGAACAAGCTCCAGCCGGACCGTCAGCAATGGAAGCCGAGTTTCGGGAGATTGACGAGAACGGGATTTGGAGCGCCATTTACCAGGTGGGTAAACGTGGATTGTGCCTTAAAAAGTCACTTTTAGGACGAGCTAGGCTGGATGTGGAGTAAGCGGGCCTTTTTGAACGGTTTACTCCAGGCCGGGGCGCGTTCGTGAAGTCGCCGTGCGGTGGTCGTCATGTATTGAAATGCGTCTGCTTTTCCTGAAATATATCTGTCTAAAAAGGGACTCGGGGCTTCGTTTAATGTCACTTGTATTTTTCAGACCGAGTGCAAGTCAAATTTACTCCATTTTCCTTTCGTTTACGGAGCACTTTAAAACAACAACCGCCGCCGCCGCATACAAAGTCTCGTATATGGAGCGAAAATCAGTCCTTCCGTCACAAAGAGGCTTAAAACAGCAAATCGGTCACACAAAAGTCCCAAATTAAACTTCCGTAAAACCAAAAACAGTTCCCAGTCTCATGCTGAGTCTCTCGAGCAAATATTCCCAGATTCCTTTCGTCCTCCGGGAAATCAGACTGATGATCTTTTGGTTTTTTAATACAGTATATGTCTCACTGGCACGACACTTTATCACACTGTCTTGTCCAAGGAAACCAAGACAACGAAAGTCTTTGTAAAGGATAATATTTATTTCGGCTACAATTGACGTGAAACACCGTTGGCAGATGTGTGATGGAGCGACTCTCCCAGCAGCTTGGTGCGGCCCCTCTTTGACTATTTATTTCTTCTTGGCGTGATGTTAAAGTGTAAAATCAACTTGAAACAGGTTGTCGATGTGGTTATGTTATCCAATACTTCATTGCCATTGGTCATACCCATTGGAGCCTGGTAAAACGGAGCATCAGGTGGGGAGGGTGCCCCCCGTCTTGACCTCTGTTTGCAGCTCCATGTCTAAAGCGGAGGAAAACCACAGACTTGCGCAGCATAGCCACGCTGACAGATAGCGGGCTATGTGACACAAGTTAACGCTGTCAATTGTAACATTTCTTGGTATACTCTTGTCGGCGCCCATTTTGTGTCGGGAGCTCGCCGAGCAGGCGGCGGGGCTCCTAAAATGTGACGCTTGCCAGGCGGCAAAAAAAAACCACCGTGTGAGGGGGAGTTCATCGTCCAGTTTTTTTTTCAGAGCTTAATTTGAAGGCGCCTGAAAGTGTTTTCAGACAAGTCCTTAAACGTCATATTGCAAAATGTTGACAAATACCAAGTCCCGTACACGCCGACGCATTCGACACTCGTCCCTCCTGCCGTATGCTCGGCCGATGTTGTCAATTGTTTGGTGCTGTGTGTCCCAAACACAATTGGAGGAAGTCAAAAGGACTCGATGTGTGTTTTCCCAGCCACATTTGTTTTTTTTACACGAGAAAAAAAAATCTCGCCCAAAGCGGTTGCGCATTGTGATTGATGTCGATTGCGCCATCTGCCGCAAGAGCGTTTCATTGTTCTGTCTTGTCACTAAACGCGACTCGCATGGATAGCTCAACAAAGGCATTGATGTTCTCGGGAACAATCTTGCGACCGCAAAGTCGCATTTCCTGCAGCGCACCCGATCAACTCTCGCGGAACACGAATGTGCACCGGGGTTGTCTTTGACGCAACCGCCGTGACCGGTGTGCACCTTTCGTAAATCGAGCTTCAATTGTTTTCCAGGAGATTCGTCAGCAGTCGTGTGAGCTGCCCTGCACGGTGGCCAAACTGCCTGAAAACAAGAGTCGGAACCGCTACCGGGACGTTAGCCCGTGTAAGTCCAAACTCCAATTCGACTCCTCACGATGCCTTTCGCGACTTTGTATTCGAACCGAGGCACAGTCGCGCCTCACGAAGAGATCGGGCTTCTCGCTTAAAATGCCCGATCGAACCGAAAATAAACTTGGACCTTCATTTTCATCTTTTTTGGGAAAAAATTTCAAGCACATTTGCAAACATTGGATCTGCCGGCACTTTTTATTTTATATATATTTTTTGGCACGACTTTCCGCGCTCTCATCGGGGCAAAATACTCAAAAGATCCACGCACGGACCCGGCATCCAACTTGAATTCATGTGCCGCACCTCAACAAAACGGAATGACACTTTTTCACGTACAGCAGGGGTCTCAAACTCAATTTACCTGGGGGGGCCACTGGAGGCAGAGTCTGGGTGAGGCTGGGCCGCATCAGGGTTTCCACAAGAAAAGCGCTGATAAATAATTCCAATGTTCTCAAATATCTTTATTTTTAACACGAAATAATGAATTAAATCAAATCATTTTCAAAAGAAGCCACCCCGTCCTTCTCCATGAAGTCTTTTACTTCTGCTCTCAACTCCAAAAATCTCTTCAATACGTTTCCCCTTCTGAGCTAACGTACCTCAGTGAAGTAAAGCACATCCCCGTATTCTGATTTTATTTCCTCTAAAAAATGGGCGGGGCGGAATAGGGTCAATACCTCACGTGATTGGTTCGTTCAGCTCCTCACGCAAGAGTCATTCATATCAATCTTGCGGGCCGCACTAATATTAATCTTTCATATTAAGACGGGGGACGCAAATTATCATCCTGGGGCCGCAGTTGGCCCGCGGGCCGCACGTTTGAGACCCCTGACGTACAGCGATACCTCAGCTCATGAACATAATTGGTTCCCAGAAAGTGTGTGTAAGGCGAAAAGTTCGTCTTCCGAACATTTATTTCCCATAGGAAACCATTAAAATGAGAATAATCCGTTCCCAGGTCCCCATAAAACATAATTTTCGACGAAATAAGCCTTAAAACTACACCAAAATATACCTTATTTTATTTATAATAAATGTGCTATTGTATTGAAATTAAAGAAATAAACTGTACTGTATCATAAAGTGGTTTTATTGACCTTTGTGATGGTAGTTGGTGGCTTGATGGAACGGAGGGGAGGGAGGGTGGGAGGGAGGGAGTTCCGGTTTGGAAGGAGAGTCACCAACCTCAACTCAACCTCCGGTGTGGCTTCTCTTCTTTGCTTCTTAGAAGGAGACTCTTTCTCCTTTTTGCTGACTAAAAACCCCTTCACTCATTTCAGTAGCAGCCAATTCTGGACCAAGTCTGAAAAGACGTTTCAAAACGTCTTTGGGAGTGAATGAGTTCATTGACACCTGTTGCGTGTTAGCGTACTGCTACTGGGACGCTAAGTCACACAAACGCTCACCTCGTTGGTGTTTTTCAAAGATCTCTTTCTTCTGTTCGATCGTCATTTTCTTTCATGTCTTCTTCGGCTTTACGCTAGCCTGTGGCGGGGTCTTTTTCGCTCCCATAATAGCAAAAGTACGCTCAATATGGTCCAAAATGTCGAGCAAACACAAACCACCGTAGCGCTGTTCGACCGCTTGGTTTGCTTCGTCCGCCGAAAACGAGTTCGTCAGCAGAGACTATATGCTCGCGAAATTAATGTTCTTGAGGCGAAAAGTTTGTGAGCTTAAGCGTTCGTGAGCCGAGGTACCACTGTATTTATTTTCAATTCATTTGCCGTGTGCTTCGTTTGCACTTGAACTCAAAGCCACGTCGGAGATAAAGCGCACTCCATTCGGCACGATACGAGTTGGGAGCGCGATGAAAGAGTTTATCGGTCTTCTCCCCCCCCCCACCCCCCCACCCCCCCCAGTCGACCACAGTCGAATCTGTCTGCAGCAGAGTGCCAACAACTACATTAACGCCAGCCTAATAACGGTCGAAGAGGCGCAGAGGAACTACATCCTTACTCAGGTAAGCATCTTTCGCGTAGTTGGAGCCACGGCATTTATCTTGCATTACAAGATGTGCTGGCGTTGCGTTTTAGGGACCCCTACCCAACACATGCGGCCACTTCTGGGAGATGGTGTGGGAGCAGCGCAGTCGCGGCGTGGTGATGCTGAACAGAGTGATCGAGAAAGGATCTGTAAGCGGCGGCGACGGCGGCGGCAACTCGGGTTGCGCCTCGTCCTTCCTCGGCGCTGATTTGGGCCCCCCCCCGTCCTGGGTTGCAGGTCAAATGCGCGCAATATTGGCCGCACGCACAAGAGGGGGAGGCGCTCTTTCAGGACACCAACTTCAAGCTCAGCTTGCTTTCTCAAGACACCAAGTCCTACTACACGGTCCGTCGCCTCCAGCTGGAAAATCTCTCGGTGAGTTCTGGCGGAGCAAATTTTTACGGATTTCTCTGACTCCTCCCCCCTCGCCTCCCCTTGTCCCCCGCAGACAATGGAGACACGTGAAGTTTTCCATTTCCACTACACCACCTGGCCTGACTTTGGGGTGCCAGAGTCTCCGGCCTCCTTCCTTCATTTCTTGTTCAAAGTGCGCCAGTCGGGTTGTATGAATTGGGACCGGGGGCCGGTGGTGGTGCACTGCAGCGCTGGCATCGGACGCTCGGGAACCTTTTGCCTGGTGGACACCTGCCTGTTACTGGTTTGTACCCAGCTGACTTTAGTATTCGCTACTGGACGAGCCCAAAAAAACGTTGGGCACTTTTGAAATCCCGAGCGACGAGTTTTTTCGAGAGATAAAACAAAATGTCGGTCGGCCAATTTGGATTTGATTTGACTTTTTGGGGTTTTTTATTTATTTATTGCTTTGACTTGCCAGTCCAAACTTGAGACAGTTGCGCTGAATGGCGGGAGACACAAAGTCACCTCAACTCACTTGAACAAGAGCGCCGGTTTAGCAGCTCGCCAACAATTCTTCAAAAAAGAGTCTGCAAGCTTTACAGTAACTCCCTCGCTGGGGGGGGAGACGTTCCACTAAGCCGGGGGTCGGCAACACGCGGCTCCAGAGCCGCATGCGGCTCGTTAGCGACATCTAGTGGCTCCCTGGAGCTTTATTTAAAAAATGTTTGAAAACGGGAAAAAAGATTTTGATAGTCGGCTAATGTAGCTCTAATCGATAGCGATACATGTCGCAGCTCCGAAAAAGGAGAGCGGTGGTGTTGTTGTTTTTTAAAAAACATACACTTTATGTTTTTAACAGTGTCGACAAACGCAGTCACGTCTGAGTCCGACTCCGTACGCCTTCTCTCTTCTTGTTGGACTCGAGAGGCGTTCAAAGACCGCCTCCGAAAAACGGAAATTCATGATCACTTCACTGGCACTAAGGAAAAGTGAAAATAATGCACCAAAACAAAAAAAAATCAAGCGAGGAAATCACAAACTAAATTCTATGGGGGCGTTTGTGAACACACAACAAAGGAATGAAGAACATGAACAATTCTGAGACCGTCCAAGTCTCGCGTGCGTTTCCTTCATTGTCAAGTTTTAGAGAAGGCTTTTATTCTTTTTTTTTTTTTTGTGGCTGAAGACATATTTTTATTTATTTATTTTTGTCCTCTATGGCTCTTTCAACGTTTTGGGTTTTTCCGACCCCTGCACTAAATGATGATAGAACCCCCGCCCGCCATTCCTATTCCTTCTCTGAGGCGTCCTATTTCATTTTGTCGCCATTCTGCAGCTGCATAAGGCGCACCGTCTTTTTTTTTTTTTTTTTTAATTTTTTCTCTCTCTCCTCTTCCCCAGATGTCCGTCCGTAACGACCCGTCCTCCGTGCGCATCCGCGACGTTCTCCTGGAGATGAGACGCCGCCGCATGGGCCTGATTCAGACTGCAGACCAACTTCGCTTCTCCTACCTCGCCATCATCGAGGGGGCGAAATACCTCCGGGGGGATTTGTCATCGCAGGCAAGCGTTTTGTCCGCACCGTTCGGGCCCCTCGCTTTTGACATCCGTGGTAAATGGACCCCCCCCCCCCGTATTTGGGTGTCTCCACCAGGACTCCTGGAGGGGCTTTTCGCAGGAGGAGGACGACGATCCGCCTGAATTCACCCCCCCGCCTGCGCGCCCTCCTCCGAGAGACGCTGCGAATGGCAAAGCGGAGCCGTTCTCTTGTCCCAAGAACGACGGGATCGTCCCGCCGATGGAACTCGGCGCCGCGGGGTAATCCTTCTCATTGAATTCAAGCGATCGCTCATAGGGCTGCTCAGTCGGCCCGGCGCTTGACGGAAACGTTCAAGCCGATCAGGCCGAGCCAAATCGTTTGCGTATCGGTTGCTTGGAAATGACGAAACGCGCTCGCACGCTCTCAGTTGATTCTGTAAACAGGAAGTGGGCAGCATCACGAACTTGCGGCGTGACTCAGGAGGAAGGTTTGAGGAGGGTTTTTTTTCCTTCAGTCTTGGCTCGCAGCTCTCGGAACGCAGTCCTTGAGAGGGGTGGCCAACTCCGACGATGGAGTTCGGCAGTGCAACTTTGCATCTGCGCTTTTTCGTCACCCAATGGATGAGGGAAAAGGCCATCTGAAAAAAAATAATAAATTGCGCCGGTATGTTTTTGGCAAAAAAAAATGCACAGAAGAATGTTTTCATCCATCCATTATCTGAACCGCTTATCCAAATTAAATTGGCAATTTTACATCGGGCGGAGAAAAAAAAAGTACTGTATTTTCACGACCTATTCGGCGCACCGTATTGTTGGGCGCAGTCTCAGTTAACGGGGGCTATTTCTGTGTTTGACACATCCACAAAACGCACCGTATTATTGGGCACAGCCAGGCGTGGTAAAACATACGCCAGCTTAAACATACGGCATGCATGCACGCACGCTAAAAAACGCGTTAGCTTGAAGCATAGCGTAGCATGCTAAGACATGCTAAAAATGTGTTAGCTTGAAGCATAGCGTAGCATGCTAAGACATGCTAAAAATGTGTTAGCTTGAAGCATAGCGTAGCATGCTAAGACATGCTAAAACACGTTAGCTTGAAGCATAGCGTAGCAGCATGCTAAGACATGCTAAAAACACGTTAGCTTGAAGCATAGCGTAGCATGCTAAGACATGCTAAAACACGTTAGCTTGAAGCATAGCGTAGCATGCTAAGACATGCTAAAACACGTTAGCTTGAAGCATAGCGTAGCAGCATGCTAAGACATGCTAAAAACACGTTAGCTTGAAGCATAGCGTAGCTTGCTAAGATATGCTAAAAACACGTTAGCTTGAAGCATAGCGTAGCATGCTAAGACATGCTAAAAACACGTTAGCTTGAAGCATAGCGTAGCAGCATGCTCAGACATGCTAAAACGCGTTAGCTTGAAGCATAGCGTAGCATGCTAAGACATGCTAAAAACACGTTAGCTTGAAGCATAGCGTAGCAGCATGCTAAGACATGCTAAAAACACGTTAGCTTGAAGCATAGCGTAGCATGCTAAGACATGCTAAAAACACGTTAGCTTGAAGCATAGCGTAGCATGCTAAGACATGCTAAAAACACATTTTTAAAAAGGCAACGGAAGCAAAACGGAGTTCGCTTGTACTTTATTTAGCCATTTCACAATGTACTCATGTTTTTCTCTTCACCTCTTACACGCCCACCCTTCACTCATTTGGCGACTGGTACCTGCTAGCGGCGTGCCTTTAGCGTCCTCTTACACGCCCACCCTTCACTCATTGGCGGACTTCCGCATGCCTGTTCTCACTCACTTCCGCCTTTTCTCTCTATAAACAGCGTGTCGGCTCTCAGTCAGGCTTTGGAACTCGGCTCATACACTCGACGCTCCGCATTATAAGGCGTCCTGTCCACTTTGGAGAAAATATAAGACTTTTAATGGCGCCTTATGGTCGTGAAAATACGGTAGTGTGTTTCCGGTAACCCGACCGACTGAGAATTTCTACGTCAAAAAAACTTTCCGGTCGGCATTTCTTTCCAACAACCTTCTACATTTTCGTGTAGAGGGTTTACAAACTCTCGCGATATTCACGTTGAGCGTGCGCGTCGTCTGTCAACAACATTGAATCGTGGCGGCGGGTACCCAACTCCGAGGCGGCGAGCAGTGGGGGGGGTTCAATGTCTCCTTGTTTTATGTTTTATGGTTATTTTGTTTAAATTTTGGATGGAAAAAAAAATCTTTGCCCGACCTAGCGATCCTATGCTGCAAATTCATTCATCTTTTTTGTTTGGCCTTCTCCTAAATAAAATTTTACATCATTGGTACACACAATAAAGATAAAGTCATTCAACATTTTTTCACTCAATGCAAATGTTCATTCAACAAACGTAGAACAAAAGAAAATAACACGACTAAAAACGGACCCTGAATGAGTAATGAATCCCTCTAAAATTTCAACATCATTTTTGTTATGCTCTGACATCTTTAGCCCCGCCCCCCCCCAATTGATTGGCGGATTCTGTTGTCTTCAACTTGCAAGCCAAAGAAAAACTGGCATCTGATGAGTTGCGGTCGTGCACGCTCGCGCTGCATCTGATCGAGTCAATATGCTCGCATATCGCACGACGGGATGGGGGGGGTTGTGGAGCACGAATGCTCCGCAAAAAACAAAAACAAAAAAAAATCAAAAAGCATCGCCAAAGCTTTTTTTTTTTTGCTCACGCCGCTCCGAACACACGACCGCTTTTTGACCGCCAAGTCCCGGTCAATGCGCGGCGTTTCATCTCAATCTCCCGCTTGGGGCTCACGCAGGTCCTCCCAAGACTCCGAGCTGCGAAGGAGAAGCGCGGTGGCCCCCCGGCCTCCTGCCCTTGGCGACGGCCCCGCGCAGGCCCAAGGTCCGTCCTCCAAATGTGAAAGCCAAACCCCCCCGCCGCCGCCGCCACACCGAGCCGCGTCCAGCGCCGAGCCCGAGAATTGGGCTCCCTTCCTCGCCGACGTGTGCCTGTGCGCGGCGGCGCTGGCGCTCGCCGCTTACGTCTGCTTTCGAGCCTTTGGCCACTGATGTCTGCCCCCCCCTCCCCCCCCTCCCCCTCCTGACCAGCCTGGACAAACGTTTTGTGAGTCGCGCGTCCCCGATTCATGCCTCAACCGACGTATACGCAAAGCGCCGCGTGTTAGAAATGGCGAGATAAGCGTTGAGGGGGGGGGCCATATTGACGACACCGTGCCGGGTAATTCTTCTGGGAACCCCCAAAAAAAGAAGCAATATTTGAAGTGCCGAATCGTCTTTTTGCCGCGGTTAAAATTGGACATGAAATCTGTCGCTTGCGCCGAGTGGGCAGAAACTCCGCCTCCACTGGCGCACGCAGTTAGAATGCCGAGGAAGTCCAAATGCAGCGCACGCTCCCAAGTGGTTCAAAGGTCGCGTCAGTGCCTTGACGAAGGTGGCGCACGTGGGCTGTTCTTGAGGTTTGGGCAGCGGCGGGCGGCATGCCGTGCTGTCCGAATCCTGCAGCTGTTGGCATTGCGTCGCCGTTCCCTATTGCAAGCATCGGTGGCCGAAGATTCTTGCGCAACTCAGTCCGCCGCGGCGTGAAGCTAGAAATGAAATGTCCCATCAGATCTTTTACTGGCGTTAACCGGCGATCGCAACCGAGTGACACGTCGCTTGAAAATAATTCCCTTGCGGCCGTAAGGTGGCGGGAGGGAAGCGCCGCTGTGGCCCGCGACAGAAGCGCTCAATTCTGCGCCGACGCGGTGGCACGGCCTCGTGCAGCCCGCGGGTGCTTTGTGGAGGCTTGCGTCGAGCGACGTTCTCTTCAGAAATGATTCCGAGAACACCGAAAGGCACCACAACGTGACTCCCCGCCGTGGAGCTACGGCGCCAGAGGGCGGTTGCCTCAGCAGCCCGGAGCCAAAATGGCGGCGTATTGGCTCATGTTTGCAGCTCCAACATGGAGTCGCGTGTAGGCGGAACCAAGACGCTCGGTGACATGGCATCCTTTTGGGCAGCTCACCCCAAGTGCTCTTGGATCGACCGTTCAACGGGGGGGGGGGCTTTGTTTGAGCGCTTTGGAGCAGACCGAGCGCCCACGCCGTGAAGAGAGCAAAGAGGAGGAGCCATTCTTGTGATTTGGATGATTGGGAAGCTGCCCCTTTGTAATCATTGCTATTGGGCAGGGTTGTTCACGCTCGTCAGGCATTGACGCCACATTTATTTCCGCTTCCGCGGAAGCAGGCTGCCGCCTGGCTCTTGACTCCTGCTGCTGCGTCGTGGCCTAACGACGCCAGTAGGGCAGCCATTTTGTTTCATGGCGTCACTCTGCGCTGCAATCGTCTGGCTCCTGGTCCAGGGTGCACCCCGCCGCGCGCGCAAAGTAACCCGGGATCGACTTCTGCTCTCCAGTGACCCCAATAAAGACATCAGCTATCCCCCGACCCCCCCCCCCCCAAAAAAAAATGATGAATGCGGGTTGTAACTCCTGGCTGAAGTCAAGTCGCCGGTGGAGAGAAGAAGTAAACAGAGCCAAACTATTTGCCAGCAATACAAACTCAAAAACAGGGGGGGCAAAAACAGTACACTGGAGTCACACTTGGACGCCAGCACTCTGAGTTGGAAATGTTTGACTTGAAGCATTGCTGCATTTGTGAATCAGAACAGGTTGTCTTCCAAAGCGACATATATATATATATATATATATATATATATACACACACGTGTGTGTGACTTTTTTTGTAAACACGTGAAATCAAATTTTTAGTGCGCTGTGGTTCTGCTATAACAAGGGATTCAACATCAGCACCTCAAGTTCTCCTGTTTTCTATTCGACGAATTAAAATGTGTATTTTTTTATTTACATTGGTTTGGCTTTTCAAATAAAGAGTTATACTGCAGAATCTTTATGACATTTGTTGTATGACATAAAAGAAAAATCTGACCTGTTTAAATGGAAACGAGAGAAAAGTCGATCATGTTTTCTGCTCCCTTTTTTTTCTACTGGAAATAGTAATATTTCACTTTTACGTTTGCCTTTTAGCATTTGTTTCAATGTACCATGATTGAAATGACTCTTTACCCTTGTTGGAAACAGCTTTAATGAACAGTGTCAAAATGATTTAATCGTTTTTGTTTCATCATCTTATAATACAAATGTATATATATTTGATATTTTGGGGAGGTTGTTCCTTCCGGAGCCTCTAAAACACTGGTTCTTAATCTTTCTCGAGAGTAAATAAAATTTCAAGAGATAAGTATACTTTTTTTTAATTGTACGACGGACGTATCCTTTTGTTTAATTGTTCGGATTTTTTTTAAATATACAGTATTTTTTTTTATTTTTATTGTACGATCAACGACAGTCACACGTTGACTACTTACCCAACTAAATTTCCCACAGCACTGATTGGACAAGCAATGTCATGTGATCATCTGCAGCCAGTGATGGCCAGGGGGCGTGTCCTAACTAATTCACATGTAGAGTTGGATACAGCATGTCTTAACCTCCCTGGCAGAGGCTCCGTCGAACTCCTGAGACCGATTCTCGGAACCCCTGGGGTTCGATCGAACCCAGGCGAAGAACCATTTTCATTGGCTGATGACACGATTGATATCTCCCCCCCCCCCCATGTCACTTTAGGACTCCCGCAGTTCCTATGCCGGAAGGAACGTCACATTTCGCTTCTCTATTCCTTGGTTGTCCGTTTGATCTGAAATCCTGTACTTCCTTCTTCAACGTGTCTCTTTCATGATCGATCCCAGTGACGTAATAGCGACAGACCACAACGATTAAACGCTCTTCGACACACGCCACACATGATTTGAGACACATTCTAATGTCGAATCTGTGCTTCGTCTCGAGAGGTGGATCAGTCGAGTCCGAAGAGAGGCCGCCCGCTGACAGCCACAAGGTGGCGCCGATGAGCTTTGCGCTCGCTGTTACCCACACTTCCTGTTTCTCGACTGCGCCTGCTGGGTTTGATCAATCACTTTGTGCTTCTTTGCCGTTATGAGGTTTCCTCTCCTGGCGTAACACACACAAATGCGTGAAAGAAATCAAGCCAAAACACACGCACAAAAATACCCCCTCTTCCGGTTTTAAGACTGACAACGCCAGAACTGAGCGCGGTGGGAAGCCGTTCGTTTTCCCCGAGACAAAACAAGACGTCGGTAAAGTTAGATCGAGTCGCCCCCCCCCCCCTCTTCTACGTCTTTTCTTTTTCTTTTTTTTTTTTTTTTTACTCTTGCGGGAGATTTGGCAATCGACAACTTCCTGTTTGGGAAATAAGAGGCACACACTGGTACGTGCCGTACAGGAATGCAAGTCAAACAGAGTGAGTAATAGCACTCTCCGCCGCCCCCGCACCCCCTTCTACTGACGTCAAGCCTGCAAGATTGTACAGGCTGAACTTATCTGCTGTAGGAAAACTACAATCAAGGTGTGACCGGGGACCGGAAGTCATCTGAAAGCCACAACCTGCTTGACACTGGGTGGGTTCAAACTTACCATAGATTTGGACTTTTAACCTTGCCTGTGTGTGTGTGTGTGTGTGTGTGTGTGTGTGTGTGTGTGTGTGTGACAGTGACGCAGGGGGATTGAATTTTGACATGCAAAAGTCACCAGTGGCAAAAGTTCACTACTAGGTTTATAGTCCAGTTCGACCAGAGGAGATGCCCCCCACCCTGTCTGTAATCCCCTCCCCCACCCTTGCCCCGTGGACTCCGCCGCCCTCCGTATATCCTGAGCTGTTTAGCCATTAACCTGGAACTTCCCACTAGCTGGCCAGCCTCGAAGCGAGGACCGGCCTCGTCTCGAAAGCCCTCGGCCCCTTTTTTTTTTTTTTCCTTTGGAAGATCAGGAAATTCCGGTACGCAACAGGAGCCTTTCCAAGTGTGACTGTGCAACGCAACGCAACGCAAGGCGTGAGTCACGATACGCTCACCGTACGGTGGAAGCTCGTTTCTACCAGGAAGCGCGAGTCCGCTGTCATGTGCGGCGTGTGTCTTCATGCCCTGTGCCACTTATTTCGACATTTCGCAAAGACAACAGGCAGCGTCGATGAGTAACCCCCAAGCGGGACGTTGTGCTCTGCTTTCGTATTGCGCTTGACGACAGACGAGGCGTGTCGGAAAAGGGCTGAAAGCGGTGTCGTAATAGGGCTCCTCGCTACGCCGCCGTTCGGTTTTTTCGCAGCCTCGATTTTCAAATTCGGCTTCTTTGGTATTGTGGGATCTTGCGGCGATTGTTTTTTTTTCTTGCCGCCGACCCGCGTAGCAAGCCATAAGCGCTTCGGATCGTTTCACAATTCCGACGCTCATTTCACGAGACAAGCTAGCAGCTCACATGCATATATTGGGGTCCTATATGCATGAAGCTTTTAGATCCATATGTATCTAAAAAAATACATTTGGGGGTTTTAACTTTGGGATTTTCTCTAATAGCAAATCTTTAGCCTGTCCATTTCCTGTGATGTGTTAGCGAGCGAACTTTGAGGTCGAGTTATGTTGCCGTCGTAAACACAAAATATGTGTCGCTCTTTGTTTGACGTTTAGTTTGACGGTAAACTCGAACTGGGAGTGGCAATAAACAGGTTGAAGCCTGTTTGACGAAGCCACGCCGCCGCTTGTTTTCAAGTGAGCTCGGTCGATCGAGTTCGCCGCCATCGGTGCTTGCGTCTCAAACTTTTGCTCGCAAGGAAAAAGAGAAATCGGCGGAACGAGGCCTCGTACTTTACCAAACTCGGAGGAGAGTCGCCGGTCCAGTCTCGGAAGGCGCCCGCCGTATGTCTTTTTGCGAAACCAGTCCTGGAATTTGTCCGACACGTCGCCTCGGTCGCTCGCCATTGTCTCGGACGCCATGCCCCCAAAAAAATTCCGACAAAAACACGATGCCGATACTTGGCGTGTGCGTTGTGAGTGGATGTCCGACTACGGTTCAAGTAGCAAATGGAATTCCTTGACTCATAAAAGGCCTGCGCTGAGCGCACCCAACTCGAGACAGTCTCTTGGAAAGGCCCAAATATAAGACCGAGGAGGGGGGGGGGGGAGAAAGCGAAACAAAAGTACGCCTGAGAAGCCGTGAACCAACTCGCGCCGGCCATGACACAATGTCAAGAAAATACAACCTCCTCAACAAAGACAGTCGAAAGCAAATGTCAAGGTGGGCAAATTCGGGGGAAAAAAAAGTTAGCGGCTACGTTCAAGTCCCGCTCGCGGTTTTCCCACGGCGAACTCGCTCGTATTATCGCTTAGGACGGTCCGCGTCGAAGGCTCGCCGAGCAACTGGACTTGACGGCGCCAAGGCCGCCGTTGTTTGCGTTCAGATAACCGACTGAAAAGGCTAAGCCAGGGGGTGTCAAACATACGGCCCGCGGGCCGGAACCGGCCCCCCCCCCAAGGAGGTTCGATCCGGCCCGCGGGATCTTTTAAAAAGTGGAGAAAAAAATGCCTTCAAGACACAGAATGATTATTTTAAATAATGTGTAATTCGTGGATTATCCACTAGGGGGCACACTGTTTTGATCACAGTCGAAGACAACATTGTTTTGATCGGGGAAGAAAAAAACAACAGTCTCAACCTGTCACCGAGTTAGACCCGGCGCAGGAAATGATACGAAAGCGCCAATCAATGCTTCCTGAGACCAAAACAAAGGAAAGAGATGATATGTTGGCGATTCGTAGCACAGCACGGGATCACGCTAACGGTTCGGCCCTCTTGACATCTACCTATGTGCTGGTTTGTTTTTTTTATGGCGTATTTGTCAGAACGTTGAACATATCTGACAGCAAATTGGAACCGGGAGTCTTGAATCCACTCCCCGTGGCATCTCAATTCTATGCTTGCTAGCTAGCGTCGGAGGCGCTAGCCTCCGATTCCGGCTTGGGCCCGAAATGCCCGATTGTCGCTAGCTGAGCGGGAGAAGCCCGTCGTTTGTTTGTTTTTGTTTTTTTCCCGCGCTGACGATCGACTTGCGTGCGTAAAGACGTCGGCAAGCGAGCGGTTCCTGTCCACCTCTGGTTTGGCTGCGTGCGCAGAGGACGCGGCGCCGGCCGCGCGCAGATGGCGACGCGACAAAGTGCGGCCTCGCTCGCCGCAGATGACACTCATGCATGTAGGTCACCCCATCGCGACGACGAGTCTGAAGCCGGTGTTCCCCCCCCCTCCCCCCCTCCACGGTGCGCTTCGAGGTTTCCGCATCCTTCCTCTCGCAGATTGCGGCAAGGAGCGATGACGCCGACGGGGACCGCATGTCAACAAAGCCCATGTCACCAGCGTGTTCTTTTGGGCGGTCAGCCGCGTGTTTTGGAGTTTTGGATCGTAACGGCACACAAGCGCAATCAGGCGAGGCGCCGCCGATTCGTCGAGCGAGGCGCCTCCCCCCCTGCCTCGTCTGTGACTTGATGACGTTCGGCAACGAGGTGAAAGGCCGCGCGCTTGCGCGACGTGATCGTGGTCACGCCGCCAAATGTGCGTGCGCGCGCGTGTGCGTGCGTGGGAGGGGTTGCGTCATCATCACGGAGACGCCCATCTTGTTTTGGAAGCGGTCCTAAACCGCACCAAATACCAAAGCCTCGATGAGTGTATAAAGGTGACAAGCAGGCGCCGATTGTTCTGGCGTGTGCCTCGAGATGCCATTCAAATGAAGGCCAATAATCCGTTTCTCGCCACCTTGAAAATTGGAGCGCTTTTTTTGGGGTTTTTGTGAAAGGGAACTAACACTCGATGAGATTGTGCCACAAGCAGAATGAATGGAAGACAATTTAAGATAAGACAGGAAAAGCTTTAGTAGTCTCGCAATGGCGAAATTCCCAATTCACAGCAGCAAAGTTATGAAAGGAAGAAGGAGAAGAAGAAAATAGAGGAGCTGCTGGAAAGGCAGCCGCTCTGGCGGCGCCATCTTGAAGTCCAAATGAGAAAAAATAACACAACACAACACATGCGACACAGACAGTCGTGCAATCTTCGCCACTTTCCTGCATACACTTTGTTGTCCGAAGCGGTTCGAGATGAAAGAGGAGAGGATCAAAGACGTCATGCTGCAACGTGCGCGCGTCCGCTACGAGCTAGGTTTTGAAAGCAAACAAGAAGCCGTGGCGTCCATTGACGAAAAAGAGAGATCGGCTCACGTTTCCTGTCCCACGTAAATCCGCTTCAATTCCAAGCCGCGACTCCCACTTCCACATGGCGTCTCCAATCCTGAAAAACCAAACGGGATCGGGCCTCTCGTCTCGCGGCGTCTCGCGGCGTCTGGCTTTATTTGACGACCTTATCTTCGTTTACGATATCAGCAGCAGCGCGCGTGAGCCGTAAGCACGTCCGCCTCACAGCTCTGAGGTTTGGGGCCTGACTTCTTGGCCTTGGCTTCCTGTGTCGTTTCCACCTTGTGAAGGGAATTTTCTCCGGCTACAAAAGCATGCATGCGAGGTTAGATGAAGCCGAAGGACCCCAAAATGCAGGCAGGAGGGAAGCGCGGGGTGAGCTTGACAAAACGTACTCATCAAAGACGAAAACAAACAAAGGCCAGAAAACAACGAGGATCCAAGGTCACGAACAAAAACCCCGAGGCAGACTTTTGCAAAAGTAAGGTGAAAGCAATCCAAACAACAATCCGTGGTAGCGACGCACAGAAGCCACGACAAAAAAACAATGAGCTGAACCCTGAGTGGTCGGCAGGGCGTCCTTTCGCAGTGAAACTCCTCTACAACGAAACCTACATGGGCGAAAATACCCCCTGGTATGAAAAAAAATCTTCATGCATTCACACCATTTCCACTTTCCTGCCCCCCCATACAACAAAAAAACCCATGTTGCGTTATACGAAATCTTTTTTCTCTGCTCTCTCGCGACGAGATTCACTACAACGAAATCCAATCCAACAGCAACCTCTACTGCTTCGTTCGGAAACGGCAACAGCAACCACCACACTGGTTTACACATGCGCAGTAGTCCAGGAAGTATTTGTTATTGTTCGTTTCAGACGCAGCAAGAACGTTGCATTGCTAAAATGGCTACAAAAAGTGAATGCTGATCGTAAATTTCTCACTTTCTTTCCCTTTTTTTCTTTCTACACTGACTATATAAAGTGTCAAATAAGTGTATGCTCATACTTATGCACTAGTGGAATAAAAATAAAGAGTACACATACGTTTGTGTGTGTGTGTGTGTGTGTATGTTTACATCTGAGATCAAATTTGCTACAGTGAAAAACCCCCTGTTGTGAAAAATCTCTTGCTGCAAACATGATTTCGTTGTAGAGGAGTTTCACTGTAACACCAAAAACCTACTGATGACATAACGACCAAAAGGTTGTGCCGCTGCAGGAAGAGCTCGACAGTCCCACCCGTCGGTCACAAACAGGTCCATGACAAGCGCTTTGTTTACTCGCGTTTGCAAAAGCCAAAAAGCAAGCTAGCTCCGTTCTTCAAGCGTCTCAGCTAACTCCGATGTTAGTAGCGAATCATATTAGCGCTTTGGTGAATGAGATACGGAACGCACACCACCATACATACATCGACCCATCCCTCCATTCTCAAATACGCTTTATCTTAAGGGGTGGCGACGGGGTTGGGGGGCTGGAGCCCATCCCAGCCGTCTTCGGGCAGTAAGTGGGCGGGGGACACCCTGAACCGGTTGGCAGGGCACACACAGACCAACAACCATTTGCGCTCACGGTCAAACCACGGGCCACTTTTTGGGAGCGTTCCATCGACCTGCCGTGCATGCTTTTGGAATGTGGGAGGAAAGCGGAGCACCCGGGGAAAAGCCACGCGGGCGCAGGGAGACTCCAGAATCGGAAGGGCCAGAATTAAACCCCGCCCCTCTTCACCGTGAGGCGGACGTGCTAACGCGTCACCCGCCGTGCTGCCCACATACACGTATGGAATATAAGGTATGGCATACAACATTTCCGTACCCTGACCAAATTTGGAGCTCAACTATTTGGGTTTTTTTTTTCCCTCCGCAAAGGTGGTTGGCGTCTTCTGTTGGGAGAAATGTTGTATCATCATTTATAACAATTCCCAAGTGACTGCGTCATGTTTTTCGGCAAAGTACTCCAAGGCTGGAGAATTACTGCACACTTCTTTTCCTTTCTTCCAGAATTCTCAGAATTTAAAGCGGGCGGCCCCCCCGCCTCGTCTCGTACAAGTGAGCAATCGGACATCTGGTCCGTGTAACTCGGGGGTCCGCAAAATCATTTGCAACAAATGATGTCATCCATCCATCCATTATCTGAAGCGCTTTATCCTCACGAGAGTCGTGGGCGTGCCGGAGCCTCTCCCAGCTGACTTTGGCTGGTGGGTGGGGGGGTGGCGGGGGCACCCTGAACCGGTCGCCAGCCTGTCGCAGGGCACAGAATAGACCAACAACCGTTCACGCTCACGCGCACGCCTGGGGAGGACGAGTTCCGTGAACCTGCCGTGGGTGGGAGCAGACCGCGGCACCCACCGGAGTACCCGGAGAAAAGCCGCGGGCAGAACATGCAAGCTCCACACAGGGAGGCCAGGGCTCTGAATCTGCTCAAGATTTTCCAGCTCGCTCACGCGCCTTTGTGGGGGGATTGTGCAACCTCAGCAAATTCAGTATTTGCGGCTTGGGGGCGCATATCGCGGCTGAAAACGTGCACATAAATCACCGCTTGCGCGGCTAAACGAACGGTCGCCACGCCGAGGACTGACGCCGCCCTTCCCCTCCGCGGGCCCGTGGGTGGGGACCTCCGGTGGACGCGACCCTTTTTCATTTGTGCAGGTCGATACGTTGTCACGCTGGCACCAGCACAGGCGCCGGTCTACGACATGGTGCCCCCCAAAAATAAAAAATAAATAAATAAATAAATCACCCTCTTTTCCCGATTTTCTGTCGTTGAACAAGAAAGCCTTTTGCTAATCTTCAGTCGATCAGAGCTGAGGAGCAACGACTTCACCTCTCTCCCATTTTAACCCCGGCCCCCCCCCTCCTCTTTTGCCTCCCTGTGCTCTGGATCGTTTCGACGTGTTCACAATGTTCTCTGGCTTCTCACTTAGTTCGCATTATGACCCCCCTCCAAAAAAAAAAAAAAGAATTATAATATTTGGAATAGATCAAAAGGAGGCGGAGCAAGTCCCAAAAGCTGAATGTTTCAATTTGTGAAATGACTTCTTGACACGTTCTTTTAAAAATGTCATCCTTTTTAGCATCTAGGAGCATTTTTCTTTTTCTATATTCTATTAAAGCCGTGTCACAAAAACACGGAGGTGTTTTTATGGTGGGGGGGCACATTTCAAGTCATTTGAGTCGCAAGCGCAGTCACACAAAGCAAGAAATGGCGCTCCCTCCTCGAGTGGGTCCAGATGGCAGCGGCGGCCGCCTTCTCCTTCCGTCTTGATTTTCACTTCCATAACGCCGCTCGTCGACGAGGCCCGCTTGTCAAGCTCAAACAGGATGTTTGGTTTCGTGACTCGCTGCGTCTGGTCATCCGGGAAAGTTTTCGAGGAGGAACAGAGCAACTTTTGGCCGCCGTCGGGATCGGCGCACGTCGGCCTGGGCTAGGCCGAGTTCGCGTGACGAATCGGCATCGGCCGTTGACTCATCAAATATGTGCTGAACGTGGACGTTCTCCTGATTCGAAGGAACCACACCTCGCCGCCGTAGTCACAATTCCAGTGATTTTTTTAACGCAAACGCTGACTCACGGCGACGATGACGCGCGCTCGCTTCGCGTCTCGCCTCCTTACGGAGGACTCTCGATGTCCAAACGGTTTACCGCGGTGACCCGCCAACGAACGCTCGGGGTGGGAGTTCCTTTGAAAGCCACCAATGACCTAACGACCAACAGGTGTGCAGCTGCAGTTTTGGAAAAGCCCCACAGTGCCTCCTGCTGGTCACAAACACAAACATGACATTATTCGGCACGGTCGTTAGCGAAGCGAGCTCAATGCCGCTCGCTTCGTGATCAAAAAGCCGTTTGGGGGGGGCCAGCAAAATTCATCGGTTTGACACCGCCCACCCCCATCCCCAGATGAAGTTTACCGTCAGAATAACCCCGAAAATTGCCCCATCAAAGAAAGGCTTACCGCTAACATACAATGGAAAACGCCATTGACATGCTAACGATTTGTGCATCGATTGTCGAGGTTTGAGATTTATGAGATTTATGAGAAAAAATTTTTTATGAGACCCTCGCTATTTCGCGGTTCGTTTATCGCGGCTTCGGCGCATCGCGGATTTTTAAACAATAATTTTTATTTATTTATTTTTTTTTTTAAGTCAGCAAAAATCAGTGCCTAAGTGTTGTTTCCGATGCGTGCTAGTGTGTGCGTACTCTGCTCAAGTGCGGAAGGTCCACGTGGGGCACGTGTGTGTGTGTGTGCACGCATGGGGCGCAGGTGAACGAATATATGTGTGTTGCTGAGAGAGAGAGAGAGAGTCTTATAAGAACAAAAGCCGGTCTCTCCATCCTTAATTGTCTAAACAACCTTCATTGACTAATTATAAACATGTCTGCTGCGTGCCAAGCTGGCCTGTGTGTGCGTGTGTGTGTGTGTGTGTGTGTGTGTGTGTGTGTGTGTGTGTGTGTGTGTGCTCTGCTCAAGCGCAAAGGCCCACGTGGGGCAATTTTTTTCAATATAAATGTTAATTGGTCGCTACTTCGCGGATTTTCGTTTATCGCGGGTGGTTTTGATCCCCCATAAACGAGGGATTACTGTAAATGTATTATTATTATTATATTATTATCTTTTTTTTTGATGATTTCAAATGGGGCGACATGAACACTCCGGTGCGTACGTCCACTTTTCAAGACAGATTTCTCGTCGGCGTCCAGGGACTTCCCAAGGTCCGGGAAGTGATACTGATCAAAAATCAAATTGAACAGGGCGTCCTCGCCTTCACGCACCAAGTCGAGACCGCGCCGAGCATCGGCCGATCCGCGTCGGCGACTTTGCACGCGGGGCGAATAAAAGCCGGGCGCTTTGAGATCCAAACTAACGTTCCTTGTGCTAAAAGATGGCGCGATGTTACACAATCCGTGGGCAGAGATGCTTGCCGCGTAGTGACCGCAAGTCACTTCTGCTCCCGGCTCGCGCGCTCTCGCAGTCATCATCTTCGGCCAAATAGCAGAAGTGGAGAGCGATGTTGAAACTTTGGTTCACTTGAAGACAGATCATGTCGGCGGCCGTTTACCGTAGCTCGGCCGCTCGCGCTTCCCGTTACGAGCTGTGGTTCAGGATGTCCGACGCGCCTTTTCGTTTTGCGCGCGCGACCATCGCCCGTTCGCCAAATCGCGCGTCTGCAGATGTTCACTGTTGACGAAGAACAAAAATAATAAAGAGCAAGCTAAAACTAAATCCATCCCGCTGCGGGTTCTCTCAAAGGAAGGTGCGATGAGTCACCGGGCCGTGCAGGGGGTAAAGGTCAGCTTGTAGCTTTCCACAGCAGACGACTTGATGACAACTTCGGCGCTCCGGTGCGGAGGCCCCGACGTCGCAGGAAAAAACGGCAGGACGAAAAGTCGGTCCGCTTTTGCAAACGCACTTTGAAAAGGCGCCGCGGGGGCAAATGGTTGAGGATTTTTCCTCAGTTTTCGGGCTGGCCAACGGCCGCCGAAGATCCCGCTCGGCACTTGACGGCGGCCTAAAATCTCCACATTCGGAACCCAAGCAAAGAACAAACAGTTACTTGAGGATCGTTTCACGCGAGGCCTTCGTCAATCAGCCATCGATTGCGAAATCGATTTTTGCCTTGATCTCATTCACTCCCAAAGACGTTTTTAAACGTCTTTTCAGACTTGGTCTAGAATTGGCTGGTATTGAATGAGTTAAGATGGGACGATAGATGTTGTTGTTTTTTGAGCCATTTATTAGGATCTTTGAATTTTGCAAAAATGTTCCCAGCACTCCCGCCCGCCCACCTACACCTTTTTTAACACACCGTGGGCCCCAGGGCAAACGTCATTTTTATTCCGCCTTTTGTCGTCGTTATGTGTTCAGTGATAGTTACTTTTAGTCGTACGTCAAAGACTAAAAATAACTGCATTTTAGGAACTTGTTGGGTTTGTTTGCAAAAAAAAAAACGAAACAAAAACTAACACACCATTTGTTTTTTTTCAATCTCACGGCTTAGGTCATCATACATTTGTCTTCTTTAACACAAAATGGACATTGAGTGTACTGCACGTGTCGCGCATTTGAACAGCATGCTACGACCGCTAACAATAAAGCATGGCCATTTTCCTTTACGGCACAAGTGTCAAACTCAAGGCCCAGAGACCTGATCCGCCTCACGACATTATCTTATCATTATTTTGATGTGGCACGCAAAAGCAAATGATGTCCATCAACTTCATGTTTCTTGCTAAAATACCCAAATTGCAAATTGTAGCTAGCTAGCCAGCTAGCTACAATTTCTGTCTGTCTGTCTGTCTGTCTTTCAGCTAGCTCTAGCTAGCTGTGTGTCTGTCTGTCCTTCAGCTAGCTAGCCAGCTAGCTAGCTAGCTGTGTGTCTGTCTGTCTGTCTGTCTTTCAGCTAGCTAGCTAGCTGGATAGCAATCAAGCTGTGTGCCTGTCTTTCAGCTAGCTAGCTGGCTAGCTAGCTGAAAGACAGCTAGCTGAAGCTAAAGACAGCTGAAGCTAAAGACAGCTAGCTGTGTGTCTGTCTGTCTGTCATTCAGCTAGCTATCCAGCTAGCTAGCTAGCTGTGTGTCTGTCTGTCTGTCTTTCAGCTAGCTGGCTAGCTAGCTGGATAGCAATCAAGCTGTGTGCCTGTCTGTCTGTCTAGCTAGCCAGCTCGCTAGCTAGCTGTGTGTCTGTCTGTCTGTCTGTCTTTCAGCTAGCTAGCGAGCTGGCTAGCTAGCTGGCTAGCTAGCTGTGTGTCTGTCTGTCTGTCTGTCTTTCAGCTAGCTAGCGAGCTGGCTAGCTAGCTGGATAGCAATCAAGCTGTGTGCCTGTCTTTCAGCTAGCTAGCTGGCTAGCTAGCTGGCTAGCTAGCTGAAAGTCAGCTAGCTGGCTAGCTAGCTGAAAGACAGCTAGCTGAAGCTAAAGACAGCTGAAGCTAAAGACAGCTAGCTGTGTGTCTGTCTGTCTGTCATTCAGCTAGCTATCCAGCTAGCTAGCTAGCTGTGTGTCTGTCTGTCTGTCTGTCTTTCAGCTAGCTAGCGAGCTGGCTAGCTAGCTGGATAGCAATCAAGCTGTGTGCCTGTCTTTCAGCTAGCTAGCTGGCTAGCTAGCTGAAAGACAGCTAGCTGGCTAGCTAGCTGAAAGACAGCTAGCTGAAGCTAAAGACAGCTGAAGCTAAAGACAGCTAGCTGTGTGTCTGTCTGTCTGTCATTCAGCTAGCTATCCAGCTAGCTAGCTAGCTGTGTGTCTGTCTGTCTGTCTTTCAGCTAGCTGGCTAGCTAGCTGGATAGCAATCAAGCTGTGTGCCTGTCTGTCTGTCTGTCCTTTATCTATTCGTCTATTAAATATCATTTTGGAACTTTTTTTCGGTCAAAAAAAAGCACGACGGTATTGAACTATTTAAGGAGCAACGTGTTCATACAAGTAAAAAAATAAAAACAAATCTTCAATATCCTCGCTATTACCGCACAAGAGTGTCAGGTGTACTTTTGTGTGGTTGCGCTGTATTGTCACTGTTTTTTTTGGTTTGTTTGCCGGGCGGGGGTTGGGGTTGGGGTTGGGGTGGGGTGGGGGGGGGCTGACGCCATTTGGCTTGTGAGAAGCTGTGATGCAACACCGAGGTTACGGACAAATACTGCCCACTGACGGTAAAACGAGGAGAGGAGGCCGGGCTAAACTTTGAAGCGAGGAGGTCATCCTGTGTGGGAATTTCCCCGTCTCCTGTCAGCATTTGAGCAAGAAGCGAGGAAAAGACAGCTCGGGGATCCGAGGGAACACGAGTGGGGGGTCATTGCATGAGGGGGGGGGAGAAAAAAAATGACATTCTTGAAATGTTTGAAATGGAGCCAAGCACTCGGAGCGCGACAATCTGTGCTTTTTAAAGCGCGCTTTAATTGCAAGCCATTGTTCACTTTTGCCGGGCCCGACTCGAATGATTGTCTTGACATAATGAAGCACAGACAATCAATACATGGTATTAATCAAAACATACCCGCGGAAATAAGAGCAACGCTCCATTTGATTTACGGTACGTTTTATAATCCCTCAAGGGAAATGCAGTCTCTGCTGTCTAGCGCTCTGGAAAAAATATCCAGCGCGCTGCAAAATGATCCAATTCTCCCGTTGTGCTATTTATACGTGGAGCTATTTATAGGTGGGCATCTCAAATCATCTTCCCCCATTGAAATGAATAGAAATACCATTAATCCATTCCCCCCTCACCAAAAAACAAGTCCGAATTTGAGTGGGGTTTGTTGGGGGGGGGGGGTTTCACAGTTTTCCTCCGTTGCTTTGGTGTATTTCTTCATCGGAAATTGAATTTCTCAAAAGCGCTTTCGTCTCAGTGTGTCATTTGTGCAATGAAGAAAGCAGTTTCTCATGACTGGCGACCGCTTTCAAAGGCCCTTATAAGTCTTTCCGTGCAAATGGCTGAGCGGGTTGTCAAAATATGTCAGCCCCCACCCCCCAAAATTGATCCCTCGCAGCAAGTGAAGATCATTCGTTGCGATGTGGATGAAAATTTGAATCCCGAAGGAAGTAGGAAGACTTGCATGTGCAATTGTCTCCGAGGAGATTGTCCCATGTTCGCATTTCGACGTTTCGGAGCCCGAGCAGCGACGGCTGCGAAGCCCTCATGTTTTTTTTTATCGGAATTGTTGTTATTATAATGGCGCGAATCAATATCATCATTATTATTATTATTATCCATAAATTGGAAGGTGTAACTTTTCATTTACAATATACCGCATTTGTCATAAGAGTTTTCGTGCAAGTCCAGTCACACCAAATGTTTCTTTTGAAAGATGTGTGTGTGTTGTCATATTGCTTGTCTACAGGTGTTGCTGCGCCATTTGTGTCAAGATGTGGCTGTTGCTGAAAGAAGGCCGTGACGATTGGATGCCATTCGTTAGCCATTTGCATCATCGGCCGTGTTGAGCCAAGCAAACTTTCCCGGTAGTTCTCAACACACAATTGCGTCATTGTCTTTGTTTTATGTTTAGTTTGACATCAAACGTCAGATGTTGTGCGCCCCCCCCCCTCTGCCAAAGTGCAACTTTTTTTTTGTGAAGTGAGCTGACTGCAGTTGAGTTCACTGCCACCCTGCAGCGAATCATCAATCGCCCGCCAAATCGTAAATCGCCGGGGGGGGGGCGACGGTACGTGGAAGGAAATGAACAATAAACTACAGACAACGTAACTCACGTCTGTTCATTTTTTTTTCATCTGCCGCACTTATTTGTCGAACGATTTCCACATTTGGTGACGTCGCTCGCGGCCTTTGTCCTAACGCGGCGCGCGCGGGCTAGCATTTGCGTCTTCAAAATGTGGGCGGGGGAACACGTTGCCCAATAACTCGAAGCTGCTCCACGCCGAGAGTGGAAATCTCTCCGCGATACACCAAGACACAAGCGGCGGGTGATTTATTTGAAGAGTCGAAACAGAGTCCCGCTCGCTGAAAGCGGCCTCTCCTGAAAAACGAGCAGAGGTGGTTTTTCCTCTTGGCTGGGGTTTGAAGTCCTCAACGGCCCCCCCCCCCACCTGAAATCGACACCGATCGCCTCCGCATCCCACCTTGATCTTCTGTCCAAACATGTTGCCGAAATGTCAATGTCCGTGATTCGGTTTGTGACCAGCAGGTGGCGCTGCAGGGGGCTCTCCCTGCAGCTGCACACCTGTTGGTCGTTAGGAAATTAGTCGTATAAAAGGACTCCCCCTTCGAGCCTTCATTGTCGGGTCATCGTCGCTCTTTGCTGCCGCCATCTTTGTTTGTTTGTTTGTCATGTTGACGTCCTGTTTTGGGTTATGTTTCTGTTATGAATAGTTTTGAGCTTCCGTCGCTTTGTTTGTTTAGGATTTGGTTTTTGGAGTTTTAATACAATCTTTCAAGTTCACCTTGCTCCTCCCTCCTGGCTGCTTTTTTGGGGGTCCACCACCACCACCACCATCACCTCACAACGTGACACACCCGGACGACAATTGCAGGCACGACTCGGACGACGGCGGCGGCGGGTGAGGGAAGACGATTCGGGCCAGATTGTCACTTTAAAGTCACAATTCGGACTTTATTCTCAGAATTGTCACGTTAAAGTCGGAATTCTACTTTCGTGAAAATAAAGTGGAAATTGGGATTTTAATGTGACAATTCACATCTAATTGCCCCGCAGGGGATAAAGAAAGTTTTCTGAATCTGAATTCTGAGATCAAATTGAGAACCTTGCCATCCTTGTTTTTTTTTTTCCTTCACTAGCCTAATCGTCTTCCGCACTACGGTGTCTAACTTGTAATTTTTTTCGTTTCACTTTTGGGATATTGGTCGCACCTTAAACTGGATGAATCCTCCAACGAATGTCACGTTTTTGTTTTTTCCCCATACTAGTGGGCATACGCGGCTTTCCATGAACTCCGTTTTCTCCTCAGGAGGGTAACGCGGGTGTGCCGGAGCCTCTCCCGGCTGCCTTCGGGCAGTAGGCGGGGGGCACACCCCGAACCGGTCGCCAGCCCGTCGCAGACGACCGGCCACCAAGCCGCCAGGTGCGTCTTTGGGTTGTGGGAGGAAAGCGGAGTACCCGGAGAAAAGCCACGCGGGCAACGGGGAGAACATGCCAACTCCACGCGGGAAGGCTGGAGCCCTGATTTCAACCTTTGTCCTCACCAATTTTCCGTAGGAGCGGGGCGGACAAATGCGGGCAGGCCATCCAACTTTTCTGGGCTCTGTCTGTGCTCCGCGCTCAACCGGTTAGCAAGGGATTGGGGAATGAGGGGCCTGCGCTAAACGTGCAGCGCGTCGGGCGGTCGGAAAGCGTGACCTGAGCTGGTGTGAGGAGGTTAGTTGCTGATTAATTTCCCCGCAACCTTGAACCCCCACCCCGCCCCCCCTCTGCGGGCCAGTGGACCCAGCAGACTATTGACAGAGCGGCGCGCGCTGCAGATAAAGCCAACATTTCTGCACTGCCTGTCGACTTCTTTTTTTTTGGGGGGGGGGGGGGTATGTGCTGCACTCAGCACTGAGGCCACAATCTGCAAAGATCCGACGACGTTTGTGTCCTATCGACGTGCAAAACGCCAGGGGAACTCACTCACTCACTCACTCGCTCAACTCTTTTGCTGTTCTTTTGCGAGAATGCCGTAAGAGTGTTTTGGATCAAACGGCGGCGGGCCACAAAAATGTTGCGCGAGCCAGTCAGCCAACACCAATGTCTCACTGTATGCAAATTTATTGTTGGCAGCATCAATCAAAACAAAGCATGACAATGCGGTTGTTGCGTCCATGTCATTTATGAAGGGAGCTGGAATTCGAAACGGTGCTTGTGTTTTTCACAGTTTAAAAAAAAAAGGTGGCAGACATGATCTCTCACATGATCCCGTCGCAAAAAAACAAAAAAAAAATAAAGACGCCGCCAAGTGAAATTGTTTCGACCAAAAGTAGAAATGATTTTAATTCCGTCAAGTATCAAGTACACTGAATGCATTTCACCTCGTCGATATTAAATAATTCCACTCATTTCATCCGTCGGCCGTACTATTACGAAGAGTTGCATCATTTCACTGCGGCACCAACTCTTCGTCTGACAACCGCGGCGGGCGGGCGGGCGGGCGGGCGGCTGCTGCTGCTGCATTTCCACACGCGAAAGGTGTCGAAATGGACTCGCGCGTGGGGTCCAACCTGCACACAAATGCCGCGTACGCACAGTTCGACCAGATGAAAGCCGAGGTGTCCCAAAAAATATCAAAGAAACAAGGTGGGGGAGGAGGGGGAGGAAAAACAAATAAGAAAGCCGAGTGATTGCGCAATCCGCGCAAGCCACTTCTTCAGTCCCGATGCAAAAAAAAAGTGTCCTTGTCAAGTGGTCGCGACCCCTTCACGCCCACCCCCGTCTTCCAGGCAACGTTTGTGGGTCAGCCCGGGCCCCGAAGTGGGGGTGGTGTCGGGCGTCTTAACACTGTCCGGTGGCCGAGAGCAGGTTGCGCAAGGTGGCCAGCTCCCTGGAGAGCTGCTCCACTCTCTTCTGTAAGCGATCGTTCTCCGCCGCCAGTTCCAAAACTTTGTGCTGCGTCTCCAAGTTGCGCATTTTGGCTTTGTCGCGGCTCTTGCGCACGGCCAGGTTGTTCCTCTCGCGCCTCTGCCGGTACTCGTCGCTGTCCTTGTCCGGGCGCTTCTTGGCCTTGCCGCCGGAGAGCTTGGCGCCGTGAGACGACGACGACGACGACGACGGCGGGTGGTGGTGGGGTGGTGGGGACCTCGGCGACCCGCCCCGCCCCGCCGGCGCGGGCGTCCCGGGCGGGCTGGAGCAAGTGGAGGACGCCGTGGAGATGTTGCCCACGCTGCCCCCGGTCGACTGGTAGGCCAGGTAGGGGCGCATGTCGAAGGCGGACGAGCCGTTCTCCGTTTTGCCGCCGCCGCCGCCGTCCTCCTCCTCCGCCTCCGCGGCTCGGTAGCGGCCCGGGTCGGAGGCGAGCACGCTGTCCACGCGCGTCTCCTGGAGCTCGGCGTAGCTCAGCCCGTAGGGCGCCCCCCGGGGCGGCCCGTCTCGCTGAGCCGCCTCCAGCTCGCCCACCAGCAGCGCGTGGTTCTTGAAAACGGCCGCCGCTCTCTTGAGCTTGCTCTCGGCCAGGAAGTCGGAGAACACGTCGCCCTGCGGGGGGTGCGAGTGCGCCGCCGCCAGCTGCGGGCAGTGCGCGGCGGCGGCGGCGGCGGCGGCCGACGCCGGGTCCAAGTAGAGGCTGAAGTCGATCGCTCTCTCCCGCTCCTCGATGCCCAACTCCGTCATGGAGTCGCCGAGCCTCCAGTACGAGCCGCCGGGGTTGAGAATGCCGTCTCTCGCGTGGATAGCAAAGCCGCCCTCGTCGTAGAAACCGGCCACTTCCATGGATCTTAACACCCGCCGGATTGCACCAGCATGGGGTGGGGGTGGGGGGGGGCTGACGAGGCGCCCGCGTCGCTAAATTCTTCCGAGTGGCGCGATGCTTTCGCTCGTCCTTGTTGTTGTTCTTCTTCTTCTTCTTCTTTTTGGCCTTGCTCACAGAAGCACTTGTACGACCCCGGTACGCAAGCGGCCGACAAGTCGTGCTCGCTCGCCGTGGCTTTGGGAGGGATTGACAGGTCTTCCTGTCACGGGGAGAAGTTTTATTGCGGCCGAGGGGCGTGGCTTAGCTCGGCAGGTGCGTGACGTACTAAAGAGGACACTTGACAGCAAACTTCGCGCGATTATTATCACACAGTTTTGGGGTTGGGGTTTGTTTTTTTTTTCCTTTCAACTTGGACACAAACACTCACTTAACACGAACAATAAACAGGAGACACATAAGTGAGTGGCCGGCGTCTGAAAAGCGCGAGAGAAGCCACACTTGTTGACAGTTGGTCCGTCCGATCACGCCCTCTAAAGACGAGCACGGAAAATTTCACAAGGCGGCTCCATGCCCTTTTTTTTTTTTTTTTCACTTTTACGTGGTTGTGACGTCAGCACACTTGAGACTCCCCCTCAAACACGGCCAGCTATGACTGATTTATTCCTGTTTATTATTGTTATTATTTGGTTCTTGTCTGACTATATGTTGTTGTTGTTGGTTAATTCCATATACTGTATATGACAATAATTATGATGTCCGGCTCTGGGGGCAAAGAAATATTGCAAAGCTGTCATTTGCTCAGCGTTAGCTTTTTGCAGATACTGAGTAAAATGAGAATAATACATTGCGAATTCCAAATACAAATATTGTCATTTCGCATATTGATTTGTAGAAATTAAAAAAAAGTTTCAGGGATTTTGCACTCATATTTCTCCCCCGCCAGTGCAGTCTAGCTCTGAAATGATTTGTTTGTGTTAGTATCATTGCCAAAAGAACGACAGGCATATAAATTAGCATTTGTCCTTTTTTTGAACGAGGAAAACTTGTTCGTTTATTATTACTGTGACATGTCGCCAAATGTTCTTATTATGACATTAATAAATGATATCTTACATACGTCTACTGCCAGAAGGCAGCTGGTTTCTGAGCTCCAGCGCACTCGTGACCCTTGTGGGGATAAAACGGTTCAGAGGATGGATCGATTGTGATGTACTTCAAAGTGAGGTGATCTTGTGTAACTCAAGTCCGGTGGGTTTAGACCCGCGGAAGGTTTTAAACTGAGCATTTACCGCCATCTCGTGGTGTAAGAAATCAAGCAGCAAACACTACCTTGAAGCTCAAATGTCAATAAAGGGTGGGGGCTACAAAAAAAAAAAAATCATGATAAAAGATCCCCCAAAATGTCACCAATTGTATTGTAGCGTCGCTGGGAGATCGGATGCGCTCCCAACATGCTTTGCGTCACTAAAGATGTCAATAGAGTTGAAATGCGTCAAATATTTCGCCCCCCCCCCATTTGTTTCAGTTGTTTGATGATTTTTTTTTCAGTCTGCCGTTATGTGATCATCTCAGTTTTGACGTGACACCGTGACTGCGACTGACATGTTGACACTTGCAATCGTGTTCGACGTGAATCTCATTTTCCAAAGGTCGGATGGAGAGCCTTGATATGGAGCCAGGACGTATGTGACGCTTTGTCGCCATCTGCTGGACATCGGCTGGTACGGCACCTAAAACAGTCCGGGTGGAGTCAGCCATAAACCAGGAAATGCATTCTCTCCTTCGCGACGCCATTGGTCAGACGCCGACACCTTTTTTTGCGCGCGATCATTGGCTGCCGGCCCGGCCATTCTCGCATCCGATTGGTCGAGAACGTTCGGCTCGCGGTCGGCCGAGAAATCGACGTTTCCGTTGGCTCCCGACGACGAGCAGACAAGACTCAACTGAAGGGGTTGGGCCCAAAGTGGAGAAATGGCGAGAACGGCCGACGAGAGCGGGCGCGGAGACGAATGGCGAAACCCCCAGCGACAGGAACCCGACCGGGGCGCGGCCAGGTGGGGTCCGCAGCACGCCGGTGCCCGAGAACTGGCCAACTTATATTCGCCAGGTGAGTCAGCCCCGCGTGGCTTACTTAATAGGTCTTCAATGCTAGGCTTGTTCCTCCGGCACCATCGCCACCCGGGGTCGGGCGTATTCGACTGGAGTTTCGGAGTCTACAAATGAGCAAACAATGACGCGTGTCGCTTTGTTTGGGCTGTTTGGTCGATCCACTGACGTCGACGCGGCTTGTTCGGGCCGCCGTGCGCGTTGCACAACAAGCCCTCACGTCAAGTCGCTCCGATTTGTGTTGGGAGTGCTCGCGGTTCACACTATTTGCATTTCCAAACCTCAATCGGCTGCGACACAAATGTTCGCCCTCGCCTCCCCAAAGGGCAAATAAGCGCCTTCGTCAAAAGCCGTTAACAAAGTGCACTAAAGGCCACCGACTTTATCCGAGAGCGTGGCGTTTTACAGTCTTGCGAGTACAGGTATTTTTTTTTCTTCATAATTTGGAAACGTATGCGAGCACAAAGGAGTACGTTGTACGGGGTTTGATTCCCTTGCAAGCCATTTGGCGGCCTGTCTGTCAGTTTTAAAGTTGCAAACAAGAGTCATGTAACCGCACAGAGGAACGTTGCGTCATCATCGTCATCATGTGATGGCTGCGCGTGGTTATTCACCTTTTTGGGATTTGAATAAAATGATGTCACGTCAGGTAGCGCTCCTGTGGCCCGTTTGAGATCAGGAGGTCACTACAGTGTACAGTGAAACTCCTCTACAATGAAATCGTGTTTGCGGCAAGAACATTTTTCACAACAGGGGGGTTTTTCACTGTAGCAAATTTGGTCTCAGATGTAAGCACACCCACCCACACGCAAACTAATGTGTTCACGCACACGCAAACGTATGTGTACACACTTATTTCTCTATCAGCGTCAGAGCTCTTCTTGTCTTAGCTGCTTGACATCCAAAGGTCCGTTTTGTAGGCATTTTAGCATTCTGACGTCCACGCTCATCTGAATCTAACAATAACAAATACTTCCTGGACCCGGTGGCTTTTCTTTCCACCATCTCACTGTCTCTACCAAACCCTAACCCAAGACAGCGTTGCTCAGCTGATGTCATGCAATCAACTTTTAATACGCTATTAGCGTATTCGCGTTAAAAACTTTTTAAGTTAAAAGTTAAAAGTTTTTTTGGGGACGCTTCGTAGTCCTCGATGGTCTAGTTAGCTCTCAAAGGTTAAAACCCTTACGCTAATTAGCGCTCCAGTTAGCGTTAAACCAGTGCGGTGGTTGCTGTTGCTGTTTCCGAACGAACCAGTAGAGGTCGCTGTTGGATAAGACTTTGTTGTAGTGAATGTCTTGGCGAGGCTGGAGCAGAGAAAATGATTTCGTATAACGCAACAGGGGGTTTCGTCGTATGAGGGGGGGGCAGGAGAATGGGAATTGTGTTCATGCATGAACATTTTTTCACATCAGGGGGTATTTTCGCCCATGTAGGTTTCGTTCTAGAGGAGTTTCACTGTATATGAATGACTCAACTTCCAAAAAAAAGTTCAGGGTCAAAGTAAACCTCAAACAAAGGGATTCCACTAGTTGTCCATTTAAAAGATGAAATAAAACAACCACACAACTTTGCTATAATGTCCTCTAGCTCCATGGAAACAGATAGTTCATCACGGGCACGCTTTTGGAACACATTTTCTTCGTCTCTCCGGGCATGACCGTATTGGAAAAGTGCTCTACTGGAGCTGCCATTCATTCACCTGCTGCTGTTCTTGCAGGCAAAAGATGCCAAGAGTGGATGAGTGTCCTCCTCTGCTTCTCTCTCATGGCCTTCAATTTCCTTCACCTCCTTGCCAATTTCCACCTGGGGCATTTGTGGTACATCCTGTTGGGTATCGGTAAGTAGCGATTGACGGATATTCGGCCAGGACGTCCTATGAACTCCTTCACTCCCGAAGACGTTTTGAAACGTCTTTTCAGACTTGGTCTCGAATTGTCTGCTAGTGAATGAGTTTGAAATGACTCTTCCCACCGTGTGCTCCCTTTTGGATGAATGCGTAGCGGCGGGGATCCTCACCGCAGACTTTGCCTCGGGCCTTGTTCACTGGGCGGCCGACACGTGGGGATCGGTGGATCTCCCCATCTTCGGAAAGGTTACCTCAACTGCGTTGCACTCTTCTTTTTTTTTTTAGATTTTTTTCTCCTTCCTGTAGTTACACTGTATATGCGCGCCCGCGTCCTGTCGTTCTACCGCATGCAGGCCTTTATCCGACCCTTTCGAGAACACCACATTGACCCCACAGCCATCACCCGTCACGACTTCATTGAGACCAACGGCGACAACTGCATGTTGACTCTCGTCCCGCTCGCCAACATGGCCTTCAACTTCCTCACCCTCTCCCCCGGTGAGTCCCTCGCACGACGTCTTAGAATGAGCTGGCAAAAAAAAAAAAAAAAAACGTTGGCCAACTCGGTTGTGTTGAGCCCAAAATCGATGCCTCCAAACTACGAATTGATCCATCCATCCAAACTCCGCACGGGAATCGAACGCTGCACCTCTGCACTGTGAGGTGCACACGCTAAACCGGTCTCTCACCGTGCCGCCCGATTATGAATTCCTTCATTGTTGTTCTTCGTTGAAATTCATTTTGCGATGCCTGAACGAGGGCCGCCAAGACTCGTCGACGAGTCCCGACCACGTCAAGACTCCAAATCAGCACCGGTTCTTATTTGTTCAAACAGTGGACAGCCGTTTACAGTGAAACTCCTCTAGAACGAAATCTACATGGGCAAAAATACCCCCTGATGTGAAAAAAATCTTCATGCATTAGCACAATTCCCATTCTCCTGCCCCCCCCCCCATACGACGAAACCCCCTGTTGCGTCATACGAAATCATTTTCTTTGCTCCAGCCTCACGAAGACCTTCACTACAATGAAGACAGTGAGATGGTGGAAAGAAAAGCCACCGGGTCCAGAAGTATTTGTTATTGTTAGGTTCAGACGAGCGTGGACGTTAGAATGCTAAAATGGCTACGAAACGGACCTGGGTGTGAGTGTGTGTGCTTACATCTGAGACCAAATTTGCTACAGTGAAAACCTCCCTGTTGTGAAAAATGCGCGACCGCTAACTGTTGTTAGCGGTGAAATCCTCAGGCTTGCCGTAGTTTGTTTGTTTGTTTGTTTTGACTGAGAAATGTCCTTGCGTCCCAAAAATGTGAAACTGCGCGTCCCGCAGAGGTAACGAGATGGCTGGAACACCCAGCCGCCGGGGGGTTCAGTTTGTTTTATGGTTATTTTGTTTACATTTTTGATGGGGGGGGTTTAAAAAAAAACCCTTTGTCCGACCTACCGACCCTATGCTGAAATTTCATGTTTCCGCAAATGCGCTCCTTTATTTGAGTTTTCTTCCGGAGACTGCGTTTTCCAAATTGGAGTCCTCCGCTTTCACGGCGTTTTTACATCAGGGCCGTTGCGTGCCTTCCGGTTTCCCTCAGTGGGCCGTTGTGACTGAATTTAGTGAAAGCGCATCAATGCTTGATCAGCTCCACGTACCGCGTACGCAGCGCGCCCGAAAAAAGTGGGCGGGTCACTCGTTCTGAAATCACAAGTCAAGAATGAGGGTTTGTTCAACCGTTGTTTCAATTAACGAGGGGTTTGGTCACGAAAAAAAAGCTTTAAAAAATTACCCCAAATTTTTTTTTTTTAAAGGCTCGGTGCCCAAGAAGGGTGAAAAATGTCTTTTTTGTATTTCAAGTCAGTTTCATAGTATGAGTGCAGCAAAAATTTGGAAGGCCGCGGGATCGCTTGCACGTCAGGAATGCCGGCGCGAGCTGCAAAGTTTGACCAGAACTCGAAAAACTCCAGCCGTCAACTCAAGTGCGCTTGCAAACAAATCCTCCTGCCACCTGACGGCATCATTCAATCCCCTTTTCCTCCCCCCCCGCGGCAGCCGAGATCTACCGCCTGTACCCGTGGTACTGCTACCTGTTTGCGCTCGGCATCTTCGTGACCCTCACCAACCAGATCCACAAGTGGTCCCACACCTACTTCGGCCTCCCCCGCTGGGTGGTCTTCCTCCAGGACTGCCACGTCATCCTGCCCCGCAAGCACCACCGCGTCCACCACGTCTCGCCGCACGAGACCTACTTCTGCATCACGACAGGTTCGCCTCCGTCCGTCGACGCCCCCCGCCGGCCCCCTCCCTGCCCGAGAGTCAAGGTTGTTTTGTTTTTTTTGTTGCAGGTTGGCTCAACTACCCCCTGGAGAAGGTGGGCTTCTGGAGGAACCTGGAGGACCTCATCCAGGGAGTCACGGGAGAGAAGCCCAGGGCCGACGATCTCAAATGGGCTCATAAAACCGACTAACGCCGGGGGCTAGCTTCACCCTACCTCGCCCCCCCAAGCCTGTCTTGCCTCGCCGCGAGACAAACTAACAGGATTTTCTGACGCCATACGCTTGAACTCTTGCACATTTTCCATTTTGGCTCATCCCAAATCGGAAATTCCCTCGCAACGCATCCAAAGGTCGTTTGGTTTTGGAAGGAGGATGCTGAGCCCATCGATGCGAAAGGAGAATTTGATGTTTCCTGTCGCATTTTGTTGGGCGCCCCCTTTTTGGGTCTGATGTCGGACTACGAGCTTGAGAATTTGCCCCACTTTTTTTTTTTTTGAAACCGTCACGACCAGACAAG